>OX465109.1:7339196-7381696 GCA_949987565.1 Luidia sarsii
GGTGTGGTGTGGTGTGGTGTGGTGTGGTGTGGTGTGGTGTGGTCTGGTGTGGTGTGGTGTGGTGTGGTGTGGTGTGGTGTGGTGTGGTGTGGTGTGGTGTGGTATTGTGTGGTGTGGTGTGGTGTGGTGTGGTGTGGTGTGGTATTGTGTGGTGTGGTGTGATTTGCTGTGGTGTGATTTGCTGTGCTGTGCTGTGCAGTGCTGTGCTGTAGTGCGGTACGGTACGGTACAGCGCTGTATTCGTAGTGACTACATCTAGAAGCAATTCGCTGTACACACTATTTTTGAATGATTACTTTATGGTGGCAATGAAGTGTTCGCGCAAGATAGAGGCACAAGCTCGATGAAGCTAGTGTTTAGCTGTCGGTATGGGAGCCACAATGAAAGGCAACTTTTGTCGAATCCCGTCCAGCCTTAATCGTGGAAACCGACGGTGCTTTTATACGGATGTCCGGATCAGACGCGGGCTCGGGCTTTCGTGTAAAAGCCCCATAATGCGCTTTGCTAAATTGGTGACCGCACGCCAAACTGTTAGTGAGAAGGAACGCGCGCACGCCCGCGGAAAACTATGATTGGTTGGCAGCCCGCTTGCCCACCAATCTAAGCGCATGCGCTAGGTCTAATTTGCATATTTCATGGGAAAGGTCATTTTGGCGTCACGGACAGACCGATGACGTCACTCGCACAGCGCCCTATCCCGGTTCTAAAGCCGCTGGATCAGTATCCGTCAAGCAATCCGCCCGACTCGTTCGGCCGAGCATTAAAACGGCGTTGATCCCGTACGACGAAGCGAGGCTTTTGCCTGTCGAAAGGATTTCTGCGCTTGACGATCTCCTTCGGGCAAAGCACTGAGCCTTCGGTGCCTATCGGGTCGAGCAAGGCCAAAACCTTATTGAATTACATTCTTCTCGACGACAAACATCATGCAATATCTCCAGGATCTCCATCGGGGTTGTATCTTGGTCTCGACGTTCGGCCAAATCTTCGTTAATGCGTGTGCATTTAACCCCCCAAGAGATCATGGACGTGAACGAGTGGTCCTTCTCCAGCCGTGTCAAAGTCCGGATCAGAACCTCGTGTGGTTTTTTTTTGGTTTCTTATTTTCATTCCCAAAGTTCACTTCCGTTCCCACGCCGTCACGGTGATAAGCCTAAGTGCTCTGTCGTCTGGGCGGAGAGACTCGCTTTTCAAAAGGCATTTCCCTGGTGCCCCTACATCAGCAGCTTCCCCCGTTTATCTTTTTTTTTTTACCCCGAGTGGAGGGCAAATACCGAAGTCGGCAACTCTCCATAGAAATTCAATTTTGCCACTCGTCGAAAAAGCCGGCCCCGCCAATCTATTCTCTCCAATTTGCAACTTCCCGCTTTTTTCGGCCGGCTAAATTTTTTGAAAGGCTCAAAATGTTCGGGCCAATTCCATTTGTCCAATTTGTTTTTCCACCATTTATCCTGATCCAGCTAGGCGCTTGCTTGATGTCGTACGTTTTCGGCTGCCCTGCTTTGTCCAAATAGGTCCTCTTGCTGTCTTTTCAATCTCCGTGTCTCTGCCTCTCGGTCTCTCGGGGTCTAGCTTTCTGTGTTAGTGTTGGCCTCCTGTCTCTCTGTCGGTGTATATGTTTCTTTGTCTGTCTCTGCCTCACTGTTTCTCTGGCTCTCCACCTTTCTGCCTCTCTGCATTACTATCTCTCTATGTGTTTGCATCTCAGCCTCTTTGCCTCTCTGTCTCTCTGTTTCTCTGCCTCTCTGTCTCTCTGCCTCTTTGCCTCTCTGAGAGCCTCTCTGCCTCTCTGAGAGCCTCTCTGAGAGCCTCTCTGCATCTCTGCCTCTCTGACAGCCTCTCTGACAGCCTCTCTGACAGCCTCTCTGAGAGCCTCTCTGAGAGCCTCTCTGACAGCCTCTCTGACAGCCTCTCTGACAGCCTCTCTGACAGCCTCTCTGAGAGCCTCTCTGACAGCCTCTCTGACAGCCTCTCTGAGGGCCTCTCTGCCTCTCTGAGAGCCTCTCTGCATCTCTGCCTCTTTGCCTCTCTGAGAGCCTCTCTGCCTCTCTGAGAGCCTCTCTGAGAGCCTCTCTGCATCTCTGCCTCTCTGACAGCCTCTCTGACAGCCTCTCTGAGAGCCTCTCTGACAGCCTCTCTGAGAGCCTCTCTGAGAGCCTCTCTGACAGCCTCTCTGACAGCCTCTCTGAGAGCCTCTCTGACAGCCTCTCTGACAGCCTCTCTGACAGCCTCTCTGACAGCCTCTCTGCATCTCTGCCTCTCTGACAGCCTCTCTGACAGCCTCTCTGACAGCCTCTCTGACAGCCTCTCTGAGAGCCTCTCTGACAGCCTCTCTGACAGCCTCTCTGACAGCCTCTCTGACAGCCTCTCTGACAGCCTCTCTGACAGCCTCTCTGACAGCCTCTCTGCATCTCTGCCTCTCTGACAGCCTCTCTGACAGCCTCTCTGACAGCCTCTCTGACAGCCTCTCTGACAGCCTCTCTGAGAGCCTCTCTGACAGCCTCTCTGACAGCCTCTCTGACAGCCTCTCTGACAGCCTCTCTGACAGCCTCTCTGACAGCCTCTCTGCATCTCTGCCTCTCTGACAGCCTCTCTGACAGCCTCTCTGACAGCCTCTCTGAGAGCCTCTCTGCATCTCTGCCTCTCTGACAGCCTCTCTGACAGCCTCTCTGAGAGCCTCTCTGACAGCCTCTCTGACAGCCTCTCTGACAGCCTCTCTGACAGCCTCTCTGACAGCCTCTCTGACAGCCTCTCTGAGAGCCTCTCTGCATCTCTGCCTCTCTGACAGCCTCTCTGACAGCCTCTCTGAGAGCCTCTCTGACAGCCTCTCTGACAGCCTCTCTGACAGCCTCTCTGACAGCCTCTCTGACAGCCTCTCTGACAGCCTCTCTGCATCTCTGCCTCTCTGACAGCCTCTCTGACAGCCTCTCTGACAGCCTCTCTGACAGCCTCTCTGAGAGCCTCTCTGCATCTCTGCCTCTCTGACAGCCTCTCTGACAGCCTCTCTGACAGCCTCTCTGACAGCCTCTCTGACAGCCTCTCTGACAGCCTCTCTGACAGCCTCTCTGACAGCCTCTCTGACAGCCTCTCTGAGAGCCTCTCTGAGAGCCTCTCTGCATCTCTGCCTCTCTGACAGCCTCTCTGACAGCCTCTCTGACAGCCTCTCTGACAGCCTCTCTGACAGCCTCTCTGACAGCCTCTCTGACAGCCTCTCTGAGAGCCTCTCTGAGAGCCTCTCTGCATCTCTGCCTCTCTGACAGCCTCTCTGACAGCCTCTCTGACAGCCTCTCTGACAGCCTCTCTGACAGCCTCTCTGACAGCCTCTCTGACAGCCTCTCTGAGAGCCTCTCTGACAGCCTCTCTGAGAGCCTCTCTGAGAGCCTCTCTGACAGCCTCTCTGACAGCCTCTCTGACAGCCTCTCTGACAGCCTCTCTGACAGCCTCTCTGACAGCCTCTCTGACAGCCTCTCTGACAGCCTCTCTGACAGCCTCTCTGACAGCCTCTCTGACAGCCTCTCTGACAGCCTCTCTGACAGCCTCTCTGACAGCCTCTCTGACAGCCTCTCTGACAGCCTCTCTGACAGCCTCTCTGACAGCCTCTCTGACAGCCTCTCTGACAGCCTCTCTGACAGCCTCTCTGACAGCCTCTCTGACAGCCTCTCTGACAGCCTCTCTGACAGCCTCTCTGACAGCCTCTCTGACAGCCTCTCTGACAGCCTCTCTGACAGCCTCTCTGACAGCCTCTCTGACAGCATCTCTGCCTCTCTGACAGCCTCTCTGACAGCCTCTCTGACAGCCTCTCTGACAGCCTCTCTGACAGCCTCTCTGACAGCCTCTCTGACAGCCTCTCTGACAGCCTCTCTGACAGCCTCTCTGACAGCCTCTCTGACAGCCTCTCTGACAGCCTCTCTGACAGCCTCTCTGACAGCCTCTCTGACAGCCTCTCTGACAGCCTCTCTGACAGCCTCTCTGACAGCCTCTCTGACAGCCTCTCTGACAGCCTCTCTGACAGCCTCTCTGACAGCCTCTCTGACAGCCTCTCTGACAGCCTCTCTGACAGCCTCTCTGACAGCCTCTCTGACAGCCTCTCTGACAGCCTCTCTGACAGCCTCTCTGACAGCCTCTCTGACAGCCTCTCTGACAGCCTCTCTGACAGCCTCTCTGACAGCCTCTCTGCATCTCTGCCTCTCTGACAGCCTCTCTGACAGCCTCTCTGAGAGCCTCTCTGAGAGCCTCTCTGCATCTCTGCCTCTCTGACAGCCTCTCTGACAGCCTCACTGCATCTCTGCCTCTCTGACAGCCTCTCTGCCTCTTTGCCTCTCTGATAGCCTCTCTGCCTCTCTGCCTCTCTGAGAGCCTCTTTGCCTCTCTGAGAGCCTCTCTGCCTCTCTGAGAGCCTCTCTGCCTCTCTGAGAGCCTCTCTGAAGCCTCTCTGAAGCCTCTCTGAGAGCCTCTCTGCCTATCTGCCTCTCTGCCTCTCTGCCTCTCCGCCTCTTCTCCTGTATCTTACAACCTCTATCCTTCCGTACGTACGTACGTACCCGTCTCTCGTATTCCCTATCTCTCTGTCCCTCGGTGTCCCCCCTCTCTCTGTCTCCCTCTCCTCCATCCGTCTCTCCCCTCTCTCCCCTCTCTCTCTCTTGCCTGGCCTCTCCGATGATGACTCACCCGTTCCATTAAATCCCCCGCCTCTGTTTTCGTTGCAGCCACTGATTGCCATCGTTTCGAGTTGATTTCGATCGAATGACGCGGTAACTCGACGCTAGTCTTTGCGGCAAGCGAGAGAGGGACCGGCTCTCCCCGTGTTTGCTTTGGAATCAGAGAGAAGCCAAACAAGCGGAGCGGCAGGGGCTGGGGCCGGCCCGGGACGGTGGCAGATCAAACGGAGAGAGCCTGGTCGCGCCTGAACTTAAGACAAATAACGGTCGAGGGGTGTGGTTACAGCTGGTACTTCTCAACTCCTGCGAGGGTCTCAAAGTGGCGCGGTGTACGGAAAAAATGGGGCAAGTGAGATCGAAATGTTTGCACGCACTGTGAGGTTCCTATAATGTAAGAGGCCTGCGGTGACACTTAGCTGCATTATCTCTCTCCTGGGTTGGCGGGGTTCTGACATAGACACCTGTAACTCAACATTTCGAGCAGTCTTTGCTCTGTTCGTTTCACGGGGACCAGGAATAAGAGGGGTTTTAACGTTGGGTTCCACCGGACTGCAGAACCAGCTTATATGTGACCCGGCACATCATAATGAGGAATAAGCCCCACTTTTGAGATTTTGAGATTTTCTAATAATGTGAAAGAGTGTACCATTAGCTTTCAAATGATATCAACATTTCCTCCAATACATTAACTTTCCGAAAAAAAAAAGAAAAAAAAATATTGATTTTTATTCGAATTGAGAAGACACTTTGACTTAAGGCGTTGTTTACTCGAAAAGTGTTATGGTGGGATATTCCTCATGTCACTATGCCGGGTCACAATATTATGCAAACCTAAAACAGAGAGCCCATTTCGGATGGTTTCAGCGGAAAGACTCTAAAGTAACTGTCAGTAGAATCTATTGGAGGACAGCATCCAACTTTCCCCCTAAAAACAATCGCTAGATTTCAAACCGTCGAGAAGTTGTGGTTTCTCGATCTGCAAGATTAAATGTCTAGTGGGGTTTCGGTCGCAGGTCTGAAAGCTTTCGTTGTGAAAAGGCTGGACCGCTTGAAGTTTGGACTGTAACTTTGGTCAAAATGGTGGTTAAAACATTGCCCAAGATTTTCGAGTATGTAACAATAAGAATGAGTGACAATCCGTTTGTTCGTCTTCAGCAGACTCCTGAGGACGAAGAGAGTATACAGTTCGAAACGTTGAGTTCTCCCGGTTCTTTTCCAAACCACACACACTCACATAAAAAAGACATTGGACGGTGTTAGGGCAAACCTATCACTGATTCTGCTATTCTCACCATGAAAACCTTCAAATGTAACAATACGAAAACGTCAGAACGCACTGCGCCTATCACCGAGTGATGCTTAACGCGATGACTTCTACACCTTCTGAAGTCGGCGTGCCTCAGCATGTGGTGCAATCAATCAACGTGAGCGAGCACTCGGAGAACCCAATTAGAGCCACTCCCTGGAAAATGTTGCCACGCTGGGTGCGTGCTGTGGGCCCTTATGCAGCCTCACGTGGCATTTGGCGCAATACGCGCCGCCGACGTTGCCACGCCGTCAACCTCCTCCCCGGGACGATCTCCCGCAACCTCGTGCGCGGTCGATGTCGGACTCGTCGACGGGCGATAGCCCATGATGCCGTGTTACGCGCGTGCCTCCGGATCGCTCGTGTATTTAATAGGGCTGGCCATGCTGTCTCTCTGCCTCCGCCCCCGTCGTGAGGGATGGCGCGGTCGCGGTTTTTTCCCGTACCACTAACGCGTCAGGAGGTGCCCCTTAATTACAATTGTGCGACTTGAATGAAGACCAACGCGATTCCCGCGGCTCGTTGGCAAGGAGCAAGTAGACTAGTGGACGAGTTGGCTAGGGTCAAGTAGACTAGTGGGCGAGTTGGCAATAGGCAAGTAGACTAGTGGGCGAGTTGGCTAGGGTCAAGTAGACTAGTGGGCGAGTTGGTTGGGGTCAAGTAGACTAGTGGGCGAGTTGGCAAGGAGCAAGTAGACTAGTGGACGAGTTGGCAAGGGGCAAGTAGACTAGTGGGCGAGTTGGCTAGGGGCAAGTAGACTAGTGGGTGAGTTGGCAAGGGGCAAGTAGACTAGTGGGCGAGTTGGCAAGGGGCAAGTAGACTAGTGGGCGAGTTGACAAGGGGCAAGTAGACTAGTGGGCGAGTTGGCAAGGGGCAAGTAGACTAGTGGACGAGTTGTCAAGGGTCAAGTAGACTAGTGGGCGAGTTGGCAACGAGCCGCGGAAATCGCGTTGGTCTCCATTCAAGTCGCACAATTGCAATTAAGGGGCCAACCTGACGCGTTAGTGGCCTTGCCCGTCCAGCCCCGTGTACAAACCTTCTGATTGATGGTACTAATGTTCGCAGATCGGATTGGATTGGATGTAGCCGTCGACAGCTCGCCTGTCATTGACGTGCCGTTCCTTTGCACTCCACCTCGGCTATAAGTCGTAATCCGGGCAGGGCTGTGAACTCCTCAAGCCAAGCCCCTCTCTCTCTCTTCCCCATCCTGCTCTTGCGGTTTTCCTGGCTTGGCATAAACTCCGCATACTTCCTGCAGCCCCTCGTATAGCCTGGGGTTAATGTCATACAACCGATCATGCACAATAATGTGCCTAAGCGCGTCAAAAGCCTTCCTTACAAATTAATCAGGTTGCCAGCCTAAGCTTCACGTGCATTTCGAATGCTGGGCGCGTAAGATTCAAAGGTTTGCATTGTGGAAAATACCAAGTAGGAGGCATGCGGTGGCACCATGTTTAATTATCATCTCTTAGAGCGAGCTTCTAACGTTTCTGGTAGTGCGTACTGTGCCCGTAGTCGGGAGACTAGTGGGTTCCAACTATCATGTGCTGTATATCGAGCGTTGCAGCGCCTCCAAAATACAAATTAAATGCATTAGGCCTAAACACCCATCCATCCGGCAATCTAGCTTGAGCCGAGGAGAAATTCCCATGCTTAAGTGTCCCGTCCTTAACTAGCTCAATATGTGACCGGGCACAGCGACATGAGGAATATCCCACCAAAACACCTTTCGAGTAAACAACACCTAAAGTTAAAGTATCTTCTCAATTCGATTAAAAATCAATTTTCTTTGTTGGTTTTATTTTCGGAAAGTTAATGTATTGGAGGAAATTTTGATATCATTTGAAAGCTAATGATACATTCTTTCACATAATTAGAAAATCTCAAAATCTCAAAAGTGGGGGTTATTCCCAGTGGGGGTTATTATGATGTGCCGGGTCACATATATGAAATTTGGACCCTGCTTCGAAGACATTAAAAAAAAACAATGCGGCCATATAATTATTACAAGTGCGTTTTAGCTGGCAAAGCCAAGAATCTTTGGCCTGTTGCTGCGAAATGATTGTATTAATGTGTACCTATACTAAGCTAGCCTGACGACGGGCAGGCGGTGGGCCTGGGCGAGTTGCCCAACACTGCCCGAAACGTTGAGTGACCGGCTCTTTTCAGAGCCACACTCCTTCTTGAAAGAGAAGTGCTACATGGTGTCACCGCAAACCTAACACTTGTATTGTTATTTCCACCTTGCAAACCTTCAAGACTTATCTAAACTAGCTATGAAATTAATCATTGATATAGATTCTCAGTGGAGTTAACGGTCATAGTAACGACCGCACACACGCACCACAGCTCCTGCAAAGCTCAGACTACCACTGCGTTCGCACTTGATCCCGCAAGGAGGATCAGATCCCGCAAGGGCGATCGAAGGGCGATCAACGCGAGTGTGAACGCTTGCGCGATCTGATCCTCCTTTTGGGAAGGATCAGACCCGGGTCTGATCCCGCATGCGAGATCAACATGCAAGTGTGGACGCAATGCGGGATCTGATCCTGCGGTTTACAGCGACCACATTCGGCCCATGCCTGGAAAAACGTGCGAAAACAAGACTTTGTGTACATGTATGTGTTTATGTGTTTCGCGCGTCATGGCCGTGCTGACGTTCTACTGCGCATGACTAGTGACCTACGTGGATAACCTTTGGAGAGCGTTTCCGCTGCTCAATGCGCGATCAATGCAGGATCAGGATCCAGTGTGAACGCAGCACTGGATCAGATCCTCCGTGACCGCAGGATCTGGTCCTCCTTGCGGGATCAAGTGTGAACGCAGTGTACGGGGTGCAACTATAGGGGGACCGGCAATCGAGCTATCGCGGTTCTCTATAACAGCACGCGCACCTACGCCACGAGAACCTGCAGCTATAGTGGCCTTCCTCGAAATTACATCCCCGGCGATTGCAATCGGATTCTTCCCTCACGGAAAAAAACAATCGACTGCCCGACAAACTGTTCAAGACGAAGATTGCAGGCTCACCAATACATTGCAGTCCGCCCTGGCTGCGACCAGCGCGTGTCCTGCCTGACGTCACAGTCACACGAGTCGGTCCTTGGCCCACAAAATCAGAGCGGCATTAACGATTCAATCCCGAGATCACGGCGACGCGATTGAATCCTTCGTGGAATCGCGGCGACATGCTTTCTGCATGCAGCGGAGAGACAGGAGCTTTTTCCCGGTGTGAGCCCTTAATACTCTGATTGACAACTGCCCTCCCCCCCTCCACAGTGTCTTTGCCTTATACCCGAGCCTTGCCCTTTCGTCTTACCTTGCCCTTCTCTTGAACCATGCACCCTACCTGGCCTTGCTGTGCCGTGCCCTGCGGCCCCTGCCATGCTGTGCCCTGCCCTCCCCTACTCTTGGCTGCAAAAGATCGGTTGCAACGGTGGTCATCTTTGGGGCCTAGTATTTGTTCCTCTTTGAATCTGCATTGTCACTGAATTTTAATAACACTAGAAGGCCCCAAATATGGCTGCCGGTGCAAACGATCTATCCCGTGCCTGCCTTTCCTTGCCTTTCCTTTTTCTACCTTTCCTAGCCTTTCCCTGCCCTGCCCTGCCCTGTCCTGACTATCTCTGCCTTGTCCTGCCCTGCCCTGCCCTGCCCTGCCCTGCCCTGCCCTGCCCTGCCCTGCCCTGCCCGGCCCTCCACTGCCCTGCCCTGCCTTGCCCTGCCCTGCCCTGCCCTGCCCTGCCCTGCCCTGCCCGGCCCTCCACTGCCCTGCCCTGCCTTGCCCTGCCCTGCCCTGCCCTGCCCTGCCCTGCCCGGCCCTCCACTGCCCTGCCCTGCCCTGCCTTGCCCTGCCCTGCCCTGCCCTGCCATGCCCTGCCATGCCCTCTCCTTCCGTCCCCTGCCTTTCCCTGCCTTTTTGCCTTACCAGCCCTTCTCTGCCCTGCCCTGCCCTGCCCTGCCCTGCCCTGCCCTGCCCTGCCCTGCCCTGCCCTGCCCTGCCCTGCCCTGCCCTGCCCTGCCCTGCCCTGCCCTGCCCTGCCCTGCCCTGCCCTGCCCTGCCCTGCCCTGCCCTGCCCTGTCCTCTCCTTCCCTCTCCTTCCCTCTCCTTCCCTCTCCTTCCCTCTCCTTCCCTCTCCTTCCATCTCCTTCCCTCTCCTTCCCTCTCCTTCCATCTCCTCCCCTCTCCTTCCCTCTCCTTCCCTCTCCTTCCCTCTCCTTCCCTCTCCTTCCCTTTCCTTCCCTCTCCTTCCCTCCCCTGCCTTCCCCTGCCTTTTTGCCGTACCAGCCCTTCTCTTCGACAGGTCGGAACGCTAAAACGGCAGGTCGGAACGCTAAAACGGCAGGTCGGAACGCTAAAACGGCAGGTCCAGCCTAAAACGTCCAAAGGTAGAGTGCGCAAAAGCCAGACAAGCGATGGCGTTGGTTCAGGCTGCTTGGCGAGCCAACCAAACCGCGAAAAAGCCCCACGCCGCCGCTGCGTCAAATCCCGGCCGTGTAGTACAGTACCAACGGAGATACCAGTTGATTCGATCACGATTATACGCGAAATGCGATACGCCGTCCGCGCGCGCGTCAAGGACCACCCGAGCACAGCGCCTCGCTCCCCGCCCAATCAACCCCCGTATACGTTTGCCCGTCACACTTCGGCGTGAGGGGCGTCCCAGCGCACCTGCGTCACGTGCACGTGGCACGAGCCGCGTGTTCATCTCTCCCGCGCGAGAGGCTGTGCCGTTTCGCGTTCGTGAAGAAAGACGCGGATGGAATCGCGGGGCGAACAGATCATTTCAGAAGCACACACATCTTCAAGCCGTGGTGACACTCACAGGCATGAGTTTGGGGCTTCGCCTTCATAGGCTATTGAGACAAAATGACGGCTTAGGCTCGGGCTTAGGCTTCGGTCCTATTCATCTTTCACCCGTTATAATGTGACAGGCATCTAGAAACAAGCGTTTGAGCCCAGTGTCTTGGTATAAACACGTAAAAAAAACTTCAAATTCGCCGACACAGCGCAGCCAGGATGCTTCAGGGGTTTTTTCTCAGACGGAGACGAAGCCTGAGCGCAAAGCCTGCTCCGTTGATTTCGCAATGGGCCAGAGTCCTCAACCCCCTATCTGTATCGTGTCACGGGTATTAGCGAGCAGGCGTGTGGCCACCGTTTCCGGATACTGTGTATGTAAAGCTGTAAAAAAAAAATGAGTTACCGGCTCTTAAATGGTGCCATCGCAAACCTTCAATCTTCTTGAAAAAAAAACCGGTAATAATAATTATGCAAAAAAAAAATTGTTTACTGACTAAAATGACCAAAAAAGCGAATATCAAAAACCGTCCCTCGCTTCCTCTCTCCCCCACTTCTCTCTCCATTTCTCCTCTCTCTTACTCTCTCTCTTTCCCCCTCTCTTCCCTATCTCTCTCCTCCATCTCTTCCTCTGATCCTAGCAGGACTGTTCTCAAAGGCAGGATGCTGAATTCTGCCTTTGAGAAAGGTCCTGCTAGGATCGAAACGTCAGGTCCTCCTAATTCTTGAAGACAAAAAAAGAAGACCCTGAGGTTTTTTTTTGTGAGATAAGATTGAAGTGTGAGTCCGATCCACAAACTCGCGGCGCCAGAGGGATTATACACACATACATAAGCACAGCATTTCAAAATTCCGTTCGTTTCTCAGTTTCTTTTCTAACACGTTTTGACTTGGCTTTCCCCCCAAAAAAAACCCCGTCAATCTGAATGCATGCACACAAAAAACACCCTGTCCATTATCCTCATTGCGCATGCGCGCACGCCGCCCAGCGCATGCGTACACAAACTGCCGAGAGCGGCGGGCGATAAGCTGGTCACCTCCGAAGCTCGTACCGCGGTGGAAGCGCCGTGACGTCACCGGGCGGTCGCTTTTTTTTCTTCAAAAAATAATAACCGGATGCAGCCATCTTCACTGGATATCGCAAAATCATTTTGCATCGCAAAATTACCCGTAACGTGACATAACCGAATAAAAAACGCCACGGATGCTCATTATTGATTTTCTTAGTCACGATCTTATTTAGTCGAATATATATTAATCTCAAAGTGCACGCGATCCGAGGTAGCCCAACACAACCTCCCCCTCCCCAGACAACTCCCCGGGGTATAGCTGAAAGTAGGGCAGGCATTAGGCGACAACAACTACACGTTTATTTTTGCAAAGTTAATGCGATAAATAAACATGCAGTTGCCGCCGCCCTATTTCTCTCCCCCTCTCTCTCTCTCTCTTACCCTCTATCTCTCCCACACCTCTCTCTCTCTCCCACCTCATTCCCAATCTCTTTTCCCTCTCTCTCTCTCTCTCTCTCTCTCTCTCTCTCTCTCTCTCTCCCCCTCTCTCTCTCCATATCCCTCTCTCTCCTTCCCCCCTCTCCTCCACATTTCTCCCCCCACCTCTCTCCCTATCTCTCCCCTGTCTCTCTCTGTCTCCATCTCTCTCCCCACATCTCCCTTTCTCCCTCTCTCCCTCTCTCCCTCTCTCCCTCTCTCCCTCTCTCCCTCTCTCCATCTCTCCCTCGCCCCACTTCTCTCTCTCTTCCTCCCTACCTATCTCCCCCCTCTCTCTTTCTCTTCGTTCTTCCTCTCTCTCGCCCACTCTCCACATCTCTCCCCTATCTGTCACTCTCCCCACCTCTCTCTCCCTCTCTATACCTCTCCCCTACCTATCTCCCCCACTATCTTTATCTTCGCTCTTCCTCTCGCTCTCCCTCCCCCTCTCTCTCTCTCTCCCCTCTCTCTCTCCCCTCCCTCTACCCCCTCTCTCCTCTATCTCTCCTCTATCTCTCGCCCTCTCTCTCTCCCTCCCTCTCTCTGTCTCTCTCTCTCCCTCCCGCCATCTCTCTCTCCCTCACCTCTCTGTCTCTCTCTCTCTCCCTCTCCCTCTCCCTCTCTCACTCTCCCTCTCTCTCTCCCTCCCTCTCTTACTCCTCGCTCTTCCTCTCTCCCTACCTCTCTCACTCACCTCTCTCCATCTCTCCCTCGCCCCACCTCTCTCTCTCCCTCCCTACCTATATCTCTCTCTCCATCTCTCTCTCTCCCTCCCTCTCTCCCTCTCGCTCTCTCTCTCTCTCTCTCTCCTCTATCTCTCGCCCTTTCTCTCCCCCTTCTCTCTCCCTCTCCCTCTCTCCTCTAGCAACAGGCCGACGCATCGTTTTCGGATGAGCGACGTCAGAACGGATGACACTCGTACTGCATTAATCACACGGCCTCGTCACTCATCGCCGCGCGATTAACGATTCAAAACGCGATCAAGGGAGGCCGGTTTTGTAAATATCAGCTCCCAAGCGACCTGGGTGGAGGAAAATAAGGTGTCCTCGAAGAGACCTGAAAATTAAATTAAAATGTGCTGACAGAAAAAAAAAACCTAATGACGGGAATAGACTGAATGTGCTTTATAGTAAGAACGTCTTCTGTTTACCTTAAATAAATAAAAAATAAAGGAAAAATGACAAAAGTATTTGTATTTTACTTTAGTTATTTCAGGTGGGATGTTGGGTAAGGCCGCCATTTAAGTGATGGATAGAGTCGGTTCAAGTCCCGGTCTAGTCAAATTTCCTTGGCAATTTATCAAAATTTCCGAAAAGTTCTCAGTTCCCAGTCAGTTTTCCAGTATTATGTTGTTTGCTTGAAACTGAAAAATCTGCATCCATTTTGTGTGATCCCTCAACTATACTGTATATAGTCGGGCATAGAACAAGTGGAGTTTTTTTTTCTCATCTGAGTGAAACTGACGAGGTGAACCCTGGAGATATAATATCAGTTAATGGTTAAATGCATCGGACTGGCGCTCCACCCTGGCAAAGACTAGTTTACTATAATGAAAAGACCCCCAACGATGGGATGGATAGGTCAGATGGTAAGAGCGCCGGTACGTTAAACAGAGGTCTCGGGTTCAAGTGCCGGTTCGGTCAAATTTTCTTTGCCATATTTCCAGATTGTGCTTGTTGTTTTACGTTAACAGTAAAGGAAAAACTGACTGGGATCTTTTGAAAAATTCATACTTTTTCATCGATTTATTTGAATTCAATTCATACTTTAAATTTAGTGGGCATGACGTTCCGATCCTAGCAGGAAGGTCCTGCGAGGATCGAAACGTCAGGCCCACTCAATTTTGAGATTTGCATTTTGGTAATTTTAGTCAGTAAGCAGTTTGCAATTTTTTGGTATATCACTTTAATTTATACTTTACTTAATTTATTCAATAATAGAGAATTGGGAAGGCTGCCATCTACGGGCTGGATAGCCCCGAAGGTACGAATGGTATACTTTAAAACCGTAGGTCTCGTTCTTATCTTTAGCATACCTGACCGATACGGCTGTCAACCATGATAAGAGACCCATATTCCAATGGATTGACTTTTAAGTCAGTTGGGGAAAAGAGGCGGGAATCTAGGTGAACAGAGTCAAAGATGAACCGACGTCCGTTGATGAATGGGGCCACTCTGTGACCACAAGCCCGATGGACTCACAGATCTTCCGTCAATTATATTCATCTGATCATTATTTACGCACGATTCGATGTACACACACGCATGTACTTCTTGCGAAAACAACCGAGGCCTGTAGGTGCCACGTACCAATAGCATTGATATCTGAAATACGCAGGAACGGTGCCCGTGTACAAAATGGTTTCATTATCTCGGAGCCATCTTATCTTCTATAGCGATAGGCAGAGACAAAATACTTCACCCAATGATCCTTTGGTGTGCATAGGGCATTGGTGTGGTAGATGTAGTTTCGTGTTGGTTTTACTTAGGTCAATCGATGATGAATTGTTCATGTTTTTTTTTATCGAATTCGGTCGTAAGGTTATCTTCAATTTAAATGTTTAATGTTTAAATAAGCATTAGTGTATACAATTCTTACTCATTCATTTTAATTATTGTTATTGTACGTAATATATCAATCTTTTATTATATTTTATTTCTATCTTTTTGCAAGTTTACTGTATTAAGTAATTTTGAGGTATTGTTGGCTTAGACCCTGTTTGATTATTTTGTATTAATTGTTCTTCTATTTTTGTAATATCTTTCATTTACTCTCTTATATGTTAGTGTTAAAATTTAGTGGGCCTGACGTGTCGATCCTAGCGGGACCTTTCTCAAAGAAAGGTCCCGCTAGGATCGAAACGTCAGGCCCACTAAATTTTAAGATTTGCATTTTGGTAATTTTAGTCAGTAAGCAGTTTGCAACATTTTTGTATATCACTTATATGTTAGTGTGTGTAATGTGTTTGTCTTGCTTCCAATATTATTAATATTTCTTTCTACAATTTGAGTGTATTCGTTAAATTTTCGTCATTTTTGGTGTAAAACGCATTCGAACGTGTGGAAATTGCACTGTAAAAGATAAATGCAATAATGATAATAAAGCTTCGGAAGTCACCCCATCCCTGCCACTGAGGCGCACGTCAAGAAAGGAGGGAGCAGCCCTTAATTCTGCTGCATGGCGTGGACGAGTAACGCTTCTTATTTTCCTGGTGGCCGTGAGTGGTATACGATCCGTGATTGGCGCGGTCCCGATCGGTCACTATATTACTTGTAAACAAATAGCGATCGGGATCGGGAAAAAGTGGTAAAGTAATGCGCCTGGGTATATAAACAGTAATCTTGTTTACAACACACACACAAGAAGGAGCGTTTCGTTGTTGTTGGTGTAATTCACATCAAACGCTGCTCGGGTTCGCGTTACGCCTTCTTCGTAAGAAGCGGGCGTCATTTAAAAAAAAAAAAAAAAAAGATACTCCACACTAGTTTCGCTGCTCGGTCGGCGAATGAAAGTCACCCCACAAAGAAAGAGTGAACGCCCAATCCCCTAACTTAAAGTAGGGTTAACTGAAGTACGGGTATATTCAGTACACCAATTCCACGGTAAATATTACAATTAAGATTTAAGAAAATTGATACCAAACAAACAAAACAATAGGCCTAAAATAGTCAAACAAACAAAGAAAAATTAACTGGGGACTTTTGAACAAATTGAAATATTGCCAAAGAAAAGAAATTTGACTCAAGTTTTTCATTGCCAATTTTTCAACTTGTCAATTTAAAACAATAAATAATCAAACAAGCAACCTGCCTGACAGATAAACAAACCGGTAGACAGACAAACAGACAGGTAGACCGACAGACAAAGTAACAACTCTGGTAGACGCGTTTGAATGGCTTAGCAAGCTTAATTACTAAATTGTAATGTTCTGCCTTTCTGATGATTGAGTTCGGTTTCAAATTAACCGTTGAATCGAAAGAAGAAAGCTTTCTACTCTCTCCACGAACATTTGCATAAAGACGATTCTCCGATACCCGTGTGGTGTGAAGGCAAGACGGAATGTCGAGTTGAAAGAGCAGTTCGCGTGTCCATTGATATACTCATACATATTCATGAGTGAGGCGGCCAATGATTGGCTGGGCGCCATCTGTGGAATGCTTTGACCGCCGTTTGCAAACACGCTGGGCATGCGAGGGCCGCGTACCGATTCATTGAGTGCGGCTGGAAATACCACATTAGACAATGGCCACTGCACTAACGCACGCGGAAAACAAGTCAGCTTGGCCGCCATGTTTGTCTGACTGTCATGGAGTGACATCGAAGTGTCCAAAGTACGGGTTGAGTTCCCCTGCTTGGGGTCGAATTCCCCCCTGATTTCAGGACGAGAGCTCGGCGTTATCTTGGACCTACGGTATACGGGTTAAAGGTACGTGTCTTGGGAATTTGGGAATTCACGCTTGAGTCAGTCGGGATGAATAAGATCCGGGTGATATTGATAATAACAACAACGCATGTGAGGGTCTGTCACTGTCAGATTACATGTACATTACAGTATGTGCTACAACCATGGAGCTATAACAAGGTTGTTTCAACACGGCATTTTGTTGCCATTGCTGAAAATGAAATGCTGATTAACAGTAAATGAACAAACTCATTGACTGAAATGAAACGCAAGTACAAATTATTCACAAGGCCTACCTAGCCTGTGCCCACAAAACATTCCGTTTCCAGGGGTCTCGCGGGAGAGTTGATTTATCCATGATTCGTAATAATTGTTGACCAATTGGGGCTGTGGGTGCGTACGTCAAACGTAAATGAAACCTCCCAGCAAGAAAGATACTGGTCCAATATATTGGTTTAATACGCCGTGAAAGGTTGGTGAAAAAATATAACAGTAAATCCACAATAGAGCGCCTATTTGTTATGTATATAGAAAATTGGCTCTGCTGGCAAAAACCACATGCCGAAACAGATTTTGCCTTAATGCACTCACCGTAAAAAGGTAGGAACAAAATTATTATGTAGAAAATCTGCGGACCGTTGTCCGGTTGACACTCGCCTCACAAAGTCATGATTCTAGGCAAGACTTCAAGTCTAATATTTAGTTTGCAAGTGGTTGTGCCAGACAGTGTCGATTTTCTACATATCAATAGGTGTCTATTTGTGGATTTAGGGTTATTTCCACCCTTTTATAGTGACGGGTGCTAAACTAAAATCTTGCCAGGCCACCATCTAAGGGCTTGATAGCTCAGGTGGTAAGAGTGCTGGTACGGGAGATCGGAGGTCTCTCGGCCAAGTACCGGCCCAGACAGAGGTTTCTTTGCAAAATTTAAATTTGCAAGTTCCAAATTTACTTGATTTTCTCAAATAAATTTTGAAGATTTAAAATTCAATTGAATTGAAAAAGCTGCATCCGCTTTGTCTGATCCCCGAGCTGATGTAGCCAGAAATATATGAAGTTCAACTGATGTAGCCAGGTTTACGGCAATTGGGGTTTGCATCTGAATGAAAGCTTGGGCGTGTTCCCTGGAGGTATACGGCAGTTAATGGTTGAATTGCTTCTTATTGGCGCCCCCACCCAGGCAAAGAGGGTTGACAATTTGGAAAGGCTACCATCTAATAAAAGACTGGATAGCTTAGATGGAAAGAGCGCTGATACCCAAAACCAGAGGTCTCAGGCTAAAGTCCCGGTTCAGTCAAAGTTTTCTTTGCCAAGTTTCCAATGTTTCAAAATTCTTCAAAAGTTCAAAAACAGTTTTACATTTTATTTGGGTGACATTGGTAGTGCATTTGTTTATGGAATGTTTTAATTTTTTTATTTCAGCGGACGTGATGACAAGGAAACAAGATCCGTGTTGATCAAAGTGAATGTCGATGTTCTGGAGTGGTATGTTCATAGAGGTATAGGCTGACCATTCTTCTCTATTACTGTCATAAATTAATGCCTTGTCGAGTGAGTTACGCTGACCACTTCAGATGCTGCCTATATCCGCCTCTGATTTATTTCAGCCTCCATTGAATGACAACACTTCAAACTATTTTTACATAAACAATTTTAATCCGTGTTATAATACTATGCAGATGTAACTTGCCACAGCAGCGGGAAAAAAGCCATTGAATAGCGGCCGTGTGTCTGTTTCTCTTGGTTTTTTTAGAAAGCCATAAACGCAGTGGAATGTACTTGTACTGTCATTTTGGCTAAAAGTTCCCGAATCAATTTGCAAGCATGCGCATCTATTTCACATTCCGCGGGTATTCTTCAGTTCATCTGTGTAGGCCTATTATGCACACATGCAATTTCAAAATAGTGCACCTTAAGCCTTATATCTGGAAAAAAAATTAACTTAAACTTTGATCGACATTGACAATTACATAGCAACCGTATAACTTCATTGAAAATAGAAAGATGGCGTCATGATGACGTCGTCTCATTTGTTTATCGTTGCGGGCGCATGTCTGACCTTTGCTGCCAATTAAAGGTTGTTTAGTAGGTGTAATAAATTTGCTGTAGTTTGATTAAGTTCTGATGTTTTTGATGCCCGAAGTGCCGCTGAAAAAATTCTGTGCACCGTACCGTAAGTGTATGGGCATAGTGTAAGGGGAAAAGAGATGAAATCAGAACAAAAATAAGGCCTTTCCTGCTACTCAGTAATGGCGGAAAAGCCAAAAATATATTCTGAAAACCTGTGCTTAAACCAGTCAGAGCTCCCCTCCGTTAAGGTGCTGAGATTCATCTTAGCCAAATAATCACTACATAATAATTAAGACATTTTTGTATATCCCTTCACATAATTATTGATAAGAACAACGTCTCGCCCTAAGTATCTTTAGTCTTTAGCAAATACCGACGAATTTCTCTGCTAACCTGGTTTGCTTCTTTTTCTGCTAACGCGTTGTGGGCTGTGTGGAAGACAATGGCGATAGTTGGTCGAACATGACGCCCCCTTCCCGTATAGCATGGGCGGGATCTGACCTTACAAGAAATCCATACGAAGCTGACAATACGCGTGGCAATGATGTCCTTGTCTTAAAGTTATGAACCATCGATGATTGATTTCCTTCAAAACAGCTCTTTGCTAGAGCAGCATCCATTCCAGTGGTAAAGAAAGAAGTAAACTAGTTGACTTTTTGGAAAGGTCGCCATGTAATGGCTGGGAAGAGCACTGGTACCTTAATCCAGAGGTGTCCGATTGAAATCACGGTACAGTCCAAGTTTTCTTTTCACGGTCCAGTCCATTTTTCCCGAAATAAATTCCAAACAAATATTTCACATGAGTAAGACTTACTGCAAGGGAATCGGTTGACTGCATTAATTTGTATTGTATTTTATTTCACATGATGTGACAGAGTAGAAACATGGTCAGGCGCAACCTTGTCAACCCTACGATCACGCAAAGCCTGCGGGGCTGGTATCCTGGGACCTTTACGTGGTGGCCCTGTTTTGACTAACCTTACCAGGATGTTGTTGGCTGCTGGATCGTCTTTATCCTTGCACCAACTAATTAAAGACCCCAATTGAGAATTTGGTCAGATTACGAACTCTTTAAAAAAAACTGTTTTAACAAATCAAGTCAAAGATGCGCATGAAACGTGTTTGTGAATATTTAATTGCTTTCTTTGAGATAAAACTAAAAACAAGAACTTAAAAAAATTAAAAATCGTCCAATTTTCCAAAGTTTGAATAAGAAATAGTAATACCGATTAAATTAATATTTTTGGGGG
Source organism: Luidia sarsii (assembly GCA_949987565.1). Lineage (NCBI taxonomy): Eukaryota > Metazoa > Echinodermata > Asteroidea > Paxillosida > Luidiidae > Luidia > Luidia sarsii. The sequence goes on from OX465109.1 coordinate 7,359,165, forward strand.
TTTAAATTGATATATGTTTTGTTCCCTTTATTACTAGAAGTCTCTGTGAATACTTCATGCATCTCGGCAGCATTTCTGTGTGCTCTGAACGCATGCAGACAGACTCAGTGTGACTCACCATGGACAGCTAGCTATGTCTCCCACCATGGACAGCCTATGTCTCCCACCATGGACAGCCTATGTCTCTCACCATGGACTGCCTCTGCGTCTCTCACCATGGACAGCCTCTGCGTCTGTCACCATGGACAGCCTCTGCGTCTCTCACCATGGACAGCCTCTGCGTCTCTCACCATGGACAGCCTCTGCGTCTCTCACCATGGACAGGCGCTGTCTCACCGTGGACAAGCTCTGTGTCTCACCATGTACAGCCTATGTCTCTCACCATGGACAGCCTCTGCGTCTCTCACCATGGACAGGCGCTGTCTCACCGTGGACAAGCTCTGTGTCTCACCATGGACAGCCTATGTCTCTCAGCATGGACAGCCTCTGCGTCTCTCACCATGAACAGCCTATGTGTCTCAGCAGAGACAGCCTCTGTCTCTCACCATGGACAACCGCTGTATCTCACCGTGGACAAGCTCTGTGTCACCATGGACAGCTTCTATCTCTCACCATGGAAAACGTCTGTATCTCACCGTGGACAAGCTGTCTCACCATGACACGCTCTGTTTCCCACCATGGACAAGCTTTGTGTCTCACCATGGACATCCTCTTTGTCTCTCACCATGGACAGCCTCTATATCTCACCATGGACAAGCTCTGTATCTCACCGTGGACAAGGTATATCTCACCATGGACAGCCACTGTGTCTCTCACCACGGGACAGCCTGTGTCTCTCATCATGGACAGCCTCTGTATCTCACCGCGGACAGCCTCTGTGTCACACCATGGACAGCCTCTGTGTCACACCATGGACAGCCTCTGTGTCACACCATGGACAGCCTCTGTGTCACACCATGGACAGCGTCTGTGTCAACGTGGACAGCAGTGTCCCAGGCCATGACCATGGGACAGCCGCTACGTCTCTTCAGACAGGGAGGCCCTGGTGCTGGCCTTGCATCACAGACGCCTCCCCTGTCTCACCACTCACCCTCGATAGCTAATTGTCCCAAGCACCGCGGAGAACATTGCTTCGCCACGGACACCATGGGCATCCTCTTTTTATATCTCCCCATGGACAGCCTTTCCTTTGTCATACAAAAGAACTGACCGATGTCCGCCTATATTGCCATAACAATCAGTTATCTCCGATCTTGCCCTAAAATGTGGATATGTTGTCATCGTTATTTCATATATTATTTCAAATGTGTGGTGTTTTTTAATGAAGGTCCTGTTTTGATCGAATCGTCAGAGCCTGTCCATGAATGAAATGGGCATGAAAATTCATGGGAAAATACACGAAACCTCACGGTTGGGTTTGTAGACAAAACTTGCCACTATATTTGTCCTTGTCTATTCACTGCAGTTAAGGCTTTGGTTGAAAATGTTAGATGAAAGTGAGAAGAAAATTTAGTTTTAATGTGTGATTGAGTTGGAGTTTGAATGGATTTCCGTGCGATTTCTTATCACAATTCAAAAAATTAGTTCCTCTTTGGAATTAAGAAGCCATCGTTCCCATATTTCAAATCATGTTTGTACACAATGTTTGGAAAGGAGTATCCTTGTCAGAAAAGTATTGTTCAGTGTTGAAATATTATTGTTGATTGTAATGTTGATTTTTTTCACTGCTTCTGCACACTCTTTTTTCGATGAAGAGCCGTATGAATATTGTGAATCAGAGGTGTGTTAATCAGTTTCCTTTGACTGAAAAGAGGTATAAGGTTAATCACTTCGTCATGTTTGAGAAGGTTTGACTTTGAACAGCTCGAGTTCTTTAACGATGATTTAAGAATGATGTCGAAACGAAATCTGTCAAGGTTGATTGTAAATACAGAATATGAAGACAGAAAAGGCACAGTTCAGTAATAATTGTTTGTGTTTGACTGATTCAACTATGCTGTATTCTTGTTTTAAGTTAATTTGAATGACATTTTGTAGATGGTGAGGGGGCTGGATGATAAGCATGAATTAAGAATGTTTCTCTGTACAGCACATTAGACTTGTTTCCTGTGTCGTTCATTTTCTTGCGTCGTTTTGACTTTCCAGCCCGTTAATGAACTAAGATTTGTTTCGAACAATGAACATTTGTAGTTTATCAGACATACAGATAAAAAATCCCACAATGTTCTCGTTGCCCTAACACCTCATTGAAAAGACATTGCTCATATTTGTTTATAATTGCACCAAAATATGTCCCTGAAGAATTTAAATACAGTTATTTGCCTTGTGTTGATTGCTTTGAGGGTGTACACAACATTATTAACAAAGTTAACAATGTTAAAAAACAAAGTAAATTTTTTTTTTATTTTTATTTCAATCAAAATTAGGGCCAAATCTAGGCACCTCTTACTGCGAATTACTGCGAATTACTGCGAATTACTGCGAATTACTGCGAATTACTGCGAATTACTGCGAATTACTGCGAATTACTGCGAATTACTGCGAATTACTGCGAATTACTGCGAATTACTGCGAATTACTGCGAATTACTGCGAATTACTGCGAATTACTGCGAATTACTGCGAATTACTGCGAATTACTGCGAATTACTGCGAATTACTGCGAATTACTGCGAATTACTGCGAATTACTGCGAATTACTGCGAATTACTGCGAATTACTGCGAATTACTGCGAATTACTGCGAATTACTGCGAATTACTGCGAATTACTGCGAATTACTGCGAATTACTGCGAATTACTGCTTTAAAAGAGCAAAATGACCTGCATCCACCGGGGATCGAACCCTCGGCCTTGGGGTTCTCAGTCAAGACGCTGAACCATTAGTATCATGAGTCACGCCCACCCATCCCTATTTTTCCTATATATTTAAACCTTCGGATACCCTACTTAAATTTAAAAACAAGAATCAGTTACACCTCCCGGGGATCGAACCTGGAAACTTTAGGTTACAGACCCTGGGACATGCCGTTAGGCCACGTACACCAGTTGCTTTTTTTCTTCAAATTTTTGATACTTATAGTTTGGGTTTTTATTTAGTAATTTGAAGAAGAAAAAGTACTCCGACATCTCCAGGGATCGAACCTGGACCCTTGAGGTTACAGACCCTGGGACATGCCGTTAGGCCACGTACACCAGTTGATTTTTGTCTTCAAATTTTAGATACTCATAGCTTGGGTTTTTACTTAGTAATTTGAAGAAGAAAAATTACTCTGACATCTCCAGGGATCGAACCTGGACCCTTTAGGTTACAGACCCTGGGACATGCCGTTAGGCCACGTACACCAGTTGATTTTTTTCTTCAAATTTTAGATACTTATAGTTTGGGTTTTTATTTAGTAATTTGAAGAAGAAAAAGTGCTCCGACATCTCCAGGGATCGAACCTGGACCCTTTAGGTTACAGACCCTGGGACATGCCGTTAGGCCACGTACACCAGTTGATTTTTTTCTTCAAATTTTAGATACTTATAGCTTGGGCTTTTACTTAGTAATTTGAAGAAGAAAAAGTGCTCCGACATCTCCAGGGATCGAACCTGGACCCTTTAGGTTACAGACCCTGGGACATGCCGTTAGGCCACGTACACCAGTTGATTTTTTTCTTCCAATTTTAGATACTTATAGTTTGGGTTTTTATTAAGTAATTTGAAGAAGAAAAAGTGCTCCGACATCTCCAGGGATCGAACCTGGACCCTTGAGGTTACAGACCCTGGGACATGCTGTTAGGCCACGTACACCGGCTGATTTTTTTTTTTAATTTTAGATACTTATAGCTTGGGTTTTTACTTAGTTATTTGAAGAAGAAAAAGAACTCTGACATCTCCAGGGATCGAACCTGGAACCTTGAGGTTACAGACATTGGGACATGCCGTTAGGCCACGTACACCGGTTGATTTTTTTTTCAAATTTTAGAAACTTATAGCTTGGGTTTTTACTTGGTAATTTGAAGAATACAAATTACTTTGACATCTCCAGGGGATCGAAATGATAGCTCTGTATGATAGACACACGTTGTCAGCCATCACTCGTACGATCCGTGTAATAATACAAGTGAGATGCTGGGTTCACTAAAGAGAACTGTCCACAAAAAAGCAATAGCACAACATCCAAAAGCACATTATGACCAAAGGTCATGCTTTATGTCCATTACGTTGTTGCGAATAGTGTGCCCTTAAAAAACACCTGTAGGCACTTTAGTTAGCACGACCCTTTGTCATAGTGTTATATCCTTCATTCAATATTTCGTATACAGGTGTCCATCTTTTGTTATTTCAGACCCTCGCAGTCAGTGCCAGTATATGAATCTCAAAAGAGGGCCTGACGTCCCGGCAAAGTGACAAGGACATACACATACAGTCAGGGGAAGGAAGCAGTTTGCAACAGTTATTGTATTAACTTCAGTGCCAATACAGTGTACACGTTTCCCATATGGTCACTACTAGAACTCTGCCAACCACCTTTCTCCAACCTCCTCTGTTTTCCGCTTTCCGAAGGGCTTCTCTCAAACTTAGCCCTGTCCACTCTGTGACGTCATCTTCTTGAAGCGGTCCGGCCGAAGACACCCTCCCGATCTCGAAGACCAAAAAATGAAGGAGATGAGGAGGGGCATGCTGGTACAGACCTCCTTAGTTTTAGAGGGTCCAGGCTCCAGACGCTGACAGGAATTACTCTTGAGTCATTTGTGTATTCTCATTAATTAAATTCGGATTTATTGGTGCCAGTAGCAAACACACAAAGGGAAATGGGGAAAAACCCTATAGACATAATCAGCAACAAGATACAATAAGTGACTAGATATGAGATTGCACATGAGAATTAAAGTTACAGTATGTGTTTTGAAGACTCCCACAGAACCCCACGGAAAACACACTGTCGTCAATTCCACAGCTGGAACATTAGATAAGACACAAATCATGTGGATATTTAGCTTCAGAGGAACGTCATGGAGAAAACCCAAGCAGCGGTGGATCACTGGTCCCACACGTTCAGACGTCGAGTATCAACAACTCGGCCACAAACTGGATTGTGAAATAAATATCACCTATAATGCCAGTCTGGAAAATACATGTACCCCATGACCCGATCTATATAGCAGAGCAATAAACCTTTTCGACGTTCGCAAAGCATCATGGGTATAGATGACAAACTGGCCGTCTTTTTATCGCACAACTCTATGGGAAAGCATTAATACGTATTAATACGGACGCCTCACAATAGTGCGCCCTCCAGAGTTTGCAACGCGTTGGCCAATAACAATGCACGGCATGTGTCGACCCATTTCCAGACATGCATTGGTTCGACAGATTCAGCGCATTGCGATTGGCCAATTTTTCAAGGCGCACTGCTGTAAATCGCCCGCATTTCAAAAACGGTCGCATAGGCACCATGGAACCGTTTCGGTAAGACGGGTTGTCGTTTTCACAACGCTTGTGAAAACGCGCGTTGTGATTGACCAACTCTTTTCGAACTCTTGAGGGCGCACTCTTGTGTACCCCACCCCCCCCGTATTACAGAACAAAATGGTCGCGTATAAGCACCGTAGAACCGTTTGGCAAGACGAGTTGGGACAACGTCGTTTTCACCACGCTGGGTCCGGATTCATCGGAAACAGCGCGATTGATTTGGACCCAATCGTGTTTACAACGGTTGACATTTCGGCCGGGGTCGGTTGAATATAGCCCGACAGTATTTGACACTGTGGCATCTAAATTAGGCCCTATACAAGCCGAAGACCTCGACAATGCCTGTGGAGGTGTACTCACCAAACAACGCGAGCAAAATTACCTTTGCCGCCACCTCCTCCCTGCCAGCCTTTCCCCTCCACTTCCCTGCTCTCATTTCCCTTATAACCGCACCCAGCCCCTGCCGCCTTCCGATAGCATTTGATACGGCGCCTGCCGTATTGGTGGGCTACAGGCTAGGCGGGAGAGTGGGTCACTTACGAGAGTCTATAATAAGCCACGTGCGAGACGCGGGCGTTCGCGTATTAAGCAGAACCAAGCCGCTCAGGGGGGCTATATAGCCGGCCCACGCCAGGCAGTGGCTCCGATCCAGCCCCGCCACTCGATCGAATGCCTCGCCCGGCGAGACGTCCAAACCGGCACGGCTTGAGGTCGACCCTTTTCTTTCTGCCGAGGTGAGCACCGACAACAGCGGCCGAGGCGGAAATCGTGGCCAAGTTTAGCGGTGCGCTCATTACTTTTCCGTCGAGCGTGTACACATGTATATACCGGGGTGGCGTCTATTTCCGACGCCTTTTTGGGGGGTGTAGCGGAGGCGAGAGTGACCCAAATACAGAGAGCCGTGTCATTCTGGGCTGTATTTTTGCGAGTAATTAAAAACTGGGTCGGTCAGGGGTGCCCATTCTACCTGGGTCAATTCCATCGCATAGGGGTACTTAATATCGAACACACAATTTTCTTGCTTCGCCAGGGATGTCCTACCTACTCTTTATACCCTATAAAGAGCATGTTTCCAGGTGCTTGCTGTAGCCTGCGTGATTTGTGCTTGGCTATGTCTGTTCACTGCTGAATTGTCGACATTATGTTGGAGGCCAAAATTATGAAATGGAGACAAAATGGAGGACAGGCCGATCAGAATTTCATTAAATCAGTTACGTCTAATGGCAAAGACATCGCTTACGATAATATAAAATTGTTACGGTAAACCTTTTCAAGGATAAGCCTTTCTCGTTTGGGCAGAAAAACTCCAAATTTATCTTTTGAAGGCAACGAATCTAGCCTCAGGCTATTGAAACAAAGCATATGATGCTGTCAGCAAGAAATCACCCGAAATGGACTCCGTGAACCTTGCCCCTGGTTGTATCAAGCCCTCTACGGTCAAGTCAAGGTTTGTGTGCTTAAATTTTACGCAGTGGCTGTTGTTACGGCAGTCGTCCGTGTCGTTCCCTGACTTAACAGTATTTGTCAGGATGTTTAGCTCTTGGAACCAGACTATCAGCTAATAGACTGGTTCAACCAGCCTGCAATGCTGACGAAATACAATCAAGTCAGGGAACCACACGGACGACTGCCGTAACAACAGCCACTGCGTAAACTTTACACGCAAGTTTTGAGGGCGTATTCTAAGCAGCTCTGTGGAAACAGGCCGCGGTGACATGTCACCAGTGCAAATGCCAATATCAAGTATATGCCCTAGTACGAGATAGAGGCTTAGGCTCGAGCTAGCTTAGGCTTCGGTCATATTTCTCTACTACCCGTTATAATGTCACAGTCATCTAGAAACAAGCGTTTGGCCACAGTTTCTTGGTGAATGTACTTTATCAAGCCAAAGAACCTTCAAATTCGGCGACAAACTATAACCTGGATATTCAGGTTTTGTCAGACGGAGACGAAGCCTGAGCCGGAGCCCCATCCATCAATTCGTAAACGGCCATAAACGCGCTTGTGCAGGCTGCGCTGGACGAGGAATGCGAGTAGTCACTCGCGGTGTGACAGCGTTACCGAAGGCATTGGCCGGCAGCGATGCCGTGCCTATAGACCCATCCGGGGAATCCTTCCCCGAAGCCGCCATAGCTGGGGGCGGGCCCCTCACGACAACCCTTTGTGTGTGCCTTTCAGGTGACTGATACATTTTAGTATGCATAAAGGGGAGGGTGTGTGAGACTACGAGCCCCAGACATGGCGGCGTTCACGTATAGATGGGATCAAATGGGTCTGTATACCTACCGACGGCCGCCCACGCAGTGACGTCACGAGGCTGCCCACCACAGCCAGCGGCCAGAGTTACCCGGATGCCGACCTCCCGAAAGGGCGCGTCCGCTGCCGCGGCGCTGTTTGACCGCTCCCATATCGGCACGATCTGCTGGGAGCGTCACGCCAGGCCCTCTTAATTAATTTGTCAGATCATTAAGATCGGTATAAGTGCGCTGGTATATGTGACCTGGCACAGCGACATGAAGAATATTCCACCAAAACACTTCTCGAGTAAACAACGCCTGAAGTTAAAGTATCTTCTCAATTCGATAAAAAAAATCATTTTTTTTTTTTGGATTTTCGGAAAGTTAATGTATTGGAGGATATTATGTCCAAAGGATTTTTCCGAATTCCGTCTCTAAATGTTGAAAAAAGGGAGGATTTCGGGGGAGTGTTTGTGTACTGTTTTCATGAAAATGTAAAGCAAAGTCCCCCCTTGTACCATTTACAACAAAGTCCACACGGAAATAATGTTGATATCATTTGAAAGCTAATGGTATACTCCTTTACATCATTAGAAAATCTCAAAATCTCAAAAGTGAGGGTTATTCCTCATTATGCTGTGCCGGGTCACATATACCCAGTATTTTTTGTTAAACAGTATGTGTTGTTTCGGGTCGACTCCATTTCATTCGTCCTCACGCCGACTTTAAACCTAACACTGGCTGAACCTTCAAATTGTGCGACCGTACTTGCGTACCCATGCAACAGTGCAAGAGCTATTACCAAAACATTAGGTGCTGCTGTCAGGTAGGCATTTATTATGACACATCACCCTGGCTTGCTATGAATGATCGATGTGCAAACACTGTTTAACAAGACATTGGCTTCTATCATAAAGCATTCATGTTTCCATCGCAAACCTGTCTGTTAGTTCTCGTCATATGGAGCCATCCTATCCTTTGTATACATAATGCTAAATCATCATTTCACCGGATAAATTCATCGGGAAATAATCTTTAGTAATCTCTGCTTTTTCAACCGCACTGGACGGTGAATTAGTTCTGTGCCAGGATATTCTGCAACAACATACTTCAAGGCTAGTACTATTATAATTATAAACATGCTGTAAAGCGGGAACGCGGAATAGGCAGCGAGACATATTGATTTACAAACTCATTTTTTTTTCTCGGTCCCCGGAATAAATAATAAATTGCGTCTGTCAGTTGCCGCTACGGAGAGAGGGGGGGGGATTTGGCTGCGTTTTCGACCCCCTCTCTCTCTATATATATACGATACGGCACTGTTGATACGGGGGCCCTCGTCCTCCATATTAAAACCAAGTCGCTCCGTTTGTGAACGTGATCTTTTAAGCTCCCCGTGGACTGACCACAGATCCTACAGGTCGCTCAGACATTACGGGGAATTATAATTACACGAGGAGTTCTCCGCGCGCTCTCTGCATGCTGCACGCGCTCTTTGCATATTCCCAGCGGGGGCCGCGGTACCGTCTGCATGTGTGAGCTGTGTCAACGCACAGTGTTGTTTTAGAAGCTTTAAGAAGCTTTCAGGTGAAACACGTGCGCTTCCATTCATTAGTATTGCGATAGATACTTCGAAAAAAAAATACATAGGGGGTTGATTTTTCTCTCTGTATAATGTTTCAAAAAGCGCAGAAGATTCATCATAAAGTTGATATTGCATCCAGTTTGATGTCTGTATTGTTTACTTCTCATTGCAGTAATTTCCTGTGTTACGTCGGTAGCGGTCGTTACCCAATGCAGCACTGTGTATCTTTCGTGACAATTACAGGCATTGGAAACAGCAATATCCGCCGTCTACGGTTGCAACTCAACTCGTGTACACCCTCGGCGGGCGAGTTGCATCTTTAAAAACGCCATGCGGTCGTGCTACGTGTGCGTTGCATTAGGGCCGGCAAATCTACGTTATTTCATCCGTTGGCAATAGACTAAAACGCGGTGAAATGTCGTGCTGAAGTAATAGCCACTGTGCTGGCGTGGGGCGCAGGATGTCTCGAAGCCCGGCATCGCACTGCGGCGTTGGGCGTGAGAGTTACTTCAGCTTAACTGGGCGGCGCATTCTGCATTTTGTGGAGTGTTCCTGCTTCCACGCTGAGCGGCGGGCTCGGACGGTGGGTTTTGGGGAGTGGGGCCCCCCATCTACGGCCCAGACTTCGGGCAATGTAATCGTGTTCCCAGCACGCCGTCCTGATGGATAAGTTAAAACCAAAAAAAAATGTGATTGATTTTCATGAACATGATCCCAGAATTGGGACTTCATTGACAACTCATGTTACCAATTGATATTTCACGAACATTGAGGCAGATGTTGGTTTAAAGCCCCTACACAACATTGGTTGAGGTCAAAGAATAGCATCCATACTGTACGTTGTCTGATCCAATATATGCATGAAATAGCACACCTGCGAAAACTTTAAGCTCAATCCGCCAACCGAGTCTCGAGAAAATCGTGAAAACTGCTTCATTTGTTTCGCGAAAATGCAGCATTCAACGCCGTACTGTTCCGAAAAAATAGTTTAGATCTCGGTGAGACGTAAACTATTTCATTTACTCATTTCTCCCAAAATACAACATTTTAGGCACAAATATTTCAGTGAGAGCTTTCTACTATAACCACCTTCAAACTGTATAAGTTTCATGTAAATATGTGAACATTTCTGTTTTTCGATCATACCAATGTTGTGTAGGGGCTTAAAAGCGAGGGTATTACACCATTTTGAAATGTGCCCAATTTCCGGAAATTCCAAATATTTATTTTGAAAAATTACATTTATTCATCAGGAAGTTTGTAATATCAAAAATTAGGAGGGCCTGAGGTTTCGATCCTAGCAGGACCTTTCTCAAAAGGACAAAAGGGTCTTTGAGAAATATCCTTATAGTATACTAGCCTAGGATCGAAACGTCAGGCCCTCCTAATTTTTGATGTTCGCTTTTTGGTAATTTTAGTCGTTAAGGAGTTTGGAACATTTTTGCTTATAACTATTAGGAAGCTTGTTATGGTATCAGACATTCTGTGCAATTTTAGCTCACGAAAATCTGCCGTTTTCGAGAAAACAGGAAATTTGTTGAATTTTCAGTGATCGCTCCGTGGACTAAGTATGGCAGCGATTATTTGACCTGGCAAACGGTGCACCCTACCTTTGAACATTGCCCACTGAAAACATGTTCTTATAGTGAACAGTGATAACGCGAGTTATCGCGTTATATCTCACTGCGAGTTATCGCGTTGTATCTCAATGCGAGTTATCGCGTTGTATCTCACTGCAAGTTATCGCGTTGTATCTCAATGCGAGTTATCGAGTTATATCTCACTGCGAGTTATCGCGTTATATCTCAATGCGAGTTATCGCGTTATATCTCACTGCGAGTTATCGAGTTATATCTCACTGCGAGTTATCGCGTTATATCTCAATGCGAGTTATCAAGTTATGTCTCAATGCGAGTTATCAAGTTATATCTCAATGCGAGTTATCGAGTTATATCTCAATGCGAGTTATCGCGATATATATCAATGGGAGTTATCGAGTTATATCACAATGCGAGGGGTTGCCGTCTGTCCGACACGACTAGAAAACAACTGTACTACTAGCAAGACATATCATAGGGCTGGAGTCGACAGAAACATGCAGGCAAGCATATACCATTGAACATGACACACGCATTATAATGATACAGCATACTAAGCTGCGTTTGGCATCCTATGATATATGATCTTCGCATTATTTGTCACAAAGCCCTACGGTAACAATGTGTCAAAAATAAATCCAAACTCACAGCATGTACAATATAGCAACCATTCTGCCAAGGAGTTATTTCACAGCACCCCTTTGACCGGCGTCTTCATATCACCGCCTATTGCGTCTTATAGTTATACGGGCTCTAATCCCACATTGGAGAGATGTCACTGATCCCCTCCCTGGGAGGCAGCCTGGAGCGGGAGACTAGCGGATCATCCACCACGCGGCCGTATTACGCTTCCTATTATTGCAGTGTATACGTATTTCCTTGTTGCCCATTTCCCCGGTGGGGGTTACCTCCTGATCCCGGGCAGGTATTTGCTCGGTGCTCTCACTAATAACTCCGTGGGTGGGTGATCAACGCCCACCCCCCCCCCCCCTCCCCATCCCTCCTCATACGGGGCACATTGCGCAGATATAAAAAGCATCGGTAATAAAAACATGACTGAGGTGACAAACGGGGGGCCCGGGAACATGGATAACAGCATCGCTGATCGGCTCCTTGTGTATGCTGGTTCAGGGGCCACTATAGAGGTGCTGCTCTGACCGGTTTTTTTTTTGGCTTCTTCTTGGTTCTCTTCTTCTCTTCTTCTTCTCCTCTCACGGCAGAGGTGATCGTACCAAGATAAGCCATACAGCTGGCTCGGGGTGGGGGGTGGGGGGCAAAGCTGCACGAGGGGAAGACTATAGCTGAGAGGCGGCACAAGAACTGGAACGAGGGGACACAGCGGCGACGCCTGTCTGACCGAACGGTGACCCTTGTACCCGGTCGCCATCGTCAGAAGCCAAACATCCGCTTTTTTTTATCGGAGAGCGCGCTGTGCGGACACAATCCCGTCCCTTTCAGTCGCGGATTGATATTTGCAGAGAGAAACTCTGACGAGCGCGGGGGGAGACGCATCCTGACAAACGCATCATGTTTTCAAGCGCATAATTTATGATCAATCTTGAAACTGTCGATGCACAATGAAAAACGACAAGAATCTTCGACTGGACGTCGAGTAATGTTTAGTTTTATACTGATTGCAGTCGCACACTTTATTTCAGATAATTTTTCAGATTTCTGCGTGCGCTTCTTTCGGTCGTTTTCTGTATTTGCTTTTTTCTTAAGGAATACGCAAACATGTTACTGATTAAAATGACCGAAATGCAAACACCGCGGGCTTGACGTTTCGTTTCGTTTCAATTAGGACCTTTCCAAAAGCTTTTGAGAAAGGTCCTGCTGTACGATCTAAACGTCAGAACATCCTCATTTTTGACAGTTTGAAAGGAATAGAAAAAACCACCGTGTACATAATCCCGTCCGAGATTGAATGTGGCTGCGTGGCGAGAGAGAGCAAAACAGATTGTGTAAACTAGATGTTAGATAGATAGGAATAGAATGTCCTGTCATGTACCTCCCGTATGTCCTCCCATTTTACAAATAGATTGGGTTCTGATGTTTTGGACCCTCGTTCCTCTCTCGAAGGTAAATACAGCCATTAAAGCGCCGTGCAACCAAGGTGCATCGCGACCCATTAACGTAACACGCCTGTGACGCTACGGCTAATTTCTGCACATTTTCGTGAACGGAGCGTAAAGAGTGAGTGGAGTGGGGGGGTGGAGTGCGCGCTGGACGGCGTGATTTATAATTTCTGTCCTGTCTTATCTAAAATGTTTTACCCTTCCTTCCTCCTGCGATCGTCGCGGAGAGTCGAGACCGGGGCTGCTGTATGCCGTGGGGTGTGTGTGTGGGGGGGGGGGGAGAGGAGGGGGTTGCAGTCCGAGGTATACGGAGCGGGCGACATCGCGCTCGGCTCACCCCGCGAAAAGATCGATGATCACCGGGGGAGGGAGAGGGGGACGAGGGACGGGGGAGACAGAGGTAGCGGGGTCGGGGTATTTTGTTTCTTTAAACTCGCTCTAAACTGCGAGCCGAGGGTGCGAGTAGCCGCTATCTCCTCGCCCGATCGATATTGGTTGATCTGGGATATATGGTCGGAGACGAGGAGTGCATGATTTCAGTTCTGTGGAGAAAGAGCAGAGGGGGAAAGCGCAAAAAGGGAGGGGGAGAGGAGAGAACGAAAGAGAAAGAGAAAGGCAGAGTGAGAGTGTGGAGATAGAGAGAGAGGAAAGGGATGAGGAGGAGAGGGAAGAGAGAAAGTGAGAGAGCAATTAGGAGTGAGAGCAGAGAGAGGAGAGAATGACAGTGGGGAGTATTGAGAGAGAGGGGGGAGACGAGGAGAGAGTGAGAGAGGGTGAGATGGAAAGAGAGAGGGGATGATACGGGGAGAGAGTGAGTGAAGGGGGAAGACGGTGAGAGTGAAGAAGAGAGTGTGACGGGGAGACAGTGAGAAGCGGAGCGAGAGTGAGGGAGAGGAAGACGGGAAGATATAGTTGGAGGAAGTGAGATGGGAGAGAGAGTGAGGGGAGGGAGACGGGGAGAGATAGTGGGAGAGAGGGAGAGGGTGAGACGGGGAGAGATAGTGGGAGAGATGAAGACAGGGAGGGGTGAGACTGGGAGAGAGGGAGAGAGGGAGAAGTTGAGACGGGGAGGGAAAGTGGGAGAGAGGGAGAGAGGGAGAGGATGAGACGGGGAGAGATAGTGAGAGAGAGGAAGACAGGGAGGGGTGAGACTGGGAGGGAGAGTGAGTGAGAGGGAGACAGGGAGAGATAGTGGGAGAGAGGGAGAGAGGGAGAGGGTGAGACGGGGAGAGATAGTTGGAGAGGGGAAGACAGGGAGGGGTGAGACTGGGAGAGAGGGAGAGAGGGAGAGGATGAGACGGGGAGAGATAGTGGGAGAGAGGAAGACAGGGAGGGATGAGACGGGGAGGGAGAGTGAGTGAGAGGGAGACAGGGAGAGATAGTGGGAGAGAGGGAGAGAGGGAGAGGGTGAGACGGGGAGAGATAGTTGGAGAGGGGAAGACAGGGAAGGGTGAGACTGGGAGAGAGGGAGAGAGGAAGAGGGTGATACGGGGAGAGATAGTGGGAGACTGGGGGAAGACAGGGAAGGGGTGAGACTGGGAGAGAGGGAGAGAGCGAGAGGGTGAGACGGGGAGAGATAGTTGGAGAGTGGAAGACAGGGAAGGGGTGAGACGGGAAGAGAGAGTGAGGGGAGGGAGACGGGGAGAGATAGTGGAAGAGAGTGAGATGGGGAGAGAGACCGAGGCGGGGAGAGTGAGGGAGAGAGAGATGGAGAGAGGGAAACGGTGAGAGAGGGGGAGGGACAGGGAGTCGGGAAGAGAGAGAGGGAGAGAGAGAGAGGGAGAACCCGTTCTGTTATTCATTTCATTCATAGTCAGTCCGAACACAGCATGTTCTTGTCACCGCGTCTTCATTTATTTATTTTGGGGGGGTTCCACCGCCATGTTCCCGAGAACAAACCTCAAGTGCCTAGATTCAATTAACGCGAGAGCGCCGGCTTGAGTTACTCGCATTAACGCCGCGCCTTGGACAAACTCTGGTCTGTCGGCTGGCGTGCAGCGGGTCGCATTCAAACGAGCGTTTGACTCAGCTGCGCGGGAAAAAAAATCATTCCCTTGTCGGACCTTCCGAAAGCCGCTGAGGTTACGTCCACTCTATTCAGTGCCAGGCTACGTGCGTTACTGCACTTTCCCCCAGATGCGGACCGAGTCCGACCGACGTCGGGCATCTTCCGGACCCGCCGTCGTTTAACTTACAGGAGGCCCTGCAAAGCGCGTGTGGTGGGGGAAAAAGAGGGCGAGTTTATTAAATTGTCCGCAGCCGTTATGACGCTCCCTACATGTGTACCTCCTACGACCAATATCAGATTTGGTCGGCTTTTTCTCTCATTTTATTGTGTGTGGGTGTGGGTGTGGGGGATGGAGGGGGTCGGGGGGGGGGGGCTCTTTCCCCTCTCCGATGGTGATGAGCTAAAGTGTGACAGCTGGGGGGTCGTTGCACTTTCAGCTCGGGGGCACTCGGCAAAAGACAGCGAGGCCACTATCGCTGTCGTGTTATTAATTTAAGCCGATATTGCCGGGGAAAATGATCGAATTAAACGAAAGTCACCCGAAGAGGCCCCAGCACGTGTTGCCCTTGCCCAAAAATAAAACCCGAACAAGCTAAATTTCTGGGTTAAGCCATGCAGTGCATGTCGGGATGAGGGCGTTTGACCCACGGGCAATCCATTATACAGACTCGACCAAAAAATCGAGGCACGCATTGCGGCTATTATTTTTCCTCACTCGCCACTCGCTTCCCAAACTAGGCCTAACCGCCAGGAATAGATAGCAGTGCCATGACCTACATAGATGCCTTGCTGCTACTGCTACTGCTGCTGCTGTTGGTGTAAGTGCTCTCTGCTGCTGCTGTCGATGTATGTCCCTGCTGCGGTTGGCACCAATGCATGTTGCAGATGTTGCCGCGTACTGTTGAAGTTGTTGCAGGTGCTGTTGGTGCTGTGGCTGTTGTTGCTGTGTTGAGTTGCTGTTATTGATGTTTTGACGTTGTTGCGGGGGTTTTCTTTCTGCAGGTGCTGGTAATGTTGCTTTTGTTGTTCCTGTTGATGTTGTTGCTGCTCTTGTTGCTGTTGCTGCTGTTGGTGCTCTGTTGCTACTGGTGCTGGTGCTGCTGGTGCTGCTGGTGCTGCTGGCGCTGATGATGTTGATGCTCAATTGATGCTGCTGTTGTTGCTGTTGCTGTTGTAGATGCTGTTGCCGCTGTTGTTGCTGGTGCCAGTGCTGGTGGTGCTGATGCTGTTGCTGCTACAGTTCCTGTTGATGATGTTCCTGTTGTTCCATACTGATGCTGTTGTTGAAATTGTTTCTGTAGTTGCTGTTTTTGCTGTTGCTGTTGCTGTTGCTGTTTCTGCTCCTGTTGCTGTTGCTGGATGAGACGGGGATGTTGCTGTTGCTGTTGGTGCACTCACTACTGTTAACTACTGATGCTGGTGCTGGTGATGTTGTTGCTGTTATTCCTGCTGCTGCTATTGTTGCCACTGTTTATGTTATGCTACTGCTGCGTGCTGCCGATAGGCCATAATATTATATCGTCTCAAAATCTCAGGTTCAAAAGTAAATAGCCAGATTTGAAAATCATAGAAAAAAATGACAAGCAGCACTGACGACCATTGCACTCATTCATGCTTTGAGGATTCGAGGAGAGGGATTGGGGATATATCAGGTGGAAATCTCGCGTATCGTATCTTTAACTTTGCCTATCCCCCATTCGCTAGCACGTGTGTCCATACCATGGCACACAGCACGTGTAGATAGAGTCGACCTGGACCCCGTCTCCCTATAATGCATGCTCACCTTTTGTTAAGCGATCTTTTTTTTTTAACATAATCGCAGCGCCTATGTTGAATCTGTTAGCGGGGATGGGGGAGGGGGAAACTGCACGGGTCAGTGTGGAGGTGGGGCGGCTGTGTGTATAGGCCTATATAATAGTCCGAGCCCCGCATTCTCCCGCCCCCATTATGCAGCACGAGAGGAGGGGGAGCCGCTCTGGTTCCCGCCTCTCTCTCTCCTACAAGCCAACTACCATCAGATATATATTTTTTTGCTTCTTCTTCTTCTTCCTTCATCTGATAGGCATGCAGTTCCGTGTGTGTGCAAGGACCTTGGCGCCCACGGCCCGCGCTTCGCACGGTTCATTAACGCCAGCCGTGGCTAGTCCAACGCCAAGACTGAATATTATGTAATTACGACGCGGCCCCTGGGCCATTTGTGTGTGGCTCTCAGGGTGTGTGTGTGTGTGGACAGAGAAACACAGGCTGCAACGCGCAGCCATTGTGCATACGATTACTTCTTCGCGTAGAAAACAGAGGCATAAATCGACTCGCCAATAATAATTGTCCACCTATGGGTTGTATGTATACAGGAAGTGTGCACGAATGGAACTTACCACCTCCACGCCCCAACCCCACCCCACTCCCCCACATCGCGCGTCCCCAATCAATTTGAACTGCTTTTCAATTCTAATATTGTGCTCTTTCTCGTAACAGTTGCAGGTAACCGGGAAGGGGGGGGCTTGTAATTCAATAGATATCTATAAATATATTATTTACCTTCAGCGCGCAGACACCTAACCCAATGATGTCTTTTCACGCCGTTCCTGTCAGAGATGAATTCGTCTTTCATGGCGGCAATGTCAAAGATTTTTGTTTCGGGGGCGTTGCAAGAACGTCTCAGCCCGTACGCGCCGATTTAGACATCTCTGACGAGACACGGAGGGGGGGGGGGGGGGCTTCAAAGAGAATGCGTTCTTGTACAGGCGCTAACATCTTCTTAAAGATCCTTTACAACATTGGTAAAAGTCAAAAGATTGCCACAGTTTGTGTGTTAAATCAATAAACATTAAAAAAAAAGAGGTTTTAGCTCAAATGGCGATCTGAGGAAGAAGAAAAAGGGCAAAAAACCGTCACGGCTTTCGCATCGCACCGTTCTGTAGTGTAAGAGATAGTTTATTACTCGCGAGTAATAAACTATTTGTCGATGTTTGAGTGAAGATTTCTCGAGAAGTACAGCATCCCAGACCGTGAGATTTCAACATGAGGATTCGATCATGTCCATCTACATTAGAAAATAGTAAATTAGAAGGAAATCTGTGGACATCGACGTTTCCCGATCTTCCCAATGTTGCGTTGGGCCTTTAAGGTTTTGCTTCCAAAATTTTAATGAAACACCATTTTGGTGACGTTGTATGTTTCACCGCGGTCTCGTCAGACCATTGGTGTGCCATTTGACGGAACGTACTGATGAATATTTCATCAACGACTCTAAAGAATGGTAACCATCTTGGTAAACGGGTCGGAATTGTATTGGAAAGAGCTGAAATTCCATCGCTGTTGCGAAAAGGAAACAGACGTGACGTATTCCCCAATTGTTCAACGCGCATGCCTTACGGGCACAACTTCTTTAAATTGAATACCCGATTGAATGAGGTGCCTAAGTCCTTTAGAACAGTTTTGAAAAAAAAATTAAAAAAAAATTTTTTTTTCTAGGTGATATACAAAAATGTTACAAACTGCTTACTGACTAAAATTACCAAAATGGATATCTTAACATTTAGTGGGCCTGACGTTTCGATCCTAGCAGGACCTTTCTCAAAGGCAGAGACTCTGCCTTTGAGAAAGGTCCTGCTAGGATCGAAACGTCAGGCCCACTGAATTTTAAGATTTCTTTTTTCTAGTTATAATTATTCCATTGCTCTTTAATGTAGCTTAAATGTGTGTATATATACACGTGCAAAAGGGCATGTTGCATAAATATAGGGGTTTCCATGGGAATGCTCGGCATTGCCATGGAAACCATGGTTCTTTGCAGAGGTGGACTTGGGTCCTTCTTTTCAATATGCTAAAAATGCATATAAAAACATGTTACAAACGTGTTTGTTTTTTTACAAACAGAACTAAGCTTGCTAAAAATGCATATAAAAACATGTTATAAACGTTTTTTTCTTTTTTTACAAACAGAACTAAGCTGCTTTTCACCGTAAATACGTAATCATAACGTCACCAGTTGTCTGCACAACTTCTCAAGAGAGAGATCGCCAAAGTAAACACACACACACACAAAAGCCCCCAAAGTAGGGAATAATGAAGACGCCACGAGGCCTTTGCATCATTCATGCATCAAATCTCCCTCGTCTTATTTTCTTCCTATCGGCATGTCCGATTAAATTTCGCAGTGCGGAGAGGGAGGGGGGGGGGAATGGGACCGGCCCGTGACCAAGGCCGAGGCCAGACTAGTGCTTGAACTTAAAACACCCCAGCCGTGCCCCCTGCATCCCATACCCCCGTACGTCCTCACAATCATCCTCTCCACTCTCCCAAATCGAGCGATTCTATTCACCCACGGGAGAAGAAGAAGAAAAAATAACCTCCCGCGTGCGGTCGGTCATCATTCCCGAAGGAATTCCTGACGGAGCGGGGTTTTTCCCCCATCTGAATCGTTTTGTACGCAGTAAAATCACCCGGTGAGTTGACGTCTATTATACAGCCCTTCCGCTGAGCCACCGATCAAGGATGTTCATAATCGCAGGCCATAAGGCAGTGTGCGGTACACGGACCATTAATGACCTTCAATTAATTTTGTTTTCGCTCACGTAATCTGATGCTCATTGAGGCGTGTATACGCGGTGGGTTTGGGGGATCGGTTGCAGCGAGCAGCGATGGCGGTCGGCAGAGGCAAAAACGTGAAAGCTGTATCTGCCGTGGCGAGAGCAACAGCAGCATCTACGGGACCAGGGCCACTACAGCAGCAGATACAGCAGCAGCAGGAACAATATAGGCACGATGGCGACCGATGGGACAAGATATAACCACAGTAAGCACAGCAACAGCAGTGCACACATCTTAACAGCAGCAGCACAACTGCAACTTCAGCATGTCTTTTAGGGCAACAATCACACCAACTGCATCACAAACACCGAGGAGACCAACAACGCCAGCAGCAGTCGAAGCGACGACAGAAAAAGGCAAATAATATTATCAAAGCTGCAATTTCAGCAGGTACATCATGCACAGCAACGAAAACAGGAACAGAAGCAATAGCAGCAAAACAACATCAGCAATAGCAGCAGAATCAATAGCAGCAGCAATAGCAGCAAAGTAACAGCAGCAATAGCAGCAGAATCAGTAGCAATAGCAATAGCAGCAAAGCAACAGCAGCAATAGCAGCAGAATCAATAGTAGCAGCAAACGCAACTGCAGCAATAGCAGCAGAATCAGGAGCAATAGCAGCAAAACAACAGCAGCAATAGCAGCAGAATCAATAGCAGCAGCAATAGCAGCAAAGCAACAGCAGCAATAGCAGCAGAATCAGTAGCAGCAATAGCAGCAGCAATAGCAGCAAAACAACAGCAGCAATAGCAGCAGAATCAATAGCAGCAGCAATAGCAGCAAAGCAACAGCAGCAATAGCAGCAGAATCAGTAGCAGCAATAGCAGCAGCAATAGCAGCAAAACAACAGCAGCAATAGCAGCAGAATCAATAGCAGCAGCAATAGCAGCAAAAGCAACAGCAGCAATAGCAGCAGAATCAATAGCAGCAATAGCAGCAGCAATAGCAGCAAAAGCAACTGCAGCAATAGCAGCAGAATCAATATCAGCAGCAATAGCAGCAAAAGCAACTGCAGCAATAGCAGCAGAATCAATAGCAGCAGCAATAGCAGCAGCAATAGCAGCAGCAATAGCAGCAAAAGCAACAGCAGCAAAAGCAGCAGAATAAGCAGCAATAGCAAAAGGAGCAATAGCAGAAATAGCAGCAGAATCAGTAGCAATAGCAATATCAGCAAAACAACAGCAGCAATAGCAGCAGAATCAATAGCAGCAGCAATAGCAGCAACAGCAGCAAAATCAGCAGCAATAGCAACAGCAGTAAAAGCAGCAAAAGCAACATCAGCAATAGCAGCAGAATCAATAGCAGCAGCAATAGCAGCAGCAATAGCAGCAATAGCAACAGAACCAGTAGCAGCAGCAATAGCAACAGAACCAGTAGCAGCAGCAATAGCAACAGAACCAGTAGCAGTAGCAATAGCAGCAGCAAAAGCAGCAGCACCAACTGCAGCGGCAGCACTAGCAGCAACAGCAACTCTAGCAACAGCAGTAGTGACAGCGAGGCAACATCGCGACCGGATTTCCCAGAAGATCCAGAAGTCTGCTCGGTGGAGTAGCTGAGGGGATCAATAATAGCATTTCCACACGCCAAACACCTATTCAAGATGGTTGGTTGGTTACGAAAGAAAATGTCGATTTTTTTTTTGTTCCTTTTGCGCGCGGGAATCTCGGCAGAGGTTCGACGGCTATAGGAGTCTGTAGTTAAGGAATGAGAACACACAAATCCCCGACTGGCGCCTCTCGGAAACGTTCAAGCGATGCGTTCAATACCCACCTTGACTTGACCCTCGGAGATTTCATTTCCACGAGCGGATAAAAATCAAAACCAATTCCGCCGGAGCGGTCGGGAATGCCGTCGAACGATCGAATTTCCATGCCGATCGCCAATCATCAGAGGAAAAAAAACGGGGCGGACTCGAGACTTGCTACCCGTGACTGCAAATGCCGCCTTCTCCTCCTCCTCCTCCTCCTCCTCCTCCTCCTCCTCCTCCTCCCCCTCCTCCTCCTCCTCCCCCTCCTCCTCCTCCTCCCCCTCCTCCTCCTCCTCCTCCCTCCTCCTGCTCCACCTCCTGCTCCTCCTCCTGCTCCTCCTCCTGCTCCTCCTCCTTCCCCCGCCAATCTAATCAGACGACTAAATTGAAATTACCAAAGTGGAAAGAGCGGAACTCCCCTTGCCAAATACTCAATTCATTGTCACGTTCTCCTCCCTCCCCTCCGTGCTGTATTAAGCGTTATGTACGGCCCCGAAGTCGAGGAACCTAGTGACCAGCAAGTACTGGTAACTTCGAGAAGGAACGCCCAACAATGCTGACAATGGTCTTTTCAGGTCTTCGTAATTTTTGATGAGTCTGCGTTTTATCTTCTGCGTGTACTTCGGCTTACTCTGATCGAAAGAAAACAACATTGCATGAAAAGCTGTTTCGATGGAGAATCGAAACTACATGTAGGCCTACATTATTTCATTATTCCCCTCTGTCTCTCTGCCTCTCTCTCTCTCTCTCTCTCTCTGTGTTTCTCTACCCCTCTCTTTCTATCTATTTCTCTGTCTCTCTGCCTCTCTTTGTCTCTTTGCCTCTGTCTGTCTATCTGTCTGTCTGTCTCTCTGGCTCACTCTGTCTCTCTGTCCCTCTCTCTGTACCTCTGCCTCACTCCATCTATCTGCCTCTCTCTGTCTCTCTGTATCTCTGCCTCTCTGTCTCTCTGCATGTCTCTGTCTCTCTGTCTCTCTTTATCTCTCTGTCTCTCTACCTCTCTCTGTCTCTCTGCCTGTCTCTGTCTCTCTGGCTCACTCTGTCTCTCTGTCTCTGTATCTCTGCCTCACTCCATCTATCTGCCTCTCTCTGTCTCTCTGTCTCTCTGTCTCTCTGTCTCACTGCCTGTCTCTGTCTCTCTGGCTCACTCTGTCTCTCTGTCTCTGTATCTCTGCCTCACTCCATCTATCTGCCTCTCTGTGTCTCTCTGTCTCTCTGTCTCTCTGTCTCT
>OX465109.1:8071696-8164196 GCA_949987565.1 Luidia sarsii
AGGGATGGCTCAGGGAGGGACAGCAGGCCTATGGAAGGGAGATATACAGTATATTGACTTAATGTATATAACATATAAAGCAATGACTGATGGAAGAGGGAAATAAACCAAATATTGACTGACGCAAGGGACAATATTACAGATGTTGACTTGTGCAAGGGGCAAATATTAAAACAAAAGTACTGATGCAAGGGGGAAATATATACTGGTAAATATATTCACTCTTGAAAAGGGAAGATATTCAAAATATTGATTGGTGGAAGAGGGAAATATAAAAGATATTGACTGGTGCAATGGGGAAATATAGAAATATTGACCAGTTCTGGAGGGTAGAGTCGAATGGTGCAGGAGGGAAGTATTAGAAATATTGACTGGTGCAGGAGGGAAATGCAATGTACATGTATGAGAAACTATTGACTGGTGCAGGAAGGAATTATGAGAAAATATTGACTGATGCAGGAGGGAAATATGAGAAATTATTGACTGATGCAGGAAGGAATATGAGAAAATATTGACTGGTGCAGGAAGGAAATGACAGAATATTGACTGGTGCATTGGGGTAATAATAGACACATTGACAGCTGCAGGAGGGAAATAATGAGGTTGCCGCTGGCTTGCTTTGGTGTGACCCACCTTGCAGTGTGTCCCGCTGGTGCAGGCCCAGGCTGACCAGTCCGCCCAGCAGCACCTGCAGGCGCCCCCTGGTCTCCGAGCACAGGTACTTGCTGCAGTTATCCCTCAGGATGGACACGTACTGGTCCAGGCGGGCCTGGTGCTGCCGACTGTTCGGTGCCAAAAACACAAAGAGGCAAAAGGTGATTTTTCTGTGAGCATGATCATCTTGGCAGAATTGGGCTGTAATGCCAAACGGGGCCAGGTTTGTGTGCGAAGGCAGCCACAACTGGACTGAGCTGCCACTGGCGAGGTTGGTAGAAGGAGATCCGGCGGCACTTTTCGCAATGAAAGGAGTAACCAAAGACCTGAAATTTCGATCCTAGCAGGACCTTTCTCAGAGGCCTGCCGTTTCGATCCTAGCTGGGCCTTTCTCAGAGCCCTGACATTTCGATCCTAGCAGGACCTCTATCAAAGGCCTGACATTTCGATCCTACATGTGTAGCAGGACCTTTCTCAAAGGCCTGATGTTTCGATCCTAGCGGGACCTTTCTTAAAGGGCCTGACGTTTCGATCCTAGCAGGACCCTTCTCCTAGCAGGACCTTTCTCAAAGGCATGACATTTCGATCCTAGCAGGACCCTTCTCCTAGCAGGACCTTTCTCAAAGGGCCTGACGTTTCGATCCTAGCAGGACCTTTCTCTAAAATTTATTTTGTCTTCCTTTCTTACCCAATTGATTGGAGTTCCCTCTTGTTGCCGTTCCCAAGTCCCCGCCGGACGTCCCTGGCCCAGAGAATGGCCTCAGTGGCCAGCACGCACTGGCCGGGGAAGCGCAGCAGCCAGTGGCCAAAGCTGCGCCTCACGGCACTCTTCAGGGCCGCGCCCGGCCCCTCCTTCTCCTTCTGCTCTCCACAGGGCGCCGTTGCCTCCAGCTGGGCCACCTCGGCCAGGATCTTGTCGGGGGCCGTCCGGTCTGAGGCAAGCCAGGCCAGAAACAAATGCACACCCAAATACTCATTAATTTTGTATCCTTGTGGAGACATTGCTTTGTTCCCGTGCACTATACAAACGAGTGAGATGCAATGTTGTAAAAAGGCTCCCATTTCAATCACATTCACTTTCCTGGGTAGAAATTTGGACCGTATACATGTAGTATGTCCCTTATACCATGTATACCGGTACCGGTATATACATGTACATGTACTGGTACTGTACACGTAACACTTCAATTTGCGATACTTACCAATCACAAATTTCCTGTGCTTGAGTTATTTTCAAATACCAGTTTCGTGAAAACCTTGAGGAGACCTGCATGTACATGTACATGTACTGTATACACCTTTACAATTTCCCTGTGGAGACCTATTCAACCTACCCTGTACATGTACCGGTACAGTAAAATGTAGCTACAGTATTGGACTCAAAAAGAGATGCTTCCACCATGCAAAACCTTCAAATCTTATCCCGACAATGATCTTTGAAAGCCGCCATTGAAATCGGCCGGCGAGGACACCTACCTCCTCGCAGCCTGGTCTCCAGGCATGCCTGCAGCTGGGCCCCCAGCGTGTTGCGCACGGCCGCCTCCAGACCGGCCACCCACTGCGGGGGGTCCAGCTTGGGACTGAGCGGGGCGTCCAGGGTCACGACCTCCTTGAGGGCGCCCTCTATGGCCACCACCTGCAGTCGATTGGCTGTGTGTAGGGGGGTGGGAGTTGGGGGGAATCAAAGACAACGCATATGCAAAATAATGAGAGTGTCTGAGTCAATTTTCATCATGGAAAGACTGAGTCATGGAAAAAAGACTTGAATCAGACTCGAATCTGACTCAGATTCAAGTCTTACTATCAAAGACTTGAGTCAGAATAAAATCTGAGTCAGACTCCAGTCCTACTATCCGAGACTTGATTCAGAATTAAATCTGAGTCAGACTCCAGTCTTACTTTTCGAGACTTGAGTCTGAATCAAATATGAGTCAAGCTCGAGTCTTAAAATCCGAGATTTGAGTCAGAATTAAATCAGAGTCTAACTGGAGTTTGACTTTCAAAGACTCAAGTCAGACTCGTCTTACTTTCCGAGACTTGAGTCAGAATTAAATCAGAGTCTAACTGGAGTTTGACTTTCAAAGACTCAAGTCAGACTCGTCTTACTTTCCGAGACTTGAGTCAGAAATAAATCTGAGTCAGTCTCGAGTGGGTATTTTTGAGACTTGAGTCAGAATCAAATCTCGATTTTGACTTTCCAAGACTGGAGTCAAGACTCGATTCTGAGTCCGAGTCATGAGCAGATATCAGGGCGACTGGTGAGGGCTTTAAAAGACGACGGCTCACCATGCAGCTGCAGGTCAAAGGAGGTCTGTATCATCCCCTCCTCCTCTTTGGTCGCTGGCGGCAGGGCAAACTCCAGCCGCCTGACACCGGGGAAGAGCTGGCTGACCAGCGGCGCCCAGCGCCGCTTGTCCCGGGTCCGGGACAGCAGGTCCACCAGCTCGCCGTCGCTCAGGAAGTACAGGCGGGGCGCGGCGGTGCGGGCCTGCTCCAGCAGCGAGGCCAGGTCCTTCAGGATCTCCTCCTGGTAAAGTTTGTTTGGGGGGGGGGGGGGAGAGAACGAGAGACGAACAGGTGAGAGATCACTCTTACGTTTTGCATCATGCAACAGACACACATGGATGGCTGGTAGTTTTGTGGTATTATTTTGGTGGTTTTGTTTCATTCTGTCTGACCTATAATTATTGTAATGACGATGATGACGATTATGGCGATGATGTGATGATATGATGATAATGATGACGATGGTGATGATGATTATGATGATGATGATGGTGATGATGACCATGATGGTGATGATGGTGATGATGATGATGATGATGGTGATGGTGATGATGATGATAATGATGGTGATGATGATGGTGATGATTGTGATGATGGTGATGATGATGATGATGATGATGATGATGGCGATGGGGATGGTGATGATGGTGGTGGTGATGATGATGATGATGACTGATGATGATGATGATGGTGATAATGGGTAAGATGATGACGACGATGATGATGATGATGATGATGATGACGATGATGATGATGATGGTGATGATGGTTATGATGACGGGGATGATGACGACGACAATGATAATGATGATAATGGCAAGGATGGATATTCATGTGTAGACTTTCTTGACCCCCCATAAAAGTGGTACATGTAGTCTAGGGGAGAGGACGGGCCTACCTGCGCGATGATGAGTGAGGTCAGGAGGTCACGGAGCGCATCCCCCTGGAGCTCCCGGTGACCTCGTTGACCTTTGCGCTTGTCCAGGATGGACAGCACCTTGGGGTCAGCCACCACTGCCTTCATGATGTCCTGTGGGGCAAAAAGATTGACTGGTAATGACAAAGTTCTCCCCTAATAAAGGTACATGTATAATTCCTCCTGCAAGGATTATCACTGCACAACTCCTGACTACACTAGAGGGGGGCATTTAATGAGGTCATGGTTGAGCTCAACTACATGTAGGAGTGATCAGGTTGTAGATACAGATTAAAGGTGCTTTTTATGAAAGTAGAGTAATGAATCTTCATTTTTTTTCAATAATTTTCACTTTTTAAGTATTTTCGTTTCTAAAAATTTACAAAATGTTGACAAAACAATTGACGAAACTTTTTAAACATGCATAGAAATTTTTTCAAAAGTTTGTATTTTTTTTCAAAAAGTTGTCAATTTTTTTTTAAAGAGGTTTTTCAAATAATGTTCTTTTTCAAATATCGGTCAACCCACCTGGAATTTCAGGTCAATATTTTCAAATTTGGACGCCGGGTCTTGAAACGTCTCCCTCAGCTGCTCATCACCGAAAACCTGGCTCAGGTACAGCCACTGTAAGAGAGAAGGGATAACAAATCTTTCAAGGTTTCAAATTCATTCAAGATTCTTTTTCTTGTTTTATTGAAAGATAACATATAATGTAAGACTTTGGTAGTGTTTTTTTTTTTTTTTAATCTACAGGTTTTTTCAACATTGTTCAATATTCAAAGATAAGATTTCAAGATCTTCAACATTTTCCAGATAACCTCTATTAGATTTATTTGAGACATCCAAATATTCTTTTCAGATCAAAACAACATTGTTAAAAAAATTTAGACTTCCCATCAAAAAATACCATTCTAAATTCAAAAAGAAATAAGACGGTTTGATCCTAGCAGGACCTTTCTAAAAGGAAGAAAAAAAACCCCAAAACAGAAAGGGTGAGAAGTACACTGTATGGTAACAGGTTGCGGAACTGCATTTACAATCAGCAATCCAGTTTTCAGTATTTCAGCAGGACTTTTCTCAGAATGTTAGGACTACCGGTGAATATATCCGGTCCTCTAAATTTGTGAGATTTAAGAAAGTGGCAAGGAAAATGTGACCAGACCAGGAACCTCAAAACCAGAGACACTACCGGTGAATATATCCGTTCCTCTAAATTTGTGAGATTTAAGAAAGTGGCACACTTCTTACTGACTGAAATGACCAAACGGCAAACCTAAAAAATGTACAGGGCCTGACATTTTGACCCTAGCAGCACCTTTCACAAATCCAGAACACCCCTGAAAAAGGTTCTCCTTGAAAAGAAGAATAAGGCCCTGTACATTGTTGAGACTGACACTTGGCCAGTCAGCCTGTCGAGCAGTTGGCAAGATTTTTGAAGTGCTTCAGCTGCCTTTTCACAACTGGGCAATCACAGAATGGAAAAAAGTACGGATTTCTGGAGAGAGAGAGAGAGAGAGAGAGAGGGGGGGGGGGAGAGGAAGAGGATGCAAAACCTCTCACCTTAGTCTGGCAGGCGGTCCACAGGTCTAGTATCTCCTCCACATGGCGGAGAGTCTGGCACCAGACCTCGGCCTCCTTGCGCAGGTCGGCCAGGTGTGGTGAGACCAGCATGCACTGCAGGGTCACCAGATTGTCCTGTCCGAAAAAGAGAACATGCGAAGATAGCAGTTAGGAATGGTCACTATGGTAAGAGTGCTGGTGCGCAAAACCAGAAGAACTCAGGTTCAAAGTTTTCTTTGCCGTTGTTAAAAAAAAAAAAAAAAAATAGTGGCTTCCAGGGCCTTGTGTTTTGATCTTAGCTGGACTTTTCTCTAAGGTATAATTTTCAGATTTCTGGTGAAGATAGTAATTGAGGATGGCCACTAGGGTAAGAGCACTGGCACGCAAAACCAGAAGGTCTCGGGTTCAAGTTCCAGCTCAGTAAAAGATTTCTCTGCTGTTGTTCTAAATTAAAAAATGAAAGGAAAAACTGACTGGGATCTTTAAAAAAAAAATGGCAAAAAAAAAATGGCAAAGAAAACTTTGACTGGAAGGGGGCTTGAACCCTTGACCTCGTGTTTTGCGTCCAAGTGCTCTTGCCATCTGAGCTATCCAGCCCTTAGATGGCGGCCTTCCCAAATGGTCAACTCGTCTTTGTCGGGATGTGAGTGCCAGCGGAAGCCTACACCCATTTTTGTCCCAGTCGGTTCGTCCTAAGGCCGTAAGCTTCCATCGAACCCACCTCCAGCATGTACTTGAGCTCGCCCTCCCCGATCAGGACGAAGATGTCCGGCAGGTTGGTGACGGCTGGCATGGGGCGGGGCGGGGGGCGGCCCGCCCCTTCCCGGGAGTGGCCCTTGCTGGCTCCGCCCCCTCGCCACCCCTTGCTGCTGTTGTTGCTGACCGGCGCTGGACGTCGGAAAGCGAGACAGAAAAAAACAAACAAATAAAAACAGTTGATTAAAAAAAAAAATTGATGAAATGACCATCTACGGCAATATGCCAACTTCTTAACGACTAAAATGACCCAAATCCTCACAGGACCTTTCTCAAAGGCAGAACATTTCTCTTTCTGCCCTCTGAGAAAGGTCCTGCTAGGATCAAAATGGAAAACCTTTTTTCAGTTTCACCCATTTTTCATTCTCAAAAATGGGAAATCTTTTGACGGTTTCACCCTTTCTCAGTTTCAAATGTTAGGGAGGCCTGACGTTTTGATCCTAGCAGGACTTTTCTCGGAAGGCAGAAAGATAAAGGTTCTGCCTTTGAGAAAGGTCCTGCTAGGATTAAAACGTCAGGCATTCCTAATATTTGAAACTGAATGAGGTGAAACTAAAAAAATGTATTACTTATAAAGTAGTACAGAAATGTTGCACAGTGATTACTGACTTTAAATGACCGGACCTGAAATCTCCATCCTAGCAGGACCTTTCTCAAAGGCATACCCCGGTAATTGCCTGACTTCTGGTGAGCACCTTTGGATATTGGGTCTCTAAATTCATCTTCGTTTTTTTACCCTAATCTCTTTGCCTTTGAGAAAGGTCCTGCTCGGATGCAAATGTGCGGCCCTCTAACTTTTGAGATTGATGTATTGCAGGTCTTTCAGTCAGTGAGCAGTTTGCAAAAGTTTTTGTATTAGCGTCTGGTAGGACAAGCTGGGGTTTATCTTCATCTTTTTGGTGGGCTCACCTTTCTTGGTCTTGACGACAGGGATGTGCTTCGCCAGCTTGAACTCCTTGTCCTCCCACAGACGCCGGAGTCTGACTAGAGACTGCTCCAGGGCAAACTCGGCCGCCGCCCCGTTACAGATGCTGTTTATCTGCAGGCTGTGCTCGCTCAGCCGGAAGGAAAGCAGCTCCTGGACTGTGTAGAGGTGGGTCGGCTCGTAGACCTGGCCCAGGCTGATGAAGAGCGCCCTCCAGTGGCGGGGCTGGGTGAGGGGGGAGAGGGGAGAGGGGAGAGGGAAAATTGGCAACGGTGAGACCAGAAAGATAGAGAGAGACAGAGGGAGAGAAAAAGAGATACCGGTAAAGAAAGAGAGGGAGAGAGTGAGAGAGACACAGACACGGTATATATACAATGTAGAGAGAAAGAGAGACAGACAGAGACAGAGCGAGAAAGAGAGAGAAAGCGAGAGAAAGAGAGAGAAAAAGAGAGGGGAGAGTAGTGAGGGGAGAGGGGAGAGGGGAGAGGGGAGAGGGGAGAGGGGAGAGGGGAGAGGGGAGAGGGGAGAGGGGAGAGGGGAGAGGGGAGAGGGGAGAGGGGAGAGGGGAGAGGGGAAAGGGGGGAGGGGAGAGGGGAGAGGGGAGATGGCAGAGGGGAGGAGGGACAGGGGAGAGGGGAGAGGGCAGAGGGGAGAGAGCAGAGGGGAGAGGGGAGAGGGGAGAGGGGAGAGGGGAGAGGGGAGAGAAAGTTAAGGTACATGTGGTAAAGAAAGTTGCAACCATGCCAACTATTGGAAACTCCTATAGGAAGTGCTGTGGAACGTATTCAAGCCTACCGGTATCATGCATCCTGGGACATACCGTAGGCCACCTACCAGAAATGCCTTTGAGAAAGGACCTGATTGGGACCTGAGTCCTGGCAGGACCTTTCTCAAAGAGAGATAGAGAGAGATGGAGAGAGATAGAGAGAGATAGAGAGAGATGGAGAGAGATAGAGAGAGATAGAGAGAGATGGAGAGAGATAGAGAGAGATAGAGAGTGAACAGAGAGAGAGAGAGAGAGAGATAGATAAAGAGGAAGAGGGTTGAGAGAGGGATAGAGAGATACATGTACACTGTACATGTAGATAGACAGAGAGACAAAGGGTTGAGAGATATAGAGATAGACACAGACAGAGGTAGAGCTGAGAGACATAGAGAAAGAGAGCTAAGATACAGTTGAAAGAGATAGAGCGATAGATAGACAGAGAGAGAGAGAAGATTGAGAGAGAGAGAGAGAGAGAGAGAGAGAGAGAGAGAGAGAGTGAGAGAGAGAGAGAGAGAGAGAGAGAGAGAGAGGGGGGTTGATAAAGGTTAATGGAGAGAGGGGATTGATAGAGAGTTGAGAGACATACCAGTAGATAGATACCGGTAGATACCGTAGATATATACATGTACAGTACATGTACATGTAGATATATAGATAGGGTTGAGAGAGATATACCGTAGAGAGCTCTGGGCACTTACCTTGAGGGAGTTACTGGACAGCTTCTTGAGGAGAGGCAGGTCCTGCTTGAAGTCAGACAGGAGCCGGTACCAGTGTGCCAGCACCCGGTCGCCCTGGGGGAGCTGCTGCTTGAGCTGGCTGGCCGCCTGCTGCCAGTCGGTCACCTTGTCCAGGGCCTTCGTCACGTTCATCTGGGGTGTGTTAAAAACCATGGACGGACAGACGGACAAAAAGACAAGGAGGCATTAAGGACATTCTTTGATTAGGGACTGATGAAAGTCTCTTCCTCTTCTCGCCCCCGGTGGTCACACTGGCGGGAAGATCCTGCATGCTCCAGTGGCCACACTGGGCGGGAAAGATTCTCCACGCCCCAGCACTTTCATCAGGCATATAAACACCGATCAAAGAGTACAGACTACCCAAATCATTGAGTTACAGGCTCTTTTCAGAGCCACACTCCGTCTTGAAGGAGAAGTGCTACACTGTGTCACCGCAAACCTTCCACTTTGAAAGTCTTTAATCTGAGCTCTGCCACTCATTCGAGACAAGTTTCTTTCCAACTATTTTATCAGATATTTTCAAACCAGCCAAGGGAAGGAACACTGAATGGGAAAGTGTTTAAACAGTGAAAATCGATTGACAAAAAATGGCAAAGAAAACTTGACTTTGACTGGACCAGAAATTAAACCCGAGAGCTCTGGCTTGTCCAGCACTCCTACTTTTCCTGACATTTTGTTCTTAGCAGGACCTCTCTCAAAGGCCAAGGAAGGTCCTGCTAGGATCAAAACATCAAGCCCTTCCAACTTTTCCTGACGTTCAGATCCTACATGTAGCAGCACCTCTCTCAAAGGCAGAGAAAGGTCCTGCAAGGATCAAAACATCAAGACCTCCTACTTTTCCTGATGTTCCGATCCTAGCAGGACCTCTCTCACAGGCAGAGATTAATATTGAAACAGGCAGACCCTCCTAACTATTGATACAAACAGCCTCCCCCACAAAAAAAAACCCCGCTGTGATGACTGCGTCCCTTACCTTGCGGAAGAGCAGCTGCTTCCAGTCGTGGATGTTGTATCCGGAGACCTCTAGCAGGCTCCAGAGAGTCAGGCGCAGTTTCATAACAGCGAGCATGACAACCAGCTGGCCCGTCTCAAACCGCTGGCCCATGATCTTCTCCCTGTAGTGGCTGCACTGCACCATGCGGGTCTGCACCTTGTTGAACTCCTCGATCAGCTGCGGACCGTCAAGAGGTTTTGGATTGAGTTTTTTGGGGGGCTGATCGGCAAAAGACCACTCAAAATATGGAACAGCAAAGCTGTCATGGCTCGCTACGCCCTTAGTATTGACATTAAACAAATGATATCAAAATTTGGAGGGCCTGACGTTTCGATCCTAGCAGGACCTTTCTCAAAGACCTTTCAGAAAGGTTTTGCTAGGATCAAAACGTCAGGCCCTCCAAATTTTGAAATTTTAGTCAGTAAAGTAGTTTGCAGCATTTTTGCATGTTACATTTTCCTTGGTTAGTTTGATGTTAGTAAACAAATGGAATACCTGTACATGTACATGTACATGTACAATATTCAAAAACTTAAAACATTTTTATATTATCTTTCCTTATTAAAAAACCCATTTTTGGAGTATAAACCCTAATTTGGGTTTGTCAGTTTGTAGAGATACATGTAAATTTTATTATGTTCCAGAAACAACCCCAGAAACTGCCAGTGAATTGAATAGTACTCGATCGTTATACACTAATCTTGCAGACTGGAATTTTGACTTAAATGGCAGACATTTTATGAATCTAGAGAGCCTGACGTTTCGACTCACAGATTTTAGGGGTGGAAGGAGTCGGGTGGGGTTCTTGGATGGGTCCAGGTAGTCCCCACTGGTAGCA
The DNA here is from genome assembly GCA_949987565.1 of Luidia sarsii. Classification (NCBI taxonomy): domain Eukaryota; kingdom Metazoa; phylum Echinodermata; class Asteroidea; order Paxillosida; family Luidiidae; genus Luidia; species Luidia sarsii. The sequence goes on from OX465109.1 coordinate 8,082,129, forward strand.
GTTCGGGAGATTCTCTCCGCCTCTTGATTTAGTTTCTGGACAGGAGGTACAGTAGAATGAAATAGAATTCAGATATCTTGGAGAACAATGACGGAAGAAGAGAGAGACAGCATAATGAGAAAGTTCACAAAGTCAGTCCTTTGTCTGGAGTCTAATCATTTGGTCATTGTTGACATTGCTGCCATCATCGTCATTGTCGTCATTGTTGTCCGCATCGTCGTCATCGTCATAATAAACATCATCTTCATCATCATTGTCATCATTGTCATCATTGTCATCATTGTCATCATTGTCATCATTGTCACAATCACCATCACCATTATCATCGACATCATCATCATCATCATCATCATCATCATCACCATCATCATCATCACCACCACCACCATCATCACCACCACCACCACCATCACCACCACCACCACCATCAACATCACCATCACCATCACCATCACCACCATCACCATCACCATCACAAACACCATCATCATCATCATCATCATCATTATCATCGTCATCATTTTGTATGTTTTTTTCCTACAGTACTGTAGGTGACACCATCACCATCAACATCAACCTCACCATCACCATCACCATCACCATCCTTATCATCGTCATCATTTTGTATGTTTTTTTTTCCTTTCTAGATGACTAAGACAAAATCAAGGTGCGATGACTGATACTACATTAAGAATATGCCGCCTGCAGTGAAGCTCTAACGGCTGAACCTGGCAATTTGTCCACCATGTCCATAGTCAAGTACCCTACCTCATAGGTATCCTCCAGGTAACTCATCTGTATGGGGGTTTGGGTGTTGACAAACTCAGCGGCATCCTGCAGCTGGAGCAGGAAGGCCTCCCAGCTCTGCCACACCTTCTCCTCACACTTCTCCTCGTCCGTGCTCAGCGAGCGGTAGCTCAGTCGAATCACCTGGAAGTGGGACGAGCGGGACAAAGGTCAAATGTCAAAGGTCAAATGGATTTGGGCCATAGCCACTGAATAACCACAGCCTTAACCATAGTCATAGTAGACCAATTGCAAGACCGATGTTTACATGCCATCACATTGACTTATAGTGGGTACTTTCTCATCTCAGTTGGCACAGAGCAGCGATGGAAATGTACAGAGAAAAATGTGGACAGTATGAGTCTTCCACTCCTGTTCTGCACGAAATGAGATGGAAAAAATACCCACTATACCGGTAAGTCACGTTGGTCATGCAATCGGTCTGTTACAGCCCCAGCCTTAACCAAAGCCATGACCATAGTCATAGATACAGCGATAGCCATACATGTACATGTCAGCATGTAGCAATACATTTGTAGCCTTAGCCATAGTAAGAGCCATTTGCATTTGTGTAAAACATCTACATACTGTACGTACATGTACAGTAGTTCAGGAAGGAGCAATTACAGCAAAACTGTCCTCTGGGATGTGTCAGATTATTTTTCAAAGAAATCTGAGAAAACTAATTTGGGTCAAAAACTGAAAGATCTTACAGGCATTACAGGAGCGGAACATGTCAAAAACTGGGCCAAAAATCTACATGTAGTTTTTTTGAGGGTCCCAAAAATGACTTCAACTGGTCTACCGAATGTCCGATCCATGTCAGAGGGCTCTCAGATACCTGAGGAGTCATTTTCATAGAAATCTGGGAAAAGTAATTTTGGGTCAAAAACTGAAAAATCTGACAGGAGCGGACCTGTCGAACATGTCAAAAATTGGGCCAAAAATCTAGTTTTGTTGAGGGGGCCAAAAATGACTTCAACTGGTCTACCGAAAGTCCGATCCATGTCAGAGGGCTCTCAGATACCTGAGGAGTCATTTTCATAGAAATCTGGAAAAATTAATTTTGGGTCAAAAACTGAAAAATCTGACAGGAGCGGACCTGTCGAACATGTCAAAAATTGGGCCAAAAATCTAGTTTTTTGAGGGGGCCAAAAATGACTACAACTGGTCTACCGGAAGTCCGATCCATGTCAGAGGGCTCTCAGATACCTGAGGAGTCATTTTCAAAGAAATCTGGGAAAATAAATTTTGGGTCAAAAACTGAAAAATCTGACAGGAGCGGACCTGTCGAACATGTCAAAAATTGGGCCAAAAATCTAGTTTTTTGAGGGGGCCAAAAATGACTTCAACTGGTCTACCGGAAGTCCGATCCATGTCAGAGGGCTCTCAGATACCTGAGGAGTCATTTTCATAGAAATCTGGGAAAATTAATTTTGGGTCAAAAACTGAAAAATCTGACAGGAGCGGACCTGTCGAACATGTCAAAAATTGGGCCAAAAATCTAGTTTTTTGAGGGGGCCAAAAATGACTTCAACTGGTCTACCGGAAGTCCGATCCATGTCAGAGGGCTCTCAGATACCTGAGGAGTCATTTTCATAGAAATCGGGGAAAATAAATTTTGGGTCAAAAACTGAAAAATCTGACAGGAGCGGACCTGTCGAACATGTCAAAAATTGGGCCAAAAATCTAGTTTTTTTGAGGGGGCCAAAAATGACTTCAACTGGTCTACCGGAAGTCCGATCCATGTCAGAGGGCTCTCAGATACCTGAGGAGTCATTTTCAAAGAAATCTGGAAAAAATAACTTTGGGTCAAAAACTGAAAAATCTGACAGGAGCGGACCTGTCGAACATGTCAAAAATTGGGCAAAAAATCAATTTTTTTTTTAAGGGGGCCAAAAATGACTTCAACTGGTCTACCGAAAGTCCGGTCCATGTCAGAGGGCTCTCAGATACCTGAGGAGTCATTTTCATAGAAATCTGGGAAAATTAATTTTGGGTCAAAAACTGAAAAATCTGACAGGAGCGGACCTGTCGAACATGTCAAAAATTGGGCCAAAAATCTAGGTTTGTTGAGGGGGCCAAAAATGACTTCAACTGGTCTACTGGAAGTCTGATCCATGTCAGAGGGCTCTCAGATACCTGAGGAGTCATTTTCATAGAAATCTGGGAAAATAAATTTTGGGTCAAAAACTGAAAAATCTGACAGGAGCGGACCTGTCGAACATGTCAAAAATTGGGCCAAAAATCTAGGTTTGTTGAGGGGGCCAAAAATGACTTCAACTGGTCTACCGAAAGTCCGATCCATGTCAGAGGGCTCTCAGATACCTGAGGAGTCATTTTCATAGAAATCTGGGAAAATAAATTTTGGGTCAAAAACTGAAAAATCTGACAGGAGCGGACCTGTCGAACATGTCAAAAATTGGGCCAAAAATCTAGGTTTGTTGAGGGGGCCAAAAATGACTTCAACTGGTCTACCGGAAGTCTGATCCATGTCAGAGGGCTCTCAGATACCTGAGGAGTCATTTTCATAGAAATCTGGGAAAATAAATTTTGGGTCAAAAACTGAAAAATCTGACAGGAGCGGACCTGTCGAACATGTCAAAAATTGGGCCAAAAATCTAGGTTTGTTGAGGGGGCCAAAAATGACTTCAACTGGTCTACCGGAAGTCCGATCCATGTCAGAGGGCTCTCAGATACCTGAGGAGTCATTTTAAAAGAAATCTGGAAAAAATAATTTTGGGTCAAAAACTGAAAAATCTGACAGGAGCGGACCTGTCGAACATGTCAAAAATTGGGCCAAAAATCTAGTTTTTTTGAGGGGGCCAAAAATGACTTCAACTGGTCTACCGGAAGTCCGATCCATGTCAGAGGGCTCTCAGATACCTGAGGAGTCATTTTCAAAGTAATCTGGAAAAAATAATTTTGGGTCAAAAACTGAAAAATCTGACAGAAGCGGACCTGTCGAACATGTCAAAAATTGGGCAAAAAATCTATTTTTTTTTAAGGGGGCCAAAAATGACTTCAACTGGTCTACCGAAAGTCCGATCCATGTCAGAGGGCTCTCAGATACCTGAGGAGTCATTTTCATAGAAATCTTGGAAAATTAATTTTGGGTCAAAAACTGAAAAATCTGACAGGAGCGGACCTGTCGAACATGTCAAAAATTGGGCCAAAAATCTAGTTTTTTTGAGGGGGCCAAACATGACTTCAACTGGTCTACCAAAAGTCCGATTCATGTCAGAGGGCTCTCAGATACCTGAGAAGTCATTTTCATAGAAATCTGGGAAAATAAATTTTGGGTCAATAACTGAAAAATCTGACAGGAGCGGACCTGTCGAACATGTCAAAAATTGGGCCAAAAATCTAGTTTTGTTGAGGGGGCCAAAAAAGACTTCAACTGGTCTACCGAAAGTCCGATCCATGTCAGAGGGCTCTCAGATACCTGAGGAGTCATTTACATAGAAATCTGGGAAAATAAATTTTGGGTCAAAAACTGAAAAATCTGACAGGAGCGGACCTGTCGAACATGTCAAAAATTGGGCCAAAAATCTAGGTTTGTTGAGGGGGGCCAAAAATGACTTCAACTGGTCTACCGAAAGTCCGATCCATGTCAGAGGGCTCTCAGATACCTGAGGAGTCATTTTCATAGAAATCTGGGAAAATAAATTTTGGGTCAAAAACTGAAAAATCTGACAGGAGCGGACCTGTCGAACATGTCAAAAATTGGGCCAAAAATCTAGTTTTGTTGAGGGGGCCAAAAATGACTTCAACTGGTCTACCGAAAGTCCGATCCATGTCAGAGGGCTCTCAGATACCTGAGGAGTCATTTGCATAGAAATCTGGAAAAATTAATTTTGGGTCAAAAACTGAAAAATCTGACAGGAGCGGACCTGTCGAACATGTCAAAAATTGGGCCAAAAATCTAGTTTTTTGAGGGGGCCAAAAATGACTACAACTGGTCTACCGGAAGTCCGATCCATGTCAGAGGGCTCTCAGATACCTGAGGAGTCATTTTCAAAGAAATCTGGGAAAATAAATTTTGGGTCAAAAACTGAAAAATCTGACAGGAGCGGACCTGTCGAACATGTCAAAAATTGGGCCAAAAATATAGGTTTGTTGAGGGGGCCAAAAATGACTTCAACTGGTCTACCGGAAGTCCGATCCATGTCAGAGGGCTCTCAGATACCTGAGGAGTCATTTACATAGAAATCTGGGAAAATTAATTTTGGGTCAAAAACTGAAAAATCTGACAGGAGCGGACCTGTCGAACATGTCAAAAATTGGGCCAAAAATATAGGTTTGTTGAGGGGGCTAAAAATGACTTCAACTGGTCTACCGGAAGTCCGATCCATGTCAGAGGACTCTCAGATACCTGAGGAGTCATTTACAAAGAAATCTGGGAAAATTAATTTTGGGTCAAAAACTGAAAAATCTGACAGGAGCGGACCTGTCGAACATGTCAAAAATTGGGCCAAAAATCTAGTTTTGTTGAGGGGGCCAAAAATGACTTCAACTGGTCTACCGAAAGTCCGATCCATGTCAGAGGGCTCTCAGATACCTGAGGAGTCATTTTCATAGAAATCTGGGAAAATAAATTTTGGGTCAAAAACTGAAAAATCTGACAGGAGCGGACCTGTCGAACATGTCAAAAATTGGGCCAAAAATCTAGGTTTGTTGAGGGGGCCAAAAATGACTTCAACTGGTCTACCGAAAGTCCGATCCATGTCAGAGGGCTCTCAGATACCTGAGGAGTCATTTTCCTAGAAATCTGGGAAAATAAATTTTGGGTCAAAAACTGAAAAATCTGACAGGAGCGGACCTGTCGAACATGTCAAAAATTGGGCCAAAAATCTAGTTTTTTGAGGGGGCCAAAAATGACTTCAACTGGTCTACCGGAAGTCCGATCAATGTCAGAGGGCTCTCAGATACCTGAGGAGTCATTTTCATAGAAATCTGGAAAAATTAATTTTGGGTCAAAAACTGAAAAATCTGACAGGAGCGGACCTGTCGAACATGTCAAAAATTGGGCCAAAAATCTAGTTTTGTTGAGGGGGCCAAAAATGACTTCAACTGGTCTACCGAAAGTCCGATCCATGTCAGAGGGCTCTCAGATACCTGAGGAGTCATTTTCATAGAAATCTCGGAAAATAAATTTTGGGTCAAAAACTGAAAAATCTGACAGGAGCGGACCTGTCGTACATGTCAAAAATTGGGCCAAAAATCTAGTTTTGTTGAGGGGGCTAAAAATGACTTCAACTGGTCTACCGGAAGTCCGATCCATGTCAGAGGACTCTCAGATACCTGAGGAGTCATTTACAAAGAAATCTGGGAAAATTAATTTTGGGTCAAAAACTGAAAAATCTGACAGGAGCGGACCTGTCGAACATGTCAAAAATTGGGCCAAAAATCTAGTTTTGTTGAGGGGGCCAAAAATGACTTCAACTGGTCTACCGAAAGTCCGATCCATGTCAGAGGGCTCTCAGATACCTGAGGAGTCATTTTCATAGAAATCTGGGAAAATAAATTTTGGGTCAAAAACTGAAAAATCTGACAGGAGCGGACCTGTCGAACATGTCAAAAATTGGGCCAAAAATCTAGGTTTGTTGAGGGGGCCAAAAATGACTTCAACTGGTCTACCGAAAGTCCGATCCATGTCAGAGGGCTCTCAGATACCTGAGGAGTCATTTTCATAGAAATCTGGGAAAATAAATTTTGGGTCAAAAACTGAAAAATCTGACAGGAGCGGACCTGTCGAACATGTCAAAAATTGGGCCAAAAATCTAGTTTTTTGAGGGGGCCAAAAATGACTTCAACTGGTCTACCGGAAGTCCGATCAATGTCAGAGGGCTCTCAGATACCTGAGGAGTCATTTTCATAGAAATCTGGAAAAATTAATTTTGGGTCAAAAACTGAAAAATCTGACAGGAGCGGACCTGTCGAACATGTCAAAAATTGGGCCAAAAATCTAGTTTTGTTGAGGGGGCCAAAAATGACTTCAACTGGTCTACCGAAAGTCCGATCCATGTCAGAGGGCTCTCAGATACCTGAGGAGTCATTTTCATAGAAATCTGGGAAAATACATTTTGGGTCAAAAACTGAAAAATCTGACAGGAGCGGACCTGTCGAACATGTCAAAAATTGGGCCAAAAATCTAGTTTTGTTGAGGGGGCCAAAAATGACTTCAACTGGTCTACCGAAAGTCCGATCCATGTCAGAGGGCTCTCAGATACCTGAGGAGTCATTTTCATAGAAATCTCGGAAAATAAATTTTGGGTCAAAAACTGAAAAATCTGACAGGAGCGGACCTGTCAAACATGTCAAAAATTGGGCCAAAAATCTAGTTTTTTTGAGGGGGCCAAAAATGACTTCAACTGGTCTACCGGAAGTCCGATCCATGTCAGAGGGCTCTCAGATACCTGAGGAGTCATTTTAAAAGAAATCTGGAAAAAATAATTTTGGGTCAAAAACTGAAAAATCTGACAGGAGCGGACCTGTCGTACATGTCAAAAATTGGGCCAAAAATCTAGTTTTGTTGAGGGGGCCAAAAATGACTTCAACTGGTCTACCGAAAGTCCGATACATGTCAGAGGGCTCTCAGATACCTGAGGAGTCATTTTCATAGAAATCTGGGAAAATAAATTTTGGAACAAAAACTGAAAAATCTGACAGGAGCGGACCTGTCGAACATGTCAAAAATTGGGCCAAAAATATAGGTTTGTTGAGGGGGCTAAAAATAACTTCAACTGGTCTACCGGAAGTCTGATCCATGTCAGAGGACTCTCAGATACCTGAGGAGTCATTTATATAGAAATCTGGGAAAATAAATTTTGGAACAAAAACTGAAAAATCTGACAGGAGCGGACCTGTCGAACATGTCAAAAATTGGGCCAAAAATATAGGTTTGTTGAGGGGGCTAAAAATGACTTCAACTGGTCTACCGGAAGTCCGATCCATGTCAGAGGACTCTCAGATACCTGAGGAGTCATTTACAAAGAAATCTGGGAAAATTAATTTTGGGTCAAAAACTGAAAAATCTGACAGGAGCGGACCTGTCGAACATGTCAAAAATTGGGCCAAAAATCTAGTTTTGTTGAGGGGGCCAAAAATGACTTCAACTGGTCTACCGAAAGTCCGATCCATGTCAGAGGGCTCTCAGATACCTGAGGAGTCATTTTCATAGAAATCTGGGAAAATAAATTTTGGGTCAAAAACTGAAAAATCTGACAGGAGCGGACCTGTCGAACATGTCAAAAATTGGGCCAAAAATCTAGGTTTGTTGAGGGGGCCAAAAATGACTTCAACTGGTCTACCGAAAGTCCGATCCATGTCAGAGGGCTCTCAGATACCTGAGGAGTCATTTTCATAGAAATCTGGGAAAATAAATTTTGGGTCAAAAACTGAAAAATCTGACAGGAGCGGACCTGTCGAACATGTCAAAAATTGGGCCAAAAATCTAGGTTTGTTGAGGGGGCCTAAAATGACTTCAACTGGTCTACCGAAAGTCCGATCCATGTCAGAGGGCTCTCAGATACCTGAGGAGTCATTTTCATAGAAATCTGGGAAAATAAATTTTGGGTCAAAAACTGAAAAATCTGACAGGAGCGGACCTGTCGAACATGTCAAAAATTGGGCCAAAAATCTAGTTTTTTTGAGGGGGCCAAAAATGACTTCAACTGGTCTACCGGAAGTCCGATCCATGTCAGAGGGCTCTCAGATACATGTACATGAGGAGTCATTTTCATAGAAATCTGGGAAAATAAATTTTGGGTCAAAAACTGAAAAATCTGACAGGAGCGGACCTGTCGAACATGTCAAAAATTGGGCCAAAAATCTAGTTTTTTTTGAGGGGGCCAAAAATGACTTCAACTGGTCTACCGGAAGTCCGATCCATGTCAGAGGGCTCTCAGATACCTGAGGAGTATTTTCAAAGAAATCTGGAAAAAATAATTTTGGGTCAAAAACTGAAAAATCTGACAGGAGCGGACCTGTCGAACTTGTCAAAAATTTGGCCAAAAATCTAGTTTTTTGAGGGGGCCGAAAATGACTTCAACTGGTGTACCGAAAGTCCGATCCATATCAGAGGGCTCTCAGATACCTGAGGAGTCATTTTCATAGAAATCTGGGAAAATAAATTTTGGGTCAAAAACTTAAACATCTGACAGGAGCGGACCTGTCGAACATGTCAAAAATTGGGCCAAAAATCTAGGTTTGTTGAGGGGGCCATAATGACTTCAACTGGTCTACCGAAAGTCCGATCCATGTCAGAGGGCTCTCAGATACTGTACCTGAGGAGTCATTTTCATAGAAATCTGGGAAAATAAATTTTGGGTCAAAAACTGAAAAATCTGACAGGAGCGGACCTGTCGAACATGTCAAAAATTGGGCCAAAAATCTAGTTTTTTTGAGGGGGCCAAAAATGACTTCAACTGGTCTACCGGAAGTCCGATCCATGTCAGAGGGCTCTCAGATACATGTACATGAGGAGTCATTTTCATAGAAATCTGGGAAAATAAATTTTGGGTCAAAAACTGAAAAATCTGACAGGAGCGGACCTGTCGAACATGTCAAAAATTGGGCCAAAAATCTAGTTTTGTTGAGGGGGCCAAAAATGACTTCAACTGGTCTACCGAAAGTCCGATCCATGTCAGAGGGCTCTCAGATACCTGAGGAGTCATTTTCATAGAAATCTGGAAAAATTAATTTTGGGTCAAAAACTGAAAAATCTGACAGGAGCGGACCTGTCGAACATTTCAAAAATTGGGCCAAAAATCTAGTTTTTTTTGAGGGGGCCAAAAATGACTTCAACTGGTCTACCGGAAGTCCTATCCATGTCAGAGGGCTCTCAGATACCTGAGGAGTTATTTTCATAGAAATCTGGGAAAATAAATTTTGGGTCAAAAACTTAAAAATCTGACAGGAGCGGACCTGTCGAACATGTCAAAATTTGGGCCGAAAACCTAGGTTTGTCGAGGGGGCCAAAAATGACTTCAACTGGTCTACCGAAAGTCCGATCCATGTCAGAGGGCTCTCAGATACTGTACCTGAGGAGTCATTTTCATAGAAATCTGGGAAAATAAATTTTGGGTCAAAAACTGAAAAATCTGACAGGAGCGGACCTGTCAAACATGTCAAAAATTGGGCAAAAAATCTAGTTTTGTTGAGGGGGCCAAAAATGACTTCAACTGGTCTACCGAAAGTCCGATCCATGTCAGAGGGCTCTCAGATACCTGAGGAGTCATTTTCATAGAAATCTGGAAAAATTAATTTTGGGTCAAAAACTGAAAAATCTGACAGGAGCGGACCTGTCGAACATGTCAAAAATTGGGCCAAAAATCTAGTTTTGTTGAGGGGGCCAAAAATGACTTCAACTGGTCTACCGAAAGTCCGATCCATGTCAATGGGCTCTCAGATACCTGAGGAGTCATTTTCATAGAAATCTGGGAAAATAAATTTTGGGTCAAAAACTTAAAAATCTGACAGGAGCGGACCTGTCGAACATGTCAAAAAATTGGCCCAAAAATCTAGTTTTGTTGAGGGGGCCAAAAATGACTTCAACTGGTCTACCGAAAGTCCGATCCATGTCAGAGGGCTCTCAGATACCTGACGAGTCATTTTCATAGAAATCTGGGAAAATTAATTTTGGGTCAAAAACTTAAAAATCTGACAGGAGCGGACCTGTCGAACATGTCAAAAATTGGGCCAAAAATCTAGGTTTGTTGAGGGGGCCTAAAATGACTTCAACTGGTCTACCGAAAGTCCGATCCATGTCAGAGGGCTCTCAGATACCTGAGGAGTCATTTTCATAGAAATCTGGGAAAATAAATTTTGGGTCAAAAACTGAAAAATCTGACAGGAGCGGACCTGTCGAACATGTCAAAAATTGGGCCAAAAATCTAGTTTTTTTGAGGGGGCCAAAAATGACTTCAACTGGTCTACCGGAAGTCCGATCCATGTCAGAGGGCTCTCAGATACATGTACATGAGGAGTCATTTTCATAGAAATCTGGGAAAATAAATTTTGGGTCAAAAACTGAAAAATCTGACAGGAGCGGACCTGTTGAACATGTCAAAAATTGGGCCAAAAATCTAGTTTTTTTTGAGGGGGCCAAAAATGACTTCAACTGGTCTACCGGAAGTCCGATCCATGTCAGAGGGCTCTCAGATACCTGAGGAGTATTTTCAAAGAAATCTGGAAAAAATAATTTTGGGTCAAAAACTGAAAAATCTGACAGGAGCGGACCTGTCGAACATGTCAAAAATTTGGCCAAAAATCTAGTTTTTTGAGGGGGCCGAAAATGACTTCAACTGGTGTACCGAAAGTCCGATCCATATCAGAGGGCTCTCAGATACCTGAGGAGTCATTTTCATAGAAATCTGGGAAAATAAATTTTGGGTCAAAAACTTAAACATCTGACAGGAGCGGACCTGTCGAACATGTCAAAAATTGGGCCAAAAATCTAGGTTTGTTGAGGGGGCCATAATGACTTCAACTGGTCTACCGAAAGTCCGATCCATGTCAGAGGGCTCTCAGATACTGTACCTGAGGAGTCATTTTCATAGAAATCTGGGAAAATAAATTTTGGGTCAAAAACTGAAAAATCTGACAGGAGCGGACCTGTCGAACATGTCAAAAATTGGGCCAAAAATCCAGTTTTTTTGAGGGGGCCAAAAATGACTTCAACTGGTCTACCGGAAGTCCGATCCATGTCAGAGGGCTCTCAGATACATGTACATGAGGAGTCATTTTCATAGAAATCTGGGAAAATAAATTTTGGGTCAAAAACTGAAAAATCTGACAGGAGCGGACCTGTCGAACATGTCAAAAATTGGGCCAAAAATCTAGTTTTGTTGAGGGGGCCAAAAATGACTTCAACTGGTCTACCGAAAGTCCGATCCATGTCAGAGGGCTCTCAGATACCTGAGGAGTCATTTTCATAGAAATCTGGAAAAATTAATTTTGGGTCAAAAACTGAAAAATCTGACAGGAGCGGACCTGTCGAACATTTCAAAAATTGGGCCAAAAATCTAGTTTTTTTTGAGGGGGCCAAAAATGACTTCAACTGGTCTACCGGAAGTCCGATCCATGTCAGAGGGCTCTCAGATACCTGAGGAGTCATTTTCATAGAAATCTCGGAAAATAAATTTTGGGTCAAAAACTGAAAAATCTGACAGGAGCGGACCTGTCAAACATGTCAAAAATTGGGCCAAAAATCTAGTTTTTTTGAGGGGGCCAAAAATGACTTCAACTGGTCTACCGGAAGTCCGATCCATGTCAGAGGGCTCTCAGATACCTGAGGAGTCATTTTCATAGAAATCTGGGAAAATAAATTTTGGGTCAAAAACTGAAAAATCTGACAGGAGCGGACCTGTCGAACATGTCAAAAATTGGGCCAAAAATCTAGGTTTGTTGAGGGGGCCTAAAATGACTTCAACTGGTCTACCGAAAGTCCGATCCATGTCAGAGGGCTCTCAGATACCTGAGGAGTCATTTTCATAGAAATCTGGGAAAATAAATTTTGGGTCAAAAACTGAAAAATCTGACAGGAGCGGACCTGTCGAACATGTCAAAAATTGGGCCAAAAATCTAGTTTTTTTGAGGGGGCCAAAAATGACTTCAACTGGTCTACCGGAAGTCCGATCCATGTCAGAGGGCTCTCAGATACATGTACATGAGGAGTCATTTTCATAGAAATCTGGGAAAATAAATTTTGGGTCAAAAACTGAAAAATCTGACAGGAGCGGACCTGTTGAACATGTCAAAAATTGGGCCAAAAATCTAGTTTTTTTTGAGGGGGCCAAAAATGACTTCAACTGGTCTACCGGAAGTCCGATCCATGTCAGAGGGCTCTCAGATACCTGAGGAGTATTTTCAAAGAAATCTGGAAAAAATAATTTTGGGTCAAAAACTGAAAAATCTGACAGGAGCGGACCTGTCGAACATGTCAAAAATTTGGCCAAAAATCTAGTTTTTTGAGGGGGCCGAAAATGACTTCAACTGGTGTACCGAAAGTCCGATCCATATCAGAGGGCTCTCAGATACCTGAGGAGTCATTTTCATAGAAATCTGGGAAAATAAATTTTGGGTCAAAAACTTAAACATCTGACAGGAGCGGACCTGTCGAACATGTCAAAAATTGGGCCAAAAATCTAGGTTTGTTGAGGGGGCCATAATGACTTCAACTGGTCTACCGAAAGTCCGATCCATGTCAGAGGGCTCTCAGATACTGTACCTGAGGAGTCATTTTCATAGAAATCTGGGAAAATAAATTTTGGGTCAAAAACTGAAAAATCTGACAGGAGCGGACCTGTCGAACATGTCAAAAATTGGGCCAAAAATCCAGTTTTTTTGAGGGGGCCAAAAATGACTTCAACTGGTCTACCGGAAGTCCGATCCATGTCAGAGGGCTCTCAGATACATGTACATGAGGAGTCATTTTCATAGAAATCTGGGAAAATAAATTTTGGGTCAAAAACTGAAAAATCTGACAGGAGCGGACCTGTCGAACATGTCAAAAATTGGGCCAAAAATCTAGTTTTGTTGAGGGGGCCAAAAATGACTTCAACTGGTCTACCGAAAGTCCGATCCATGTCAGAGGGCTCTCAGATACCTGAGGAGTCATTTTCATAGAAATCTGGAAAAATTAATTTTGGGTCAAAAACTGAAAAATCTGACAGGAGCGGACCTGTCGAACATTTCAAAAATTGGGCCAAAAATCTAGTTTTTTTTGAGGGGGCCAAAAATGACTTCAACTGGTCTACCGGAAGTCCGATCCATGTCAGAGGGCTCTCAGATACCTGAGGAGTCATTTTCATAGAAATCTCGGAAAATAAATTTTGGGTCAAAAACTGAAAAATCTGACAGGAGCGGACCTGTCAAACATGTCAAAAATTGGGCCAAAAATCTAGTTTTTTTGAGGGGGCCAAAAATGACTTCAACTGGTCTACCGGAAGTCCGATCCATGTCAGAGGGCTCTCAGATACCTGAGGAGTCATTTTCATAGAAATCTGGGAAAATAAATTTTGGGTCAAAAACTGAAAAATCTGACAGGAGCGGACCTGTCGAACATGTATGTCAAAAATTGGGCCAAAAATCTAGGTTTGTTGAGGGGGCCAAAAATGACTTCAACTGGTCTACCGAAAGTCCGATCCATGTCAGAGGGCTCTCAGATACCTGAGGAGTCATTTTCATAGAAATCTGGAAAAATTAATTTTGGGTCAAAAACTGAAAAATCTGACAGGAGCGGACCTGTCGAACATGTCAAAAATTGGGCCAAAAATCTAGTTTTGTTGAGGGGGCCAAAAATGACTTCAACTGGTCTACCGAAAGTCCGATCCATGTCAGAGGGCTCTCAGATACCTGAGGAGTCATTTTCATAGAAATCTGGAAAAATTAATTTTGGGTCAAAAACTGAAAAATCTGACAGGAGCGGACCTGTCGAACATTTCAAAAATTGGGCCAAAAATCTAGTTTTTTTTGAGGGGGCCAAAAATGACTTCAACTGGTCTACCGGAAGTCCTATCCATGTCAGAGGGCTCTCAGATACCTGAGGAGTTATTTTCATAGAAATCTGGGAAAATAAATTTTGGGTCAAAAACTTAAAAATCTGACAGGAGCGGACCTGTCGAACATGTCAAAATTTGGGCCGAAAACCTAGGTTTGTCGAGGGGGCCAAAAATGACTTCAACTGGTCTACCGAAAGTCCGATCCATGTCAGAGGGCTCTCAGATACTGTACCTGAGGAGTCATTTTCATAGAAATCTGGGAAAATAAATTTTGGGTCAAAAACTGAAAAATCTGACAGGAGCGGACCTGTCAAACATGTCAAAAATTGGGCAAAAAATCTAGTTTTGTTGAGGGGGCCAAAAATGACTTCAACTGGTCTACCGAAAGTCCGATCCATGTCAGAGGGCTCTCAGATACCTGAGGAGTCATTTTCATAGAAATCTGGAAAAATTAATTTTGGGTCAAAAACTGAAAAATCTGACAGGAGCGGACCTGTCGAACATGTCAAAAATTGGGCCAAAAATCTAGTTTTGTTGAGGGGGCCAAAAATGACTTCAACTGGTCTACCGAAAGTCCGATCCATGTCAATGGGCTCTCAGATACCTGAGGAGTCATTTTCATAGAAATCTGGGAAAATAAATTTTGGGTCAAAAACTTAAAAATCTGACAGGAGCGGACCTGTCGAACATGTCAAAAATTGGGCCAAAAATCTAGGTTTGTTGAGGGGGCCAAAAATGACTTCAACTGGTCTACCGGAAGTCCGATCCATGTCAGAGGGCTCTCAGATACCTGACGAGTCATTTTCATAGAAATCTGGGAAAATTAATTTTGGGTCAAAAACTTAAAAATCTGACAGGAGCGGACCTGTCGAACATGTCAAAAATTGGGCCAAAAATCTAGGTTTGTTGAGGGGGCCTAAAATGACTTCAACTGGTCTACCGAAAGTCCGATCCATGTCAGAGGGCTCTCAGATACCTGAGGAGTCATTTTCATAGAAATCTGGGAAAATAAATTTTGGGTCAAAAACTGAAAAATCTGACAGGAGCGGACCTGTCGAACATGTCAAAAATTGGGCCAAAAATCTAGTTTTTTTGAGGGGGCCAAAAATGACTTCAACTGGTCTACCGGAAGTCCGATCC
Organism: Luidia sarsii; assembly: GCA_949987565.1. Classification (NCBI taxonomy): domain Eukaryota; kingdom Metazoa; phylum Echinodermata; class Asteroidea; order Paxillosida; family Luidiidae; genus Luidia; species Luidia sarsii. Next base: position 8,097,560 of record OX465109.1, read on the forward strand.
ATGTCAGAGGGCTCTCAGATACATGTACATGAGGAGTCATTTTCATAGAAATCTGGGAAAATAAATTTTGGGTCAAAAACTGAAAAATCTGACAGGAGCGGACCTGTCGAACATGTCAAAAATTGGGCCAAAAATCTAGTTTTTTTTGAGGGGGCCAAAAATGACTTCAACTGGTCTACCGGAAGTCCGATCCATGTCAGAGGGCTCTCAGATACCTGAGGAGTATTTTCAAAGAAATCTGGAAAAAATAATTTTGGGTCAAAAACTGAAAAATCTGACAGGAGCGGACCTGTCGAACATGTCAAAAATTTGGCCAAAAATCTAGTTTTTTGAGGGGGCCGAAAATGACTTCAACTGGTGTACCGAAAGTCCGATCCATATCAGAGGGCTCTCAGATACCTGAGGAGTCATTTTCATAGAAATCTGGGAAAATAAATTTTGGGTCAAAAACTTAAACATCTGACAGGAGCGGACCTGTCGAACATGTCAAAAATTGGGCCAAAAATCTAGGTTTGTTGAGGGGGCCATAATGACTTCAACTGGTCTACCGAAAGTCCGATCCATGTCAGAGGGCTCTCAGATACTGTACCTGAGGAGTCATTTTCATAGAAATCTGGGAAAATAAATTTTGGGTCAAAAACTGAAAAATCTGACAGGAGCGGACCTGTCGAACATGTCAAAAATTGGGCCAAAAATCTAGTTTTTTTGAGGGGGCCAAAAATGACTTCAACTGGTCTACCGGAAGTCCGATCCATGTCAGAGGGCTCTCAGATACATGTACATGAGGAGTCATTTTCATAGAAATCTGGGAAAATAAATTTTGGGTCAAAAACTGAAAAATCTGACAGGAGCGGACCTGTCGAACATGTCAAAAATTGGGCCAAAAATCTAGTTTTTTTTGAGGGGGCCAAAAATGACTTCAACTGGTCTACCGGAAGTCCGATCCATGTCAGAGGGCTCTCAGATACCTGAGGAGTATTTTCAAAGAAATCTGGAAAAAATAATTTTGGGTCAAAAACTGAAAAATCTGACAGGAGCGGACCTGTCGAACATGTCAAAAATTGGGCCAAAAATCTAGTTTTGTTGAGGGGGCCAAAAATGACTTCAACTGGTCTACCGAAAGTCCGATCCATGTCAATGGGCTCTCAGATACCTGAGGAGTCATTTTCATAGAAATCTGGGAAAATAAATTTTGGGTCAAAAACTTAAAAATCTGACAGGAGCGGACCTGTCGAACATGTCAAAAATTGGGCCAAAAATCTAGGTTTGTTGAGGGGGCCAAAAATGACTTCAACTGGTCTACCGAAAGTCCGATCCATGTCAGAGGGCTCTCAGATACCTGACGAGTCATTTTCATAGAAATCTGGGAAAATTAATTTTGGGTCAAAAACTTAAAAATCTGACAGGAGCGGACCTGTCGAACATGTCAAAAATTGGGCCAAAAATCTAGGTTTGTTGAGGGGGCCTAAAATGACTTCAACTGGTCTACCGAAAGTCCGATCCATGTCAGAGGGCTCTCAGATACCTGAGGAGTCATTTTCATAGAAATCTGGGAAAATAAATTTTGGGTCAAAAACTGAAAAATCTGACAGGAGCGGACCTGTCGAACATGTCAAAAATTGGGCCAAAAATCTAGTTTTTTTGAGGGGGCCAAAAATGACTTCAACTGGTCTACCGGAAGTCCGATCCATGTCAGAGGGCTCTCAGATACATGTACATGAGGAGTCATTTTCATAGAAATCTGGGAAAATAAATTTTGGGTCAAAAACTGAAAAATCTGACAGGAGCGGACCTGTCGAACATGTCAAAAATTGGGCCAAAAATCTAGTTTTTTTTGAGGGGGCCAAAAATGACTTCAACTGGTCTACCGGAAGTCCGATCCATGTCAGAGGGCTCTCAGATACCTGAGGAGTATTTTCAAAGAAATCTGGAAAAAATAATTTTGGGTCAAAAACTGAAAAATCTGACAGGAGCGGACCTGTCGAACATGTCAAAAATTTGGCCAAAAATCTAGTTTTTTGAGGGGGCCGAAAATGACTTCAACTGGTGTACCGAAAGTCCGATCCATATCAGAGGGCTCTCAGATACCTGAGGAGTCATTTTCATAGAAATCTGGGAAAATAAATTTTGGGTCAAAAACTTAAACATCTGACAGGAGCGGACCTGTCGAACATGTCAAAAATTGGGCCAAAAATCTAGGTTTGTTGAGGGGGCCATAATGACTTCAACTGGTCTACCGAAAGTCCGATCCATGTCAGAGGGCTCTCAGATACTGTACCTGAGGAGTCATTTTCATAGAAATCTGGGAAAATAAATTTTGGGTCAAAAACTGAAAAATCTGACAGGAGCGGACCTGTCGAACATGTCAAAAATTGGGCCAAAAATCTAGTTTTTTTGAGGGGGCCAAAAATGACTTCAACTGGTCTACCGGAAGTCCGATCCATGTCAGAGGGCTCTCAGATACATGTACATGAGGAGTCATTTTCATAGAAATCTGGGAAAATAAATTTTGGGTCAAAAACTGAAAAATCTGACAGGAGCGGACCTGTCGAACATGTCAAAAATTGGGCCAAAAATCTAGTTTTTTTTGAGGGGGCCAAAAATGACTTCAACTGGTCTACCGGAAGTCCGATCCATGTCAGAGGGCTCTCAGATACCTGAGGAGTATTTTCAAAGAAATCTGGAAAAAATAATTTTGGGTCAAAAACTGAAAAATCTGACAGGAGCGGACCTGTCGAACATGTCAAAAATTTGGCCAAAAATCTAGTTTTTTGAGGGGGCCGAAAATGACTTCAACTGGTGTACCGAAAGTCCGATCCATATCAGAGGGCTCTCAGATACCTGAGGAGTCATTTTCATAGAAATCTGGGAAAATAAATTTTGGGTCAAAAACTTAAACATCTGACAGGAGCGGACCTGTCGAACATGTCAAAAATTGGGCCAAAAATCTAGGTTTGTTGAGGGGGCCATAATGACTTCAACTGGTCTACCGAAAGTCCGATCCATGTCAGAGGGCTCTCAGATACTGTACCTGAGGAGTCATTTTCATAGAAATCTGGGAAAATAAATTTTGGGTCAAAAACTGAAAAATCTGACAGGAGCGGACCTGTCGAACATGTCAAAAATTGGGCCAAAAATCTAGTTTTTTTGAGGGGGCCAAAAATGACTTCAACTGGTCTACCGGAAGTCCGATCCATGTCAGAGGGCTCTCAGATACATGTACATGAGGAGTCATTTTCATAGAAATCTGGGAAAATAAATTTTGGGTCAAAAACTGAAAAATCTGACAGGAGCGGACCTGTCGAACATGTCAAAAATTGGGCCAAAAATCTAGTTTTGTTGAGGGGGCCAAAAATGACTTCAACTGGTCTACCGAAAGTCCGATCCATGTCAGAGGGCTCTCAGATACCTGAGGAGTCATTTTCATAGAAATCTGGAAAAATTAATTTTGGGTCAAAAACTGAAAAATCTGACAGGAGCGGACCTGTCGAACATTTCAAAAATTGGGCCAAAAATCTAGTTTTTTTTGAGGGGGCCAAAAATGACTTCAACTGGTCTACCGGAAGTCCGATCCATGTCAGAGGGCTCTCAGATACCTGAGGAGTCATTTTCATAGAAATCTCGGAAAATAAATTTTGGGTCAAAAACTGAAAAATCTGACAGGAGCGGACCTGTCAAACATGTCAAAAATTGGGCCAAAAATCTAGTTTTTTTGAGGGGGCCAAAAATGACTTCAACTGGTCTACCGGAAGTCCGATCCATGTCAGAGGGCTCTCAGATACCTGAGGAGTCATTTTAAAAGAAATCTGGAAAAAATAATTTTGGGTCAAAAACTGAAAAATCTGACAGGAGCGGACCTGTCGTACATGTCAAAAATTGGGCCAAAAATCTAGTTTTGTTGAGGGGGCCAAAAATGACTTCAACTGGTCTACCGAAAGTCCGATCCATGTCAGAGGGCTCTCAGATACCTGAGGAGTCATTTTCATAGAAATCTGGGAAAATAAATTTTGGGTCAAAAACTGAAAAATCTGACAGGAGCGGACCTGTCGAACATGTCAAAAATTGGGCCAAAAATCTAGGTTTGTTGAGGGGGCCAAAAATGACTTCAACTGGTCTACCGAAAGTCCGATCCATGTCAGAGGGCTCTCAGATACCTGAGGAGTCATTTTCATAGAAATCTGGGAAAATAAATTTTGGGTCAAAAACTGAAAAATCTGACAGGAGCGGACCTGTCGAACATGTCAAAAATTGGGCCAAAAATCTAGGTTTGTTGAGGGGGCCAAAAATGACTTCAACTGGTCTACCGAAAGTCCGATCCATGTCAGAGGGCTCTCAGATACCTGAGGAGTCATTTTCATAGAAATCTGGGAAAAAAAATTTTGGGTCAAAAACTGAAAAATCTGACAGGAGCGGACCTGTCAAACATGTCAAAAATTGGGCAAAAAATCTATTTTTTTTTAAGGGGGCCAAAAATGAATTCAACTGGTCTACCGAAAGTCCGATCCATGTCAGAGGGCTCTCAGATACCTGAGGAGTCATTTTCATAGAAATCTTGGAAAATTAATTTTGGGTCAAAAACTGAAAAATCTGACAGGAGCGGGCCTGTCGAACATGTCAAAAAATTGGCCAAAAATCTAGTTTTGTTGAGGGGGCCAAAAATGACTTCAACTGGTCTACCGGAAGTCCGATCCATGTCAGAGGGCTCTCAGATACCTGAGGAGTCATTTTCATAGAAATCTGGGAAAATTAATTTTGGGTCAAAAACTTAAAAATCTGACAGGAGCGGACCTGTCGAACATGTCAAAAATTGGGCCAAAAATCTAGGTTTGTTGAGGGGGCCTAAAATGACTTCAACTGGTCTACCGAAAGTCCGATCCATGTCAGAGGGCTCTCAGATACCTGAGGAGTCATTTTCATAGAAATCTGGGAAAATAAATTTTGGGTCAAAAACTGAAAAATCTGACAGGAGCGGACCTGTCGAACATGTCAAAAATTGGGCCAAAAATCTAGTTTTTTTGAGGGGGCCAAAAATGACTTCAACTGGTCTACCGGAAGTCCGATCCATGTCAGAGGGCTCTCAGATACATGTACATGAGGAGTCATTTTCATAGAAATCTGGGAAAATAAATTTTGGGTCAAAAACTGAAAAATCTGACAGGAGCGGACCTGTTGAACATGTCAAAAATTGGGCCAAAAATCTAGTTTTTTTTGAGGGGGCCAAAAATGACTTCAACTGGTCTACCGGAAGTCCGATCCATGTCAGAGGGCTCTCAGATACCTGAGGAGTATTTTCAAAGAAATCTGGAAAAAATAATTTTGGGTCAAAAACTGAAAAATCTGACAGGAGCGGACCTGTCGAACATGTCAAAAATTTGGCCAAAAATCTAGTTTTTTGAGGGGGCCGAAAATGACTTCAACTGGTGTACCGAAAGTCCGATCCATATCAGAGGGCTCTCAGATACCTGAGGAGTCATTTTCATAGAAATCTGGGAAAATAAATTTTGGGTCAAAAACTTAAACATCTGACAGGAGCGGACCTGTCGAACATGTCAAAAATTGGGCCAAAAATCTAGGTTTGTTGAGGGGGCCATAATGACTTCAACTGGTCTACCGAAAGTCCGATCCATGTCAGAGGGCTCTCAGATACTGTACCTGAGGAGTCATTTTCATAGAAATCTGGGAAAATAAATTTTGGGTCAAAAACTGAAAAATCTGACAGGAGCGGACCTGTCGAACATGTCAAAAATTGGGCCAAAAATCTAGTTTTTTTGAGGGGGCCAAAAATGACTTCAACTGGTCTACCGGAAGTCCGATCCATGTCAGAGGGCTCTCAGATACATGTACATGAGGAGTCATTTTCATAGAAATCTGGGAAAATAAATTTTGGGTCAAAAACTGAAAAATCTGACAGGAGCGGACCTGTCGAACATGTCAAAAATTGGGCCAAAAATCTAGTTTTGTTGAGGGGGCCAAAAATGACTTCAACTGGTCTACCGAAAGTCCGATCCATGTCAGAGGGCTCTCAGATACCTGAGGAGTCATTTTCATAGAAATCTGGAAAAATTAATTTTGGGTCAAAAACTGAAAAATCTGACAGGAGCGGACCTGTCGAACATTTCAAAAATTGGGCCAAAAATCTAGTTTTTTTTGAGGGGGCCAAAAATGACTTCAACTGGTCTACCGGAAGTCCGATCCATGTCAGAGGGCTCTCAGATACCTGAGGAGTTATTTTCATAGAAATCTGGGAAAATAAATTTTGGGTCAAAAACTTAAAAATCTGACAGGAGCGGACCTGTCGAACATGTCAAAATTTGGGCCGAAAACCTAGGTTTGTCGAGGGGGCCAAAAATGACTTCAACTGGTCTACCGAAAGTCCGATCCATGTCAGAGGGCTCTCAGATACTGTACCTGAGGAGTCATTTTCATAGAAATCTGGGAAAATAAATTTTGGGTCAAAAACTGAAAAATCTGACAGGAGCGGACCTGTCAAACATGTCAAAAATTGGGCAAAAAATCTAGTTTTGTTGAGGGGGCCAAAAATGACTTCAACTGGTCTACCGAAAGTCCGATCCATGTCAGAGGGCTCTCAGATACCTGAGGAGTCATTTTCATAGAAATCTGGAAAAATTAATTTTGGGTCAAAAACTGAAAAATCTGACAGGAGCGGACCTGTCGAACATGTCAAAAATTGGGCCAAAAATCTAGTTTTGTTGAGGGGGCCAAAAATGACTTCAACTGGTCTACCGAAAGTCCGATCCATGTCAATGGGCTCTCAGATACCTGAGGAGTCATTTTCATAGAAATCTGGGAAAATAAATTTTGGGTCAAAAACTGAAAAATCTGACAGGAGCGGACCTGTCGAACATGTCAAAAAATTGGCCCAAAAATCTAGTTTTGTTGAGGGGGCCAAAAATGACTTCAACTGGTCTACCGAAAGTCCGATCCATGTCAGAGGGCTCTCAGATACCTGAGGAGTCATTTTCATAGAAATCTGGGAAAATTAATTTTGGGTCAAAAACTTAAAAATCTGACAGGAGCGGACCTGTCGAACATGTCAAAAATTGGGCCAAAAATCTAGGTTTGTTGAGGGGCCTAAAATGACTTCAACTGGTCTACCGAAAGTCCGATCCATGTCAGAGGGCTCTCAGATACCTGAGGAGTCATTTTCATAGAAATCTGGGAAAATAAATTTTGAGTCAAAAACTGAAAAATCTGACAGGAGCGGACCTGTCGAACATGTCAAAAATTGGGCCAAAAATCTAGTTTTTTTGAGGGGGCCAAAAATGACTTCAACTGGTCTACCGGAAGTCCGATCCATGTCAGAGGGCTCTCAGATACATGTACATGAGGAGTCATTTTCATAGAAATCTGGGAAAATAAATTTTGGGTCAAAAACTGAAAAATCTGACAGGAGCGGACCTGTCGAACATGTCAAAAATTGGGCCAAAAATCTAGTTTTTTTTGAGGGGGCCAAAAATGACTTCAACTGGTCTACCGGAAGTCCGATCCATGTCAGAGGGCTCTCAGATACCTGAGGAGTATTTTCAAAGAAATCTGGAAAAAATAATTTTGGGTCAAAAACTGAAAAATCTGACAGGAGCGGACCTGTCGAACATGTCAAAAATTTGGCCAAAAATCTAGTTTTTTGAGGGGGCCGAAAATGACTTCAACTGGTGTACCGAAAGTCCGATCCATATCAGAGGGCTCTCAGATACCTGAGGAGTCATTTTCATAGAAATCTGGGAAAATAAATTTTGGGTCAAAAACTTAAACATCTGACAGGAGCGGACCTGTCGAACATGTCAAAAATTGGGCCAAAAATCTAGGTTTGTTGAGGGGGCCATAATGACTTCAACTGGTCTACCGAAAGTCCGATCCATGTCAGAGGGCTCTCAGATACTGTACCTGAGGAGTCATTTTCATAGAAATCTGGGAAAATAAATTTTGGGTCAAAAACTGAAAAATCTGACAGGAGCGGACCTGTCGAACATGTCAAAAATTGGGCCAAAAATCTAGTTTTTTTGAGGGGGCCAAAAATGACTTCAACTGGTCTACCGGAAGTCCGATCCATGTCAGAGGGCTCTCAGATACATGTACATGAGGAGTCATTTTCATAGAAATCTGGGAAAATAAATTTTGGGTCAAAAACTGAAAAATCTGACAGGAGCGGACCTGTCGAACATGTCAAAAATTGGGCCAAAAATCTAGTTTTTTTTGAGGGGGCCAAAAATGACTTCAACTGGTCTACCGGAAGTCCGATCCATGTCAGAGGGCTCTCAGATACCTGAGGAGTATTTTCAAAGAAATCTGGAAAAAATAATTTTGGGTCAAAAACTGAAAAATCTGACAGGAGCGGACCTGTCGAACATGTCAAAAATTTGGCCAAAAATCTAGTTTTTTGAGGGGGCCGAAAATGACTTCAACTGGTGTACCGAAAGTCCGATCCATATCAGAGGGCTCTCAGATACCTGAGGAGTCATTTTCATAGAAATCTGGGAAAATAAATTTTGGGTCAAAAACTTAAACATCTGACAGGAGCGGACCTGTCGAACATGTCAAAAATTGGGCCAAAAATCTAGGTTTGTTGAGGGGGCCATAATGACTTCAACTGGTCTACCGAAAGTCCGATCCATGTCAGAGGGCTCTCAGATACTGTACCTGAGGAGTCATTTTCATAGAAATCTGGGAAAATAAATTTTGGGTCAAAAACTGAAAAATCTGACAGGAGCGGACCTGTCGAACATGTCAAAAATTGGGCCAAAAATCTAGTTTTTTTGAGGGGGCCAAAAATGACTTCAACTGGTCTACCGGAAGTCCGATCCATGTCAGAGGGCTCTCAGATACATGTACATGAGGAGTCATTTTCATAGAAATCTGGGAAAATAAATTTTGGGTCAAAAACTGAAAAATCTGACAGGAGCGGACCTGTCGAACATGTCAAAAATTGGGCCAAAAATCTAGTTTTGTTGAGGGGGCCAAAAATGACTTCAACTGGTCTACCGAAAGTCCGATCCATGTCAGAGGGCTCTCAGATACCTGAGGAGTCATTTTCATAGAAATCTGGAAAAATTAATTTTGGGTCAAAAACTGAAAAATCTGACAGGAGCGGACCTGTCGAACATTTCAAAAATTGGGCCAAAAATCTAGTTTTTTTTGAGGGGGCCAAAAATGACTTCAACTGGTCTACCGGAAGTCCGATCCATGTCAGAGGGCTCTCAGATACCTGAGGAGTTATTTTCATAGAAATCTGGGAAAATAAATTTTGGGTCAAAAACTTAAAAATCTGACAGGAGCGGACCTGTCGAACATGTCAAAATTTGGGCCGAAAACCTAGGTTTGTCGAGGGGGCCAAAAATGACTTCAACTGGTCTACCGAAAGTCCGATCCATGTCAGAGGGCTCTCAGATACCTGAGGAGTCATTTTCATAGAAATCTGGGAAAATAAATTTTGGGTCAAAAACTGAAAAATCTGACAGGAGCGGACCTGTCAAACATGTCAAAAATTGGGCAAAAAATCTAGTTTTGTTGAGGGGGCCAAAAATGACTTCAACTGGTCTACCGAAAGTCCGATCCATGTCAGAGGGCTCTCAGATACCTGAGGAGTCATTTTCATAGAAATCTGGAAAAAATAATTTTGGGTCAAAAACTGAAAAATCTGACAGGAGCGGACCTGTCGAACATGTCAAAAATTGGGCCAAAAATCTAGTTTTGTTGAGGGGGCCAAAAATGACTTCAACTGGTCTACCGAAAGTCCGATCCATGTCAATGGGCTCTCAGATACCTGAGGAGTCATTTTCATAGAAATCTCGGAAAATAAATTTTGGGTCAAAAACTGAAAAATCTGACAGGAGCGGACCTGTCGAACATGTCAAAAAATTGGCCCAAAAATCTAGTTTTGTTGAGGGGGCCAAAAATGACTTCAACTGGTCTACCGAAAGTCCGATCCATGTCAGAGGGCTCTCAGATACCTGACGAGTCATTTTCATAGCAATCTGGGAAAATAAATTTTGGGTCAAAAACTGAAAAATCTGACAGGAGCGGACCTGTCGAACATGTCAAAAATTGGGCCAAAAATCTAGTTTTTTTTTAGGGGGCCAAAAATGACTTCAACTGGTCTACCGAAAGTCCGATCCATGTCAGTATGCTGGGGGAGTAGTTTTTCTGAACACCACCCTCACAGAGGATACCATTCAATGTGGTTTAGGCACATGACATCAGTGTCATCTCCAGATGATGATGACACAGAGGACGATGCAATCACTGGATGCACAACACAGAGACATGACCAATGAGCTGCTGTTCCATTGACCATCAGGTGAGGGCGCCCTTCAGAAATGAGGTCCATACAGTCTAAACGATCCCTGCCCCTTGACCGCTGGTTCAGCCGTGTACGGTACATGTAGCTACAGGGGGGCGTCTGTCCCCCATGAAAGCTCCTCGGCCATCCCCCACTCTCCCACCTAACTGGGATTTTGAGTGTAGTTTATCTTCTACCAGCACAACTACATGTAGATGTCCGCCCCCCCCCCCCACTCCACTACAAAATATGGCAGCCCCCCATCGCCCAACCATGAAAACAATTCCAGGCTACGCCGCTGCGCTGGTGACCGACTGCTTGCCTCCCCACCAAAAAAAACAACTGACCTCGAAGAGTGACTTGATGTACTCTACTTCCTTCTGCAGGTCTGGCATCTTGACTTTGTAGGTGCTGTACTGCTGGGCGTAGTTGGCAAAGACTGCAATGTCCGTGTCCTTATTCTTCATGCCCTGAGGGAAAGATGGACAAATGCGCCCATTATTCAATGTGGGTTTACCCAGCTTGACGTGATAAGCACCAAGTGCCCAGTGCTTTGCCCGATGCCCAATAAAAACAATTTCAGGCAGGATTCCGGAACCCGCGACTCCCGCTGTCTAGTGCAGACGTTTTAACCACTTGACCACCGAGCTGGTCAAGGTCGTGTGGCGGAGTTGAATATTGTATAGCGGCGGTTACCTTAACGTCATGTTATATCTATGGTTTGTTTTCTAACATCCTTTGACAAGCTCACTTCAAGTTTTCGTTTCCAAGCTTGAAAATTGATTGACTCTGAGGGGAAGGAGGTGGACTGGCTGGCTTTCAATGTTTCTTCGAGAAGGCTTGAAGTGACACATAGATGTGGCAATACTGACACAAGTAACTGAAAGCTGCGAGTCTAAGACATTAGAAGGGCGTGACATACATTGTATGAATGCTAGCAAGATCTTTCTCAAAGCCATAACGGTTTACGTAAAGGCCTACATGTACATGTACTAGGGTCCAAATGTCTGAGGGCATCTCTATTGATTAATCTCAAAAAATTGGGCCTCTCAAGGCCGACTCACCTCTACCACCATCTTGACCTCGGAGATAAAGGCCATGGAGAACTTCTTGGCCTCGCTGGCCGTGAAGTTGAGCAGGTCCCGGAAGGCGGCAGTCAGGGCCGGCACCAGGCTCTCCTGCACCGCCGCGCAGTCCACGTGGAAGAGGCCGTTGCCAGTCCGGAAGGAGCGGTCCACGTTGCGCACCTTCTCCGTCCAGTCGCGGATCTGGCCCAGCTTGGTCTGCCGCCGGGGGTAGAGGTGGAGGTGGAGGTGGAGATAGAGGTGGAGATAGAGGTAGAGGTGGAGATAGAGGTAGAGGTAGAGGTAGAGGTAGAGGTACATGTAGAGGTAGAGGTAGAGGTAGAGGTAGAGAATGGTCAGCAAGAGTACAGGAACACCTTCCATGGAAATATCCACTGTGCAGGCCTGGGCCACTTGACAAAACGAACTGGGAGGAAAGTTCCCTAGGCTATTTGGTACTGTAGCAGGCCTGGGGACCACACCGTCTTCGCCCCGTGATTATCCAGCAGACATACATGGAGGAACTCACCTCCACTGTGTAGGCCTGGCTCCTCCTCCAGGCCAGGACGGAGTCGGGCTGCCAGCTCAGGGTGAACTGGCGGATCTCGGCCAGCCAGGCGTGCTCGGCGCAGAAGGCCCGGACGTCCTGCACGGCCGACTCCATCAGCGACTGGTACTCGGCCAGGGCTGCCATCACCTCCACGCTGTGAAGAAGAAGACAGGGGGCGGGGGGGTTACCGGTCAGATTCAGAGTGTCGAAATATCTCTCTGATGACAGTGGACCGAGCCTCATGATTTTAGCATTGGTCTAGTGCAGTCTAACATATATAACCTATAGACGTTGTCATCGAAATGTCCAAAGGGTCCTGCTAGGATCGAAACATCAGGCCCTCTAACTTTTGAGATCATTGTAAACTTGGCTACCGCAGTTCTGCAACCACAGGGTCACCGGAGTTTATGACCGATAGTAGAAAGTACAGGTAGGACTTGTACAATGTACAACCGCATCATAAAAGTGAGAAATTTAGCGTTGAAAACACTTGAATTCTGAATCATCTGAAAAAAGAAAGAAAATAAAAGAGAATTCTTTCTGAATTGGAGAATTCTCTAAAACGGGTCCTTACTCGTTCCCCAGGGTGTCAATGAGGTCGCTCTGGTTGAGCGGGCTGTACTGTCCCACCATGCCCCGACCCCTGACCTGGAGGTCATCCCGCAGGGTCATCTTCATGACCAGGTCAGGGGTCGCGACCCCCAGCTGGTCGGTGGACTTGGTCCTCTCCTCTGGGATGAGAGAAGAAAAAATTGAAAAAAATTGATTAAAAAACTTGATGAGTGGACTCTCATGACAATCGTTGTGAGGAGTTAACTCTATGAGATTGGACCGTGATCTGTTAATAACAATAATGGGATTTTGTAGAGCGCCATTCCATCTAGGTCATGGCGCTATTACAACACAAGATACATGTACATGTAATTAGAAACACAGACATATCAAAGGGAAACAGGATACAGGTAAGTTTTCATGTGCTTTTTAAACGACGAAATGGTGTGCAGCGATCTGATGTTTGTACAGTAGTAGGCCTGGGCAAAATCAGGTCTTTCAAGAACCGGGTACCAGAATGTTGAAATCAATGGGTACTCGGATACCCACACTTCGATGGTCGCTAACAGGGCACCGCGCCAGGCATGCTAAAAGAAATTGCAGGTTGTTGATCGCCCAATAGACACTTCCAAAACACCTTGATGGTCGAAAGTACAGTAGATATCAATATAAAAGAGTCATTGGAATTCCCATCGAGAGAACTGTAATAATAAAGCCGACCGTGCAGCATTCAAATTCGCCATGATGACTAACGTAACGTTAATCGAACACAAACGTGCGAGCGAAAGTGTATGTGTGTACTCCAAGATGGCGGGTCTCGCTGTTTCTAGTAGCAACGTGACGTCAGTAAGACCGGTCTATAGAGTTCCAAACTTTCGGGCCAGCTATTGTTATAGCTGACCTCTCTCGGACAGGACCGGCGCGCTGATACCGTCCTCTACCATGGCAGCATCAGCTGAGTCTGCCTCCTCGTCCTCTTCGTCCTCCATGCTGCCGTAGTCGCTCCCAGCCCCCTCGTGGCCGTCCGACTCCCCGTCGCCGTCCAGCGACGGCAGGTCCACCTCCGACATGGCCTCGGTCCGGGCCTCTCCTCCGCCGCCGACGGACGACCGGAAGGTGACCACGGACTTGCGGGCGGCTGTGGTGGCGGTGATGGTGGTGCCGGCGGCTTCGGACTTGGCGTCGGTCTGGTTGGGGCCGGACCACTGGTGGGACCTGAGGAATTATCATTCCCGGGGAGGAAGAACGGAAAAACATGGGCTTGAGGTTTGAGAATGGAGAGGGAGAAACAGACAGAGAGGGAGAAGGAGAGGGAGATGGAGAGGGAGAGACAGACGGAGAGGCAGAAGGAGAGGGAGAGGGAGAGACAGACAGAGAGGGAGAAGGAGAGGGAGACAGAGAGGGAGATGGAGAGGGAGAGAGGGAGAGACAGACGGAGAGGGAGAAGGAGAGGGAGATAGAGAGGGTAAGACAGACAGAGAGGGAGAAGGAGAGGGAGATGGAGAGGGAGAGACAGACAGAGAGGGAGGAGAGGGAGAGAGAGACGGAGAGGGAGATGGAGAGGAAGACGGACAGAGAGGGAGATGGAGAGGGAGAGACAGACTGAGAGGGAGATGGAGAGGGAGATGGAGAGGGAGATGGAGAGGGAGATGGAGAGGGAGATGGAGAGGGAGAGACAGACAGAGAGGGAGAGGGAGAAGGAGAGGGAGATGGAGAGGGAGAAGGAGAGGGAGATGGAGAGGGAGAGACAGACTGAGAGGGAGATGGAGAGGGAGATGGAGAGGGAGATGGAGAGGGAGAGACAGACAGAGAGGGAGATGGAGAGGGAGAGACAGACGGAGAGGGAGAAGGAGAGGGAGAAGGAGAGGGAGATGGAGAGGGAGAAGGAGAGGGAGATGGAGAGGGAGAAGGAAAGGGAGATGGAGAGGGAGATGGAGAGGGAGAGACAGACAGAGAGGGAGAAGGAGAGGGAGATGGAGAGGGAGATGGAGAGGGAGATGGAGAGGGAGAGACAGACAGAGAGGGAGATGGAGAGGGAGAGACAGATGGAGAGGGAGAAGGAGAGGGAGATGGAGAGAGAGAAAGACGGAGAGGGAGATGGAGAGGGATATGGAGAGGGAGAGACAGACTGAGAGGGAGAAGGAGAGGGAGAGAGAGGGAGAGACAGAGAGGGAGGAGGAGAGGGAGATGGAGAGGGAGAGACAGACAGAGAGGGAGATGGAGAGGGAGAGACAGACGGAGAGGGAGAAGGAGAGGGAGAGGGAGAGGGAGATGGAGAGGGAGAGACAGACGGAGGGGGAGAAGGAGAGGGAGAGAGAGGGAGAGACAGAGAGGGAGGAGCAGAGGGAGATGGAGAGGGAGAGACAGACAGAGAGGGAGATGGAGAGGAAGAGACAGACGGAGAGGGAGAAGGAGAGGGAGAGGGAGATGGAGAGACTGACACAGAAAGAAAGATCTAATTGTTGTAAACTGTTGAAAAAATGTCTGTTTGGTTTGGCAAAGTGTTCCTCCTGTCATGCCTGTAGGAAGTGCTGTAGGTTGCTTCGCCTTTACTCATCCCTCCTGGGAAAGTCCCCTTTCTAACCAGCTCCCATCCTCTCTACGTAGTTCCCTCCATCTCTAGACCCATCATCCCCAACCTCTCCCATGCCCATCATCTTTGAGTCTGCCCAATCTCCGTCGATTTCCTCGGGCACAATTTCCAGCAGCACCAATGAGGACCTGGGGCCGATTTCACTAACGCATTGCAAATGCCCAAATCGATGGCTAAGTCTGAAATCCATCTCAATCCATCGGTGTACTGTACGGCTGGGTTGCGATCATAGAGCTCTATAAAAATAAAATAGAGTGCACACTCCCCAATCAACGGGTGGTACGAACGTGTGCCGACACAGACGCGCATCCGCCATTGCCAAAGAGGGCGACTTCAGCTCGTGGTGCCCGGATGTCAGTAGCAAACGCGTGTAATGAATGGGGAAAAGTGCGATGGATTTCAGACTTAGCGATTGATTTTTGCATTTGCGATGATCGCAAAGCGTTAGTAAAATCGGCCCCAGGTGTGAAGTGATGGAGGAGTACATGTACGTATGCTGTTCGCTCTCTCCTACCTGTCGTTGGATGCCTGGGTCCGGGGTGAGGCCGATTTGGGGGCGGACGTCTTCTCCCTGCCCACCCAGCCGCTGGTCACCGCCTCCATGGGGCGGGACTTGTCGCTGATCAGGGCCGGGATCTGCTGGAGCAGCACCGACAGGCTACCGGCGAAGGTCTCCTTGCTCGGGTACAGGGTCAGGTTGCCTGTGCGCAGAGTGGGAGGAGATCGTTCACCAGTGACAGTACGGTACCGTATGGTACTTAGGGGGCCTCAAACTTTTGAGATTCATGTAACTTTGCAGGTCATTTTTGCAACAGCTTTTTGTATTAACTTTAGTGACTGGTGACAGTACTTAACGGCAAATAATACATGTAAGGGATGCGACAGTGAGGTTTGTGGGTAAACCTTGAGTGGCGTCTCTTTCAGAGACAAGTTTGTAGAAAAAAAAGTCTGAATTTTTGGAATCAGTCATGTACAGTATGCAACTTTCAAGGGCAGAGCATTTTGCAACATTGTTGTATATTTACTAAAAAAAATGGGAAAGAAAATTTGACTGGACCAGACCTCTGGTTTTTAATACCAGCGATCTTATGTACATCTGAGCTATCTGGCCCTAACCCCAGACTATGGTAGTTGTTTTCTTTATATTTGTTTGAATGGTTTTATTTACCAAATCTGAAGTACATGTAAATAATTAAAAAAAAATGTTGCAAACTGCTCACTGACAATGCAATACATAAATCTCAAAACTTAGGCCCTCGAACTCTTGAGATAAAGGAAATCTGACAGAGAAATTTGAAACAATTTGTGAAAATAGCAGAGAAAATTTGCCTAAACCAGTGCACTGATATATATGTATTAAACCAGTGGTCTTAGGTTCAATTGTCCAGTCAAACTTCTTTTGCTTTTAAAAAAATGCAAATTTGACCAAAACAAGGCTATAAAGCCACCCGAGGTTAAGGGCTAAGGAAAAACAAGGAGATAGGGAGGGACTCAGGAAGGCTGGAGACAGGAAGTGACATTCCTCTTAAAAAAGGGCAAGATCGTACATGTACATGTAGGCAGGGGGAAAAAACATGAACCAGAAAAGGAATTCCTGAGAGAGGCTGAACGAGGGAAGAAACTGCTTTAAAAAAGAAAGAAAGAGTTAAACAGGACTGGACCGGCCCGGTGAATGTTTGAACAAAGTTGACAATTGGGGAAACTCACTCTCCTCGTCAAAGACCAGCTTGGAGGCGAAGAGTGCCTCCCTCTTGCCACGGGCGGCCGTCGCCATGGTGCCGTGGACAAATTGGCAGATGTTGGTGCGGGCCAGGGCCAGGAGGTGGCAGAGCAGGATCTGGTCCACCAGCTGCACAAAGTTGCCCAGGTAACTGATGGACAGGGTGAAAAAAAAAGAAAAAAAAGAAAAAAAAAAACCACAAATTAGATTGGACTTCATCATGACCTTATCATGACCTCATCTCGACCATGGAGCCCATATGGCACCCTCTAGTGGCAGCATCGGTAAAGTAAGGATGTCTCATACTATCATTAGGCTATAGGCCATGTGCGAAATGAAGGCTTTGGCTGGGGCTTAGGCTTCAGTCATATTCATCTTACCCGTTATAATCTCGCAGGCATCTCGAAACAAGCGTTTGGCCCAAGTTTCTTAGTGAATACTCTGTACCTATCACAACCTGGATATTCAGGTTTGTCAGACAGAGACGAAGCACAAACCCGAGCCTACAGTATGCCTATTCCACACATACACTAGTGTGGGGGAGGTGCCTTATTTAGAGAAGCACATTGACAAGGCCACAGCATGATGAGGTAGGGTGGCCAGTTCCTTTCCTCACCGTCTTTCAACCTTCAAGCTTGTTTATACGTCTCCCTGCGTGGGCCACCCTCAAGGACACGCCCACCATTTGACCACAACTGCAAACCGCAATCGGCTCAGGGTTTTTTGTGACGCGATTTTTGGCCCGTGTGGACATGGCCAAAAAAATCTGCTTTTTGAATCGCGATTCAAATCCCGATTATTTTCGTAGTGGAAACGGTCCTTCTTGTCTAGCCGTCCCTACCTGGTCTCCTCCTGGGCTTTCTTGAGGTTCTTCTCACGGTATTCCTTCTTCTGCCGCTGGACATAGAGAGACTCTTTAGAGCTGTGTGAGAAAGAGAGAAAGCAGACAGCTAGTGTTGTTTCAATTACATGTATGCCATGGAAATAAAAAAAACAAAGACCAATGTATCCAAAGCATTATGCAATAGGATTTGCAGCGACTTTTCTGCGGCACGGGAGGAAAATAAAGAGAACGAGAAATTTGAGTTTTTATCTTTACTTTACGACGTGGACTAATTCCTCTGTTCGTAGGCAAATAGAACGCAAAGAAAAGTTGAATGGAACTGGATTTGAACTGGGATGGTGTGGGATGGGATTGGATGGGATGGAATGGGGTGGGATGGGATGGGATGGGATGGGATGAGAAAGGGAAGGGATGGGATGGGATGGGATGGGATGAGAAAGGGAAGGGATGAGAAAGGGAAGGGATGGGATGGGATGGGATGGGATGAGATGGGATCGGATGGAATGAGCAAGGGGAGGGGTGGGATGGGATGGGATGAAAAGGGAAGGGATGGGATGGGATGAGATGGGATGAGATGGATGGAAAGGAATGGGATTGAATGGAAAGGAATGGGATGGAATTGGAAGGATGGGATGGGATGAAAATGGATAGGATAGAATGGGATGTGATGGGATGGGTTGGGATAGGATGGGATGGGATGAGGGTGGGGTGAGAAAAGAAGGAAGAGGACGAGTAGAGGAGGAGAATGATCCTACTCACAAGAGGGCCTTGTCTTTCTTGGCCTGAGCCTCACAGAACTGGAGCTTCTCAAAGGAGTCCTGACAGGTCCTCTCCATAATCAGTTTGCAGTAGCTGTCAGAGGGAGAAGGGGAGAAGGAAAGGAGAGAGAAAGACACAAATAAAATTCCAGTGAAAAGTAACAGAAACCCAATGCAAGCACACAAGCTGAGAGGAAATGGACAATTGACTTCAGCCCGAGCTGCCTGAAAATTTTTCATCTGGCATCGGGCAAAGCACTGGGCATTCAGTGCTAATTACGTACATGTAGAGCAGGGCAAACCCTCACATGAGATATAGATATAAACATCATGTTATATCTTTAATGCAACGTGGTACCTGGCGTTAAACATTATTCAAATCCGCCACACGACCTCAAACAGCTCGGTGGTCAAGTGGTTAAGATGTCTGCACTAGAAAGCAGGAGTCGCGGGTTCAAATCCCGCCCGAGGTGCCTGAATTGTTGTCAACAGGCATGGGGCAAAGCACTGAGCATTCAGTGCTTATTACGTCGAGCAGGGCAAACTCTCATTGAATTACTTTCAACTTGACGCAAACATCATGTTATATCTATGATATTGACTAGGGTACAGGAACTGCACAAGTACGGCACACTGGTAGAGCAGCGAGGAGCCGGAGAGAAGGCCGGGACTCACCTGAAGAACTTGTCCAGGATGGCTTCCCCGGAGCGCTGCTTCATCTTGGTGGCATGCTCAAACTCAGCCAGAGTGAAACAGCGACTGGGTCATAGAGGGAAACGAGAGGGAGTTGTTGCGTATTACCTACAAAGATCAGAGCTAATCTACAAAGATCAGAGCTAATCTACAAAGATCAGAGCTAATCTACAAAGATCAGAGCTTATCTACAAAGATCAGAGCTTATCTACAAAGATCAGAGTTAATCTACAAAGATCAGAGCTACATGTAATCTACAAAGATCAGAGCTAATCTACAAAGATCAGAGCTAATCTACAAAGATCAGAGCTAATCTACAAAGATCAGAGCTAATCTACAAAGATCAGAGCTAATCTACAAAGATCAGAGCTAATCTACAAAGATCAGAGCTAAACTACAAAGATTAGAGTTAATATACAAAGATCAGAGCTAATCTACAAAGCTAAGAGTGAATCTAGAAGTTTGGGATGGTAAGCTGATTTTAAGAATAGTGAATTTTTGTGCTGTTCAAAGAAAATGTTGGCGCTTAAGCAGCCCTATGTACATGTAATTTGGCCCTGTCATAAGTATAGTGTAGGGGATGTGGCTTATTAGAGAAGCTCACTTAAAAGCGGTCGCTGGACAGACTGTGGAATACACCCACTGCCTTCACCGCAAATTGCACAC
Organism: Luidia sarsii; assembly: GCA_949987565.1. Lineage (NCBI taxonomy): Eukaryota > Metazoa > Echinodermata > Asteroidea > Paxillosida > Luidiidae > Luidia > Luidia sarsii. The sequence goes on from OX465109.1 coordinate 8,117,297, forward strand.
TCAGTTGGGGCCGCCCACCTTGAAGCTTTGTCCGCTGGAGTGGAGGCATGTCTGCGGTCAAAGGGTAGCAGTACACGCACTTCTCAGACCCATGTAACACAGCCTGCATTCCATTGTACTACAAACCAAGGGCCCCTCTTTGAGGGTGGATAATCCCTTGACAAAAGCGGAATTGTGCCAGTTGTGATTCCCTGACGCAAATACAGTAGTGTACTCTTATTGACTGATTTCGCAGGTATATTGTTCTCCGATCGTTTAGAGAGTTTTGGAAATGGCCCCGTGACGGCCATTGACACTAACAAAATCCTGCCCGCAACGGGTTAAGCAAATTAATTTTGGTTTTTCAGCAGCTCTACGAAAGTGGGAACGGAGTGCCAGCGGCAAGGCTGGGGGAGTCGGGGGGGGGGGGGCTCAGCCTGGATACCGGTGACTCACTCGTCGTCCTGCGGCAGAAACCGGACCGTGGCCAGCTCCTGCAGCAGCTTGGAGACCTGCAGCAGGGCGGCGCCAAACAGGGGCACGGCGGGCAGCAGCGTCTTCTGGATGCGGCGGCGGATGCTGCCGAACTCCAGGAACTTCCGGTTGGCCTGCCATCTGCCCACAAACGAGAAACCCCAAAAAAGACCCTCTTGGTAGTAAAACACAAGCTGTGCTTTTCAGAGCCTCACTTATGGTCTCGAATCATGGTTGAATTGGTTCTGAGTGGTGCTCCCACCCCGGCAAAGACTAGTTGGGTATTAGGGAAGGCCACCATCTAAGGGCTGGATATCTCAGATGGTAAGAACACTTGTACGTTAATCCAAAGGTCTTGGTCCAGTCAAAGTTTTCTTTGGCAATTTTTCAATTTGCTCAAAAGTCCCCGGCCAGTTTTTCCTTTGTTTGTTTAAAAACAAGAAGAATTTGAAAAAAAAAATGGTAAAGAAGTTTTGTCTGGACCGGAACTTGAACTCAAGACAGGTGGCTATACACATACCGGCGCTCTCTTACCAACTGAGCTGATCAGCCCTTAGATGTCGGCCTTCCCATATGGTCACCTATACTGCCGAACCATATCTGAACGTACAGCTCTAAAGCCCAATGACAAATACCAGTGTCGCTTCACCGTATCCCCAAAACGCTTTCACACTACCCTTAAAAGACGGGTGTTACCAACCTTCAAAGCACGTCATGGTGTTAACCTCATAGGCCACCATATCCCCAAAACGCTTTCACACTACCCCTTAAAAGACGGGTGTTACCAACCTTCAAAGCACGTCATGGTGTTAACCTCATAGGCCACCATATCCCCAAAAGGGTTTCACACTACCCCTTAAAAGACGGATGTTACCAACCTTCAAAGCATGTCATGGTGTTAACCTCTTAGATTAACGTATCCCCAAAAGGGTTTCACACTACCCCTTAAAAGACGGATGTTACCAACCTTCAAAGCATGTCATGGTGTTAACCTCTTAGATTAACGTATCCCAAAAATGCTTTCACACTACCCCTTAAAAGACAGATGTTACCAACCTTCAAAGCATGTCATGGTGTTAACCTCTTAGATTAACGTATCCCAAAAATGCTTTCACACTCTCCCTTAAAAGACAGATGTTACCAACCTTCAAAGCATGTCATGGTGTTAACCTCTTAGACCACCATATCCCCAAAAGGGTTTCACATTACCCCTTAAAAGACGGGTGTTACCAACCTCCAAAGCATTTCATGGTGTTGACCACTTAGACCACCGTATCCCCAAAAGGGTTTCACATTACCCCTTAAAAGACGGATGTTACCAACCTTCAAAGCATGTCATGGTGTTAACCTCAGAGACCACTGTATCTCAAGGTCACTTCACACCACCCTTTAAAGGACAAATACCCCAGATGGTCCAATCAAAGGAGTGAGGGAGGCCATCTTGCAATTTGAATATCCACGGGGAGAAGACAGGGGGTCCCTGAGTGGGTTGGTTTCTTTACCTGTTGAACGCCTTGCGGACGAGGAAGTGCTTGAAGAAGGCCATCTTGGTCAGCGTGCTCCACAGCACGGCCTCCCGGTGCCAGTCGTACAGCGACATGCTGTCTGAGGTCTGACCCCGCACCTTGTGCATGATGCCAAAGCAGGACACGATCCAGTGCTCATTGGGGTTGGCCTGGGGTAGGGAGAGAGGGAGAGAGAGTGAGAGGGAGAGAGAGAGTGAGAGAGAGAGAGAGGGAGAGAGAGAGTGAGAGAGAGAGAGAGAGAGGGAGAGGGGGAGAGAGAGAGAGAGAGTGAGTGAGTGTGAGAGTGAGAGAGAGTGTGAGAGTGAGAGAGAGAGAGTGTGAGAGAGAGTGTGAGAGTGAGAGAGATAGTTAGAGAGAGAGAATGTGAGAGTGAGAGAGAGTGAGAGAGAGAGTGAGAGAGAGAGTGTGAGAGTGATAGAGATAGTTAGAGAGAGAGAATGTGAGAGTGAGAGAGAGTGAGAGAGTGAGTGAGTGAGTGAGTGAGAGGGACAGAGTGAGTAAGTGAGAGATAGAGAGAGGGAGAGAAAGAGTGAGTGTGAGAGTGAGAGAGAGTGAGATAGAGAGTGAGAGAGTAAGAGAGAGAGAGAGAGGAAGAGAGAGTGAGAGAGAGAGGAAGAGAGGGAGAGAGAGAGAGGAAGAGAGGTAGAGAGAGAGAGGGAGAGAGAGAGGAAGAGAGAGAAAGAGGAAGAAAGAGAGAGGAAGAGAGGGAGATAGAGGAAGAGAGAGAGAGAGTGAGAGGGAGAGAGGAAGAGAAAGAGAATTAAGAGTGAGAGAGAGGCAGAGAGGCAGAGAGGGTAAAAGAGAGAGAGAGGGAAAGTGAGAGAGAGAGGAAGATATAGAGGTACAGAAAGTGAAAGGGAAAGAGAGATGCAGAGAGGGATGCAAAAAGCGTGAGAGAGAGTGAGGAAGAGAGGCAAAGAGAGAGAGAGAGAGACAGAGTGTGAGAGAGTGATAAGTTCCTTTAACCAGGAATACCCATAGGTTAGGAATCTAACCTACAATGTATGGTAGCTAAAGACTGCCAGGGAAAATATCAGACGAATGAGAGTCTAACGGATTCCTGGTTGTGACCGACAAAATTCACCCCCTGTAAAAATGCAGTGTGTCTGCCCTACGATCTGTGACTAATGCCAACAAACTGAACAGAGTCCACAAGAGAAATGCCCGAGTCACTTTGAAGAACATCTACATGTATCAGGTGTTGACTGAGGGGTCCTCTGAGGAGAAGGTACCTTGTGTTTGGGCACGGCCACCAGGTCGTAGGGTTGGTAGTGGCGGTTGGGGGCTCGGTTCAGGTAGACAAACTTGGCCCTGCCCAGGTGTCGTCCCTTGCCAAACATCTCCACGGCCTCCTTGCCCGTCAGGGGTAAGGGTGCGGGAAGCTGAAAGAGACAACGACCAGAAGAAAAAAAAAGGGAAGAAATCACAAACAAAAACAGATAAGTACCAGGTGGATGGCTTGTTGTAACACAACGTACATGTAACACATCGCTTTTTTGACACCAAGTGAGACTCTGGGTCTCCTGATGACGGGCAGAGCGCACACTGCCCAAACCGTTCAGTTGCCGGCTGTCTTCAGTGCCTAACTTCGTCTAAAAAAAAAACCCACACGTTTCTCTGTGCTTACACATCCGTACACAGTGGCTGTCCCACAGGCAAATACTGAGGGATACTCATCTAGTTTATTCCCTCACATACTGCCTTGCTGTGGAATTCTCTCTCCCCTGTGTCCTGCTTCCCTCCCGCTTATAACTTGCTCCAATTCTAACCTAACATTTACAAATTATCATTCCTGTATATGATCTCCTCTTTAGTTTTCCCCTTTCCCCCTTTTGTAGGTGTCGCCTTGAGTGGCCTGCTTTGGGCCTTGTGTGGTTGGCGATTTTCCATGAAAAACACCAACGTGCCAACGACGAGTCCAAGGGTGGATTTCACAAAGCCTTACGATGCATTGTAATTTAACTTACGATGGATGACCCATCGTAAGTTGTGATAGGCCGTGTGTGTCCTCAAGTCAGGAACTTACCGATTCCTCCTCTTCACTGACGGCGTAGTCCTCCTTGAAAAGGGCGGAGTCCACCGCCCAGGAGGGCGTGGTCTCCTGGGGGCTGGAGGACTGGGCGAGCACCGACTCTGAGGAGGCCTGTCAAAACCATTTAAAGAAAGAGAACCAAAGAAAAACAAATTTAAACAAACAATCCATTCAAGGGTAAGAAAGCGCATCTCCAAACGCATGAAATTTTGGGCATTTTTTTTTTTTAAGTGAGAAAGAGGAAGCTACTAAGGAGTGTTTCTACTGTCATCAGAGAGTTTGGCTTCAAGGGCTACCTTTTGTCTCAGATTTCCATGGCAACTGTTTTGGGGGACTTCCATTCTCCCCAGGAATGATTTTGTTGTTGTATATAAAACGCTTATGTGAACAATACCGGTAGCACTCCAGAATTTAAGAAAAAACATTCCTGAAGGCCAATCAATGGTCTCAATCAATGGTCAGCATCTCACCAGAGAAGTTATATAAAAAGTGACGGTAAAAATAAAGGATAAACAATTTTGGTTGATTATGTAAGGAGAAATTTATGTGCTCGGCCCTTGAAGGCTTGAAGACAAGAGCAGCCGTGTGGATAACACTTCTATCAAGCGAGTGTGTCCTTGCATCGGGGAATGGCCCAATTCTCCACTGTGATCAGCAACGTAACTTTAATGACTTTCTACACAGGGAAATCGAACCAACTTGGATATATCTATTTTTTTAACCGATCGATTTGGTTTTGGAACTCGTGACGATACTAACTGGTTATCCTAAGAAAATCAGTGGAGTTTATCCCCGTTTTTTTGTTTACGGCGACCGGTGCATTTCTGTGTAGGACTTCCCTGGTGTCCCCAGAAGAAAATGGTCTTGAGCTTAGATATAATTTGAAGGTTTGCGTGGTGGAAATACTAAGAGGAAGGATTGCAGTGACACCACGTAGCACTTCTCTTTCGAGAAGAAGTGTGGCTTTGAAAAGAGCCGGTAACTCAAAGTTTGGGGCAGTATGTACATGTACTCTATTGACCATGGGCAGAGTACACACTGCCCGAAACATTGAGTTACCGGCTCTTTTTCAGAGCCGTACTCCTTCTAGAAAGAGAAGTGCTACATGTACGTGGGGTAACCGCAAAACCTTCCTCGTGCTCTTGGGCCTTGCCTTGTCCTGCAGGTCCAGGTTGAGAGCGGCCGCCGTCAGGCCGAGCCCCTCGCTCCAGACGGCCTCCCTCTTGGACGTCTCCTGGACCACGGTGGGCAGCGCCTCCCGGAGGTCGTTCAGGCACAGGCCCTTGGGCTTGAAACGATCCTCATCTCCCTGATGGAGAAAAAACACATAAATCTCAAAAGTTAGAGGGCCTGACGTTTCGATCCTAGCAGGACCTTTCTTAAAGGCAAAGTGACAAGGACAGACACATATATGACAGAGGAAGGACAACAGAGAAGGGAGTGGGATGCAGATGTACATAGACTACACACAAAGGGAGGGGAGATCACAGGGAAAACAAACAAAAGGATGGGGAGGATCACCCCCCCAAAAAAACAAAAAAACAACAACAAAAAAACAAACAAAAAAACAAACCAACAAATTGTTTTGACAAAAATGGCAAAGAAAACTTCGACTGGATTGGGGGATGGATTTCACAAAAAATTACTGGCATCACAACTCAACTTACGATGGATGACCCATCCTATGTTGAAATTGGCCATATGTTTTTCTTGCATGACTTTGCTGTGGAATTTGCTCCTCGCCTCCTGCTTCCCTCACGCTTGCAACCTGTCCCATTTTAAGTGTGACATTAATAGTTTTCTAAAGCCCTCTTAGCCACCATCTTGCCATCGCCTTTTGGCCTCATAGTTGGCTCTCCAAAAAACCTGGTCCAGAAATGTTGACGGCAATCAATACAAAGCCTTCCTCATTTTACTACGGAAAATAAAGTCAAATAAATTTAGAACCGACAAACTAGAACCGGTGTCATGCCAAAAAAGTGTACGCTGCTAAATATCGGTACTGTCTGTGTATTAGTATTCTGTTCGCTGGTTGGATAAGCCGGCACTTGATGTCATCACAAAACCCGGAAGCTTCCCAAATAGTGCCTGGCTGGTTGGGTGGAGCGTGTGCTGTGTTAATAAGCGGACAGTACCGGTATTTGGCAGCGGACACTTTTTGGCATGACACCGGGTATCTGTTTGCGGTGAAACGATTTCAAGAAGGAGTGTGGCTCTGAAAAGAGCCGGTAACTCAATGCTTTCCAGTAGTGTGTACTCTGCCCGTCGTCAGGTATCTCCACCATGCAAACCTTCCAGTCTTATGAACCTCAGGAACGGTTTCCAGGGTACCCGGTTCGTTCCTCCAGTTTGACTCACCGGGCGCTCCAGGGTGTACGGGTGTCTGCCATCGGGCAGCAGCATGGGGTCGTGGGCGTGGCCGTCTGTGCTGGGCAGGCTCATCTTGGGCGGGGTCGGGGTGCGGAAGTTCCGGTCGTCGCCGCCCGACTGTGCAAGCATCCCTGCACGCTAAGATGGGAAATCAGAGAAGCATTCTTGGATTGAAACCGCAGGCTTACTGTGGACCTTAGTGTTTTTGTTTCATGCACTGGTTTAGGTTGTAACCTACTTTGAGGAACTGTCAGGGCATTTGTTTCTAAGCTGGCAATCGGGCAAAGCACTGAGCATAAAGTGCTACACGTACATGTAACTACCGGTACTATAATTGTTTCTAAGCCGGCGATCGGGCAAAGCACTGAGCATACAGTGCTACATGTAACTACTATAATTGTTTCTAAGCCGGCAATAGGGCAAAGCACTGACCATACAGTGCTACATGTAACTACCAGTACTATAATTGTTTCTAAGCCTGCAATCGGGCAAAGCAATGAGCATACAGTGCTAACTACTACAACTTTTTTCTAAGTTAGCAATCGGGCGAAGCACTGAGCATAGTGGACCTACATGTAGTACAGCATTTTTTCTAAGCAGCCAATCAGGCAAAGCATTGAGCATGGTACAGTGCTACTACCTACTACAATTTTTTTCTGAGCTGGCAATTGGGCGAAGCACTTAGCATAGTGGAACTACTGCATTTTTTTCTAACCTGCCAATCGGCCAAAGCACTGAGCATGGTACAGTGCTACTACCTACTACAATTTTTTCTAACCTGCCAATCGGGCAAAGTACTGAGCATACAGTGCTAACTACTACGATCTTTTATAAGCTAGCAATTGGGCAAAGCACTGAGCATACAGTGCTAACTACTACAATGGTTCTTCTGGTGGACCATACAAATAGTGAGGGGGCCACCTCACTCACTGATATATTTCAGAAAGAAGGAATCCAGGCTTCGTACCTTGGGGAAGACTCTGACCAAGTTATCCAGGACCTCTGTACCCAGGCTTCTCTTGGCTCTCTGCTTGGCATGGTAATAGATCCTGTCCACATAATGGGCAATCTAAATAAGAGAGAGAGGGAGGGGGAGAAGGGGAGAGGGAGAGGGGGGGAGAGGGAGAGGGAGAGAGGAGAGAGGGGAGAGGGAGAGAGGGGAGAGGGAGAGGGAGAGAGAGGGGGGGAGGAGAGAGAGAGAGAGAGAGAGAGAGAGGGAGAGAGAGAGGGAGGCAGGAGAGAGGGGAGAGGGGGAGAGAGTGAGAGGGAGAGGGAGGAAGAGATAGAGAGAGAGAGAGGGGGAAGAGAAAGAGAGAAAGAAAGAGAAAAGGAGAGACAGAGAGAGAGAGAGCGACAGACAGGGAGAAGAGGGGGAGAAAGAGAGAGAAAGAGAGAGAAAGAGAGAAAGAAAGAGAGAGAAAGAAAGAGAGAGAAAGAAAGTGAGAGAAAGAAAGTGAGAGAAAGAGAGAGAAAGAAAGAGAAAAAAAAATTGAGATAGAGAGAGAGAAAGGGGAAGACAGAGAGGAAGAGAGAGAGGAGAAAAAAGAAAGAGAGAGAGAGAGGGGGGTTGGAGAGAGCATCGTATAGTAGAGTCATAATGCTGCCATAGAGAGGTACTTTTATAATGTACATGTACAAGTAGTCAGTGATTCTTTGATTGCTGGCAGACTTGAGAGAAGAAGAATATAGGACAGCAGTCAGAGTCAGTGTTGTAACTGTAAGACAGCACTGAAGAATGCTGGACAGAGTGACCACAAACCACTGCATGCTGGTACCCAAGGTGCGGGGGGGGGGGGGGGGGGGGGGGGAGGCCTTACTGTGGGTCAGTCCACTGTCCACTAGGGGTGTCATCGATGAACACTGGAAGGCTCCATTATTGCACTTCAAGATTAACATGGCCAATGAAACTAAACCCCCAAGTCTGTATAAAGAGGGAGACAAAATGAATGGGGACCTATGGTACCCCTCCCCAACCTCATCTCACTGCATTCTCTATTGTCATACCACTCTACTGTTGATGGCACAAAGGGCACATACCACATAGTCTGCCGGAAGTGCCATAAAACCCACTACTATACTCCACGGAGTTTCGCGCCACACAACTCAACCCAGATCGGTGGTAGTGATCTCAACCCGGGGCGGTTCACACTATCGTTTTCAAACCAGTTCAAGCTGAAAAATGCATTTTCAATCCGGATCGCGATTTTCAACCTTGGTCCCTGCCAGGGTTGGTTTCGATCCGGCTAGAGCATGCTACCCAGTTAAGAACCAGGTTGAAATTTCAGTAGTGGGAAAAGGGTTGAACAAAATCTCGGGGTCGGAACCGGATTTCGGACAGTGTAAAAAAAAGGCCAATATGGACCTCATTTCTGATAAGGACAAGCAATCATGTGGCATTTCTCATACAAGCCTCGCGCTTAAGTGTCTTTTTTTTACTAGCCCACCGGGCTATTAAACTTAGTTTTTTGCTAGCCCGCAGCAAGTTTTACTGGCCCTGTAAAATTAATATTGAATTCAAGACAAAGGTTTTAGGTCAAGTAAAGTTTCTATTAGTTTCAATTTTCTCATCCCCGCCCGCGTCATTTTTTTGCTGCAACACCGCTGTCTACTTTTTACTAGTCCACCGGGCTAGCAAAGTGGGGCATTTTACTAGCCCACGGCTGTATTAACTAAACAATGACCGCCGGGCTAGTGCTAAGGAGGAGCCCTGTCATACCTCTTGTCTCTCCTCCAGGAGCTGTGAGTAGGGCACAATGAGGTCGAGGACGTCTCCCAGGAAGCGCCAGTGGGTTTCCCTGTGAGGAGAAGGCACAAGTCCACACACATTGTAATTTACTCATCGGTTTCATTAAAAAAAAAAACCTGTTGCAAACTGCTTACTGATTAATGAACTTGTAGGGAATACCGTATGTATTTTGGGCTTTTAGAAATCTCTGATAAAAGGGATGCGAATGAAAGGAAAAGGAGACAACGTGTTCGCTGTTCGGTATATCCTACCGGTTCGATTTGATTTTGTGATCCAAACCATGGAGTGTCAAATAGCGGAGTAAAGGAGTTATACTTTATAGTTTTATACAGGAAAAGTTAAAGAAAAATGCAGTTAAAAGGAAATGAGGTACCGGTAATCTAGCTTTGGACAGAGAGTAAATATGCGGAGGAAAATGCAGAGGAAAATGCAGAGCGACAATAAACCAGTTAGGATCTGGGCCCAATTTCGTTGAGCCGTTTAAGCGTGAAAATCTGCTAAGCAGGAAAAGTCTTCCTTGTGTAAACAGGATTACCAGCTCCCCTGCAATGTGTTGTCCATTGCTTTTGACTTGTATTCCACTCTTCTTTACTTAGCGTGAAACAAGAGTGAAGTATGAGTTGGCAAGGGGATCCTGTGGCTCATGAGTTTTTGCGCTTAAAAAGCACATTTTGGAACTTAAGCAGCGCTGTGAAAATGGTCCCAGATAATAAGAGGTTGCAAAGGGTTTGTCTTTCAAACGCAAAAACAAAAATGAAAGGTCAAATGAATAAACCAGAATAGAAGTGGAATTGTTCACCACGTGCGGTTAGAGGCAGTTCAATGTTGGTGAATCACTGAATGGAACAGATGTCCCGAAAAGATCCGCAGAGAGGGCGAAACAAAACAAAATCCTCTGCGGTTGAAGACAGCAGGTTTCCAAGCAAACAAGGCAGTGCAAAAAATCCAAAGTACGAGCCGAGGGGCGACGCGGGAAGAAACTCCTGAAGACTCGGTGTGCTGGACATCAGAGGACGGCTGGTCGAACTCCCGGTCGTGAAAGCTCGAGAAAACACTTGGTGAAGAAATCAGCTCAGGGAAAAACTCAGGTGGAGCGAGGAGAAGAGAAACCGGATCAACAGCTACTCCAAGGAGATAAGATCCATGGTAAAATCCACTCGATCAAAAGGTCTCGCTCAGACACAGAAAATGGACTTTGGAAATGCTCTGGTTATTGCAATGCTCTAAGGTTGCACTCCTTCAACTGCTGAGGGTAGAGAGTATGCACACCACACCTGCTGGTCCAACATGTCCAAGGACAAAAGGAGGAAAAACTGTGGGCTGCATGCAACTGTGAGTAAAGCTAACATAAACAAACCACAATCTGCATTCCAATCTACATGCAGATTAGACTGGTTTGCTGTCTATAAGAGGAAAAAGTAGGTGAACAAAAAAGTGGTCACTACATCAACCCCCTTCAGAAATGAAGCCTTGTAAATAAACCTCTGAGGGGTGACAAAAATAAGTATATCTGTAGTTTTTTATGTACATGAGGATGTTATTTAACCCATAAATGAAACCCAAACAGATACATGTACTACTGCTCTAGGCCAGAGCAGACCTGGGAGTAATGGTAACCATGTGGTAACTGTATAAGGAGTAACTCCACATTCCCAACAACTCCTGTTCTCCCAAACTGTCCAAGGACAAAAGGAGGAAAAAATGTGGGCTGCATGCAACAGTAAGTAAAGCTAACATAAACAAACAATGATCTGCATTCCAATCTACATGCAGATTAGACTGGTTCCCTGTCTGTACGAAGAAAAAGTAGGTGAACAAAAAATTGGTCAAGCTACAAACTGCAATACATAAATCTCAAAAGTGAGAGGGCCTGACGTTTTGATCCAAGCAGGACCTTTCCTCAAAGGACTTTGGATTAATTAGGTTTTCTTTATTAAGGGGGAGGGGGGGGGGAATTTCAGGAAAATGTGTGTCAGGGCTTTTTCTTCCCCTGACTGCCTGTGTATGTCCTTGTCACTTTGCCTTTGAGAAAGGTCCTGCTAAGATAGGATCAAAACATCACACCCTCCGACTTTTGAGTTTCATACCAAAAATGAGTGAAATTTTGAAATCAATTTTAAAATTTCAAAATAACCGGAAACAGTGGATGGTCTGCTTAGAAAGGAAGACTCAATCCATCTACTTGTAGTTTGTATAATCCGTGCATTAGTTAATTTTCAGCAGCATACCAAAGCAACACTGCACCTCGATGGGCTAATCCATTGGTTCACCGCAGCTCAAGAAGCTAGAGTACCACCAGTATGGGCTTTAGTTGCCATAACTGAACAAATTTTCCTCAGAAGAATCCGGTTACCAGTCAAAATTTCATTGGTATAGAGTAAGAACAAGAAGCATCAATTGAACTATGGTTGGCAATCTCGTTTTAACCAGGGAAGAAATTTCTTGCTTTAAGCAGACTTTCACGCTGAAGCAGCTACTTAGCTATAAAATTGTACTCTGGGCTGGATTTTCACAAAGCCTTACAATGCAGTGCAGCCTAACTTCTGATGGATAACCCATCGTACAGTTTTACAGGGTTTAGGCCTTTGGTTTCTGTGCGTTGCTCATCAGATCTTGTGGTTGATGTTACGGTGGATTTAATGAAATCGGGCCAAAGGGTTCAATTTCATAGAGCCGTTTCAGCTGAGCATGAAAATGCTTCATCAGTAATTGGCTTTTTAGATGCCATAACTATGGGTGCATACGGGAAGAGAAGGGCGTGGTACGAGCATTGGAATGATCTTGGGGAACCAAGGCAGAAAAGCCACAGGACTGATAGTCACTGATTGGAGCATTGTCCATGAATAATATCTCTAGAATAAGGCCAGTGTCACATCCCCTGGTTTTCCTCCACCCAAAATGGATACTGACACTTAACCCTCGGAAGTTGTTGATAAGGACACACAATGATGAATGATTGTCTGGATGATTTTGTTGAAAAAAATATTTACAGACATTTATTTACAACTATACAAGCAATTTCCGGAATCGTAAGCTCGAATTATCTACCCATGTTTAAGTGCTAAAGGATACTCCAACCGTTTCAATTTTATACTATTTCGTTGCAGAACAACGGGTAGCGTTACGTTCTGGGAAATAATAATAACTTAAAACAAATCTCCTAAACACATCGGAGAGAATGCTCCCGTTCGTACAAGCCAGGGAACTATTAAGGGAGATATCATTTAGTTATACAGATTTGGGGCGAGGTGAGAGGTTCTAAGGATGAGGCTCAATTGTAACTCACTTACTGTTAACTTACGTTACTGAACCATTAGGCCTACATGTACTTACCCGTTATTCTGAAGCGCAACGATAAAGACCTCAGCCAGCTCCTGGGTCAGGTCCCGGATGTCCTCCTCCAGCGTCGCCGGCCCCGCCCCCTGGCGAATCCCCCTCTCCAGGTGCCCTCTAGTGTCGGCCGCCCAGTCGGCGGCGGACGGCCGTAGATCGGCCGGCAGGCTGGCCTCGCCTGTACTGGCCGTGGAGGCCTTGGTGTTGCCGGGCGTTGGCGGGGTGGGGCCGGCCTCGTCCGTACTGGCCGTGGAGGCTTTGGTGTTTCCGGGCGTCGGCGGGGTGGGGCTAGCCTCGTCTGTACTGGCCGTGGAGGCTTTGGTGTTGCTGGGCGTTGGCGGGGTGGGGCCGGCCTCGTCCGTACTGGCCGTGGAGGCCTTGGTGGTGCTGGGCGTCGGTGGGGTGGGGCCGGCCGGGGCGTGGCCAAACTCAGCCGGCTCGGATGGGTGGTGTGGTGAGGTCATTGCTGACGTGTGTTGCTGGGTGGGTGATGGGGGGGAGGGCTGTCCTCGGACGAGGCCCACTCCGGATTTGGTCCGTCACCAAACTATCTGATTCTTCAAAGTCACTCTGACAGCCACTGGCCTTACATCCTGTCTGGAATAATGCGAGCAATAACATTATTGATGGTTCGCACATGCAGCTGCGCGCATGCGTACACAGCGCGCCACTAGCCGAATGTGGTCACCGCGTTGCTATCCAGTCACCAAGGGAATCCCCACTTATTTCTCTGAAACTACCCACTCCACATTTCAACAAAAAATATATTGACATTGCTGGTATCTTGACAAAAATTCTGTGTGAGTTTCATTTCTGAACTCCATCTAGTTTTTGGAGAAAAAAAATAAACAAATCACGAACTTAAGAGCTTTCCCATAGAGTTGTGCGATAAAAAGACGGCGAGTTTGTGAACGTCAAAAAGGTTTATTCCCTCTTACTTGTATTCCACTATTCTTCACTTAGCATGAAACAAAAGTGAAGTTTGGGTCGGCAAGGTGAATATTGTGAGCCATGACATTTTGTGCTTGAGCCAATCCGTCAGGCGAACGAACAACAACCAGAGACAGCAGCAACACCAGCAGCAATCTCAAATTGCAAGAAGAAGAAGAAGAAGAAGCGACCACTTCATCAGATCCAACAATGGAATAATGTGGAAATTACAAGAAAACCAAAGTTGAAGTTTCATTTTCAAAAAAGAAATCTTGCATTATTGTTGCCAACATAATTGAGGCCTACTGTTGAGCGGGTAGTCTTACTCTGAATCATCATTATGTGTACGCCCAAAACCTGTGTGCCTTCGGGGATCGTCTGGCCTCCAAATTGGTTGAATAACTTTCCCTACAATCTTACCGAAAACCCCAACTTTATTTATGAAGCTAAACTTTTAGAAAGAGAAGGTGGTACAAATGTAGTCCGAGTAACTTGGACCCTTACAATCGCCATTTAAAAAAAATTTAGATTTCGGGCGATAGTAGGAAGGGCGATTGTAAGGGTCCAAGCTACTCGGACCATCTCTCCTTATTCCTCCATGCTCGGACTAGTACAAATGCACGATTCTGTGCAAATACTATGACAAAGTATGAGCAATTATCGACAAACTTATGTTATACTTATAGCGGAATGGACCTATAAAGTTAGCTCGGGATAAAACTCAAAGTCTTTAGAGTTAGACCTAATTAATAAAGGCATAGGCTTTACATGACGGACCCACCGAGTCACTTCAAACGAAAAGATAATTTTCACACTCTCCGGTCTGTCTGTAAAATGTCTCTGCATAAAGTACGGCTCACAGCCACAAAAGCCCGTAAGTTTTACTAAGTTCATTAACTGAGCATATACTTGGCTAATGAACATCGTAGCAATTGTTTCACACTAATAAAACCCGAACTTCTGCCGCATCTTACCGAGCGTGTTCATTGACGCGTTCGCCTTTCAAACGAAAGCTTCGTGTTGCCAAGTCGCCATTTTGTCCCGTCGCGAAATAAATAAATAAACTCCAGATGAAGGGCGCCCTCCCTTGGTAGAGGGACTGTTTGTTGTTATGCAAGGCCGTGTCCGAAACGGGCTTCCCTAGCTACGGCTACGGCTATTGTCTTCGCATCTCCGAGTATTTCCAGTAGCGGGAAGACCTAAACCTAGCTCTAAACGCCCGTTTCGCACACGGCCTCATAGTTTGCAGGCCCAGCAGCCACAAATGAAGGCTGCATCCGAAATCACTGGCTGCGACTTCAATTTACAAGGGAGTTTATGGAAGCCGCTAGCCGGGCGGACTCCGTCGACTCCTATTGATTAGCGCGTTATAAACTGGCTTTTGAATAATTATTCGGACACGGGTAGTCTGTGAACGTACACATTTCAAGAAAATCACTGGTCGTTTTATTGATATAATTATAATTGAACTGCTTGTATGAAATCAACGAGGGGCAAAAAACTCAGACATCAAGATATATTACCAGGCAACGAACAAACAATGTCCTTCTAAAGTAAAAACAAAATGTGAATGATTTTCCCACGAAATTATCCTGATTGCAACCACCCCCCCCCCCCAAAAAAAAATCCCAATCCAGGCCTGACTGGAATCCCCTTATAACATAGTATACAGCGAGACATGTTGATCAGGATAACAGTCGACAGTGCACTTGTAGAATAATTAGCTTTTCCGTTCCAACGGAAAAGCTATTGTTCTTGTATATAATGTTGGCCAAACGGGTCTGACTGTATAATTTACCCTCTTGTTACATGCAGTGAGACCTGTTCATAGAAGTGGATATTAGTCTTATATAATAATTTTACTATTGTCCTTATGTAATATTTTAGCCAAACAGGTCTGACTGGATAGTTAGGCCTTTAAAAATGTACAGTGAGACCTGCTGATAAGGATAGAAGTGGCCAGTACACCTGTAGATTAGTTTAATTATTGTCCTTGCATTTCGGCCCAACAGGTCTAACTGGATAGTTGACCCTTTGAAATGTACAGAGACATGTTGATAATGATAGAAGTGGCCAGTACACCTGTAGATTAGTTTCACTATTGTCCTTGTGTACATTTCGGCCCAACAGGTCTAACTGGATAGTTGACCCTTTGAAATGTACAGAGAGACATGTTGATAAGGATAGAAGTGGCCAGTACACCTGTAGATTAGTTTCACTATTGTCCTTGTGTACATTTCGGCCCAACAGGTCTAACTGGATAGTTGACCCTTTGAAATTTACAGAGGGACATGTTGATAAGGATAGAAGTGGCCAGTTCACCTGTAGATTCGTTTCATTATAATTATTGTCCTTGTATACATTTTTGGCACAAACGGGTCTCACTGGATAGCTAACCCCTGTAATGTACAACGAGACCTGTTGATGGAGATAGATGTGGACCACAATTCCAGTGATCTAGTTATTTTCTTTGAGCATTTTGTGGCCAAACAGAATCTGACTGGATAGTCAACCCTTTGTAAAATGCTGCCATGTTGTGTAATGTACACTTGCTTTTGATGTTAATGCACCCTTGATTAATGTGCACTTGTTCACTTAATATATGTGAACACTTGTTCACATATTTCACCATTTTCTTATTCTTTATGCAGCCAATAAAACATAATCTATGAATAAAAGGTAGGGAACAATTAACAAACATTATGTGCAAAGCAGACATGTATTCAAGTCACAAGACACTGTGTGGGCGTACTTGTCCAGCAACCGGTCTCGCCAAACTGTTTAAAGTCAAACATAATTAGGCCTATAATGTTTAAAAACATTAATTTTTTTCTCTACAATTCTCAAAAATAATCACAACTTTGTTTGATGTATAATAATCATAGACCCAAGATACTGTACGGTAAGTTACCATCAATACAGAGACTGCACGACAACGAATTCGGACAGATTGTAGACTGTGGCCGTTTACGAAATGAAGGCTTGGGCACAGGCTCAGGCTTCGTCTCCGTCTGACAAAACCTGGAAATCCAGAATGTGGTTTGTTTCCCAAATTTGAAGGTTTGTTGGCTTGATAGTTACAAGCGCAGGTCTATTCCCCAAGAAACTGGGGCTAAAAACTTGCCTGTGATATTATAAGACTAAGAGAAATGTAAGCGAAGCCTAAGCCCGAGCCTAAGCCTAGATTTCGTAAACGGCCTATAACGACACATTTAACGGACGAGACGAAAATCTGAGAGTTCTTCCTAGAACTTTATTCAGTACATGTGTAGTTTTCTAAAATATAAGTATTTTAGTTTTACTACAAGTTTGTCAAATAGCTGACTGCAGTAAGCAATAGTCAACGCATTAGTCCACTGCGACGAAGGCGTATACTACTATCTTATGAAAAACAGATCACTGGACGTCAGTGGATATAACACTCCTCGTCTGAATGTAATCAACGGTGTGCACTGCACGTGGCTCCATTCACTCTGAGTTGAGCTCGACCTCGGCCTCGTTAAACGCTCCGGCACGTCCCTCCTCCAGTTCACCCACAGCTGGCCAGTCAGGTGGCGTTATCGCCTGTGAGTTGGCGCCGAATTCCACGTAGCCTCGTGAACGACAACTATAATAAAATCCATACTGGTGGTATGAGTAATCATTACGCCCCAGCTCTTCGTTCAATGTACGGACTATAAGGTTTGCCTCATCCGCAACAATGTCACAAAAATGAAGTTCTATGAAGAAGAGATGATCGGCTTTGTTGCTCGATCTCACTGGATCACTGAGACCGAGCGCGGGCCGTCCCTGCCTGGTTCCCGCCGCCGTCTGGCGCGGCACAGCGTCCCGGTGAAGGTCGCTAGGTAGAGGGGATTGGCCACGGCGTAGCAGAAAGGGTTCAACGTGCTGGTCAGGGTCACCATGTAAACGGTAATCTGTATAATGGGAATGGATGTGATGATCTACGTGTACATTGTATAAGGTTTAAAAAAAAACACAGGTAGGGTGGAGTGCAGTACATTGGAGTTCAGTGCAGTGTACATGTACCGGTAGTGCAGTGTAGTGCGGTGTAGTGCAGTATAGTGCAAGTGGAGTGGAGTGGAGTGCAGTGTAGTGCAGTGTACAATCATGCAGTGCTGTGTAGTGTAGTGCAGCGCAGTGCAGTGTAGTGCAGTGTCGTGTAGTGTAGCGTAGTTCGATGTAATGCAGTGTAGTGCAGTGTTGTGCAGTGCAGTGCAGTGCAGAGCAGTGTAGTGCTGTGTAGTGCAGTATAGCGTAGTGTAGTGCAGCGCAGTGCAGTGTAATGAACATTAGCGTAGTGCAGTGCATTGGAGTTCAGTACAGTGTACTTGTAGTGCAGTGTAGCGTATGTAGTGTCGTGTAGTGTAGCGCAGTTTGGTGTTATACAGTGTAGTGCAGTGCAGTGCAGTGCAGAGCAGTGTAGTGCGGTGTAGTGCAGTATAGTGTAGTGTAGTGCAGGGCAGTGCAGTGTAGTAAAAAGTAGTGTAGTTCAGTGCAGTGCAGTGTAGTGTATTGCAGTGCAGTGCAGTGCAGTGCACTGCAATACACTGCAATACACTGCACTGCAAATGCGCCGTTCAGTGTAGTGCAGTGTTGTGCATGCAGACTTATCCAGTTGTGCCTCCGTGCATACCCGTACCTGATAGAAGAGCAACGAGAGGCAAGACGGACAAATAGAGTAGGCGATGGAGGCGACAGACAACGGCGTGGATGTGACCAAGAGGACGACGAAGACTAGGGCCAGCGTCAGAGAAGCCCGGTGGTTCTCCTTCCGAAGCCGATGGGACTGGGCGACGGCCTTGCCGATACTCTGCACGGCCAATCTGCGCGCCAAATGGACACGGGTCGAGGATTCCCGGTCGACCGCTGCAGGCGCCGCGCAGTCCATCTCGGTGTCCACTTCTACTCCTTGTCCTCCCACTCCTCCTCCCGGTTCTCCTCCTTCTTCTGACCCTTCGCCGTCTCCCACGAAGCCGGAGTTGACATGCTCGCTCCCGTGGTGTCTTGCGCTGACCGATGGTGGCGCCTCCTCGCCATCGATGTTGGTCGTCTCTTCCCGTGCTCGGCCGGCCCGACTTGAGAGGCCGCCACCGAGGCCGCTCGCTCCCCCTTCCCCGGTCCAGGGACGCTTTCTCTCCCGCCTCGTCTGCCGGATGACCCGGTAGATGCGCCAGTTGAGCACGGACGTGACGGCCACCGGGATCCAGAACATGAGGAGCGGAGAGAGGAGGGCCAGCGGCAGGCTGTCCAGGAGGTACGGGGTGAAGCAGAGGCCGCCCCTGCTGGGACTGGCGTCGCGGGCGTAGGGCAGGACAACGACCAGGCCCAGCCAGAGCAGCGAGGGCGCGGCGTAGGAGGCGGCCACCATGGCCAGGGCGTGGCGGGTCGTTCGTTGCCGCAGGTGCCGGAGCGGGTGGCAGACGGCACGGTAGCGATCCACGGAGATGACCAGGATGCCCAGCTGCGACATGTGGGCCAGAACCCGGCCCACGTACAGGAAGACGTCGCAGAAGAGCTCGCCCCCGGGCCAGCGCCCGAGCGCCGAGTAGGCCGTGTACAGCGGCATGGTGAAGGCGCCGGTCAGCAGGTCGGCCACGGAGAGGCTGGCCACGTAGTAGTTGGCGTACGTGCGGAGACGCCGCTCCGAGCAGAAGGCGAACAGGATGAGGAGATTGCCGGCCACCGTCGCCAGCGAGAACGCGCCGCCCACGACTGCCGTGACGATCTTCACCGCATCCAGTGGCGCCGCTCCCCCGGCCGCCGACGGCCGCGGAGTCGGGAGTGCTGTGGTAACGTCCGTTGTGTTCTCGTAAAATGTGAAGTTCATTTCTAGCTAGTGTTTGGGGCTTTCCCGGTTAGACACAAGCTCTCCCTTTGATCTAAACCACTTTCTTAAACAAGCACATTCCCTCGGATATAATAAAGTCGTTTAAAGTTTGAGGTCTAAATAAAAGGCTTTATCTTGTTTCAGTTTTTGCGTTGAGAACTCTTCGTCGGAGAAACAGAGAAAGACGATGATCTCAACAGGAGCATGCTGTCTGAAATAATTCACTCATACAATAAAACTGCTCATGTAGTCTTCCCCTCTCGTATGAAGTACACACAGACTGACTGCCCATGTCCGGGAAGGACAACTCTGCAAGAGAGCGCTTATAGTTGGTCCACCGAGACCGCCACTGAAGCGTATTATGTGAGCAGTCGTTCACAATTACAGGGAGCAGCGGTCCACTGCTCGTAACACTGCTGACCGTCTCGGCTCAGCATATTACGATACACTCTCCTCTCTCTCCCGAGGACGATCACTGATATACTCAATGCACCAAAACTGTCCCACCTACGTCACTTTGCTTACCTTCCCATCAACAAGCCAAACAGGTATTCACATCCGTATAATGCCCCATCCCCTATATTCCTCCCTTCTCCTTTCCCCTTCCCCCGTGATCTCGACAGCTTTTCCAGTGTATTTGTACAAGCCGACCTGCCCCTGGACAGCGCACAGCTAACGAACGGCCTCCGTCTCTAGCGTGATAATGCACCGCCCTCTCAATTCCTTGGCAGTGCTGTACACAGGGGAAATCAAGCGACCTGGCTCGTCTTTTGTGACTACCCATAAAATTCAGTTCAGATCAGCAGAGGAGCCCCACTCAGCTCGACTCGCTTCGGTCATTACGGGTTAATTAAGGGGTTTATGTTGTTGGTTTTCAGCACGACGGCAAATTACGGTACAGCGTCTTTTAAAATTTTTTTCTACAAAAGCTATAATTCGTCTATTCTGAATACGCCCTTCAGCGGACTAATCGAATTTCTTTGCGTCCGTACGACAAACCATTGTCAATACAGGCTAGATATCGACCGAGCTCTGGGGAATGTCTTGCGGTGCAGGCGATTCCCCCGCTGCCTTTCTGATCCAATTTTATTCTTTTTGTCAACATTTTAGTCAGCAAGCTGTTTGCAGGAACTTCTGCAAATTATGGTTTACAAGTATACAAACAAGGAGGCCTCACCGTGCGCGTGCAGGGTCTGATTTCACGCGTGTACTGTTGACAGTCGGCCTTCGAGTCGGCGTTGACAATGTTTTATAAAACCTCTGCGCAGCGAAAAAGGCGGTCAGTAGCTACCAGAAGTTTACCTTTTAATGATAGGCCCATTTCTCGCCTGTTCTACGTCTCAATCAGGCGCGACAAAGTCAGACGGGTTTTAGACTGTGCCTTTATTTCCCGTTCCCCTTTTCCTTTGAAATCTCACGCTCCCGATAAAGTGTGCCGCCACTGAAGTGAAAGGCGAGATAAGATACGTGACGTTCAGAAGACCTCGAGCAGAATGATTGGTAACGCCGGTCTGGACTGAGCCCTGTCGGTCCCATTGGGTGCATGAAATCTGGCGTAACTCTTGAATGACAGGCGAAAACGACTCTTGATAGGCCAGTGGTCGGGACCACCTTTATACCAACGCAAACTTCAGTGTAAAGTGCAGTGCAGTGAAATACAGTGCGGTGCAGTGCAGTGCAGTGCCGTGCCGTGGAGTGCAGGGCATTGCAGTGCAGCGGTTTAGAGAGCAGTGCAGTGCAGTGGTTTAGACAGCAGTGGAGTGCAGTCCAATGGAGTTCATTGCAGTGGAGTAGAGTGCAGTAACGCATCCAGTTTTGCCTCCACCCGTACCTGATAGAAGAAAAGCGGAATGCAAGACGGACAGATGGAGTACACAATAGAGGTGACAGACCACGGTGTGCAGGTGACCAGGAGGACGACGAAGACGAGGGCCAGCGTCAGAGTGGCCCGGTGGTTCTCCTTCCGAAGCCGATGGGACTGGGCGACGACCTTGCCGATACTCTGCACGGCCAATCTGCGCGCCAAATGGACACGGGTCGAGGATCCCTGGTCGGCCGCTGCAGGTGCCGCGCAGTCCCTCTCGGTGTCGATTTCTCCTCCTCCTGCTCCTGATCCTTCGCCGTCTCCCACGAACCCGGAGTTGAAGCGCTCGCTCCCGTGGTGTCTTTGGCTGACCGCTGGTGGTGCCTCCTCGCCATCGATGTTGGTCGTCTCTTCCCTGGCTCGGCCGGCCCGGCTGGAGAGGCCGCCACCGAGGCCGCTCGCTCCTTTCCCGGTCCAGGGACGCTTTCTCTCCCGCCTCGTCTGCCGGATGACCCGGTAGATGCGCCAGTTGAGCACGGACGTGACGGCCACCGGGATCCAGAACATGAGGAGCGGAGAGAGGAGGGCCAGCGGCAGGCTGTCCAGGAGGTACGGGATGAAGCAGAGGCCGCCCCTGCTGGGACTGGCGTCGCGGGCGTAGGGCAGGACAACGACCAGGCCCAGCCAGAGCATCGAGGGCGCGGCGTAGGAGGTGGCCACCATGGCCAGGGCGTGGCGGGTCGTCCGTTGCCGCAGGTGCCGGAGCGGGTGGCAGACGGCTCGGTAGCGGTCCACGGAGATGACCAGGATGCCCAGCTGCGACATGTGGGCCAGAACCCGGCCAACGTACAGGAAAATGTCGCAGAAGACATCGCCACCGGGCCAGCGCCCGAGCGCCGAGTAGGCCGTGTACAGCGGCATGGTGA
The DNA here is from genome assembly GCA_949987565.1 of Luidia sarsii. NCBI lineage: Eukaryota > Metazoa > Echinodermata > Asteroidea > Paxillosida > Luidiidae > Luidia > Luidia sarsii. The sequence goes on from OX465109.1 coordinate 8,139,247, forward strand.
AGGCGCCGGTCAGCAGGTCGGCCACGGAGAGGCTGGCCACGTAGTAGTTGGCGTACGTGCGGAGACGCCGCTCCGAGCAGAAGGCGAACAAGATGAGGAGATTGCCGGCCACCGACGCCAGCGAGAATGCGCCGCCCACGACTGCCGTGGTGATCTTCACCGCGTCCAGCGGCGCCGCTCCCCCGGCCACCGATGGCCGGGGAGTCGGGAGTGCTGTGGTAACGTCCGTTGTGTTCTCGTAAAATGTGAAGTTCATTTCTAGCTAGTGTTTGGAGCTTTCCCGGTTAGACACAAGCTCTCCCTTTGATGTAAACCAAACAAGCACAATCCCTCGGATATAATAAAATCGTCTAAAGTTTGAGGTCTAAATGAAAGGCTTTATCTTGTTTCAGTTCTTGTGTTGAGAACTCTTCGTCGGAGAAACAGAGAAAGACGATGATCTCAACAGGAGCATGCTGTCTGATATAATTCACTCATACAATAAAACTGCCCATGTAGTCTTCCCCTCTCGTATGAAGTACACACAGACTGACTGCCCATGTCCGGGAAGGACAACTCTGCAAGAGAGCGCTTATAGTTGGTCCACCGAGACCGCCACTGAAGCGTATTATGAGAGCAGTCGTTCACAATTACAGGGAGCAGCGGTCCACTGCTCGTAACACTGCTGACCGTCTCGGCTCAGCATATTACGATACACTCTCCTCTCTCTCCCGAGGACGATCACTGATATACTCAATGCACCAAAACTGTCCCACCTACGTCACTTTGCTTGCCTTCCCATCAACAAGCCAAACAGGTATTCACATCCGTATAATGCCCCATCCCCTATATTCCTCCCTTCTCCTTTCCCCTTCCCCCGTGATCTCGACAGCTTTTCCAGTGTATTTGTACAAGCCGACCTGCCCCTGGACAGCGCACAGCTAACGAACGGCCTCCGTCTCTAGCGTGATAATGCACCGCCCTCTCAATTCCTTGGCAGTGCTGTACACAGGGGAAATCAAGCGACCTGGCTCGTCTTTTGTGACTACCCATAAAATTCAGTTCAGATCAGCAGAGGAGCCCCACTCAGCTCGACTCGCTTCGGTCATTACGGGTTAATTAAGGGGTTTATGTTGTTGGTTTTCAGCACGACGGCAAATTACGGTACAGCGTCTTTTAAAATTTTTTTCTACAAAAGCTATAATTCGTCTATTCTGAATACGCCCTTCAGCGGACTAATCGAATTTCTTTGCGTCCGTACGACAAACCATTGTCAATACAGGCTAGATATCGACCGAGCTCTGGGGAATGTCTTGCGGTGCAGGCGATTCCCCCGCTGCCTTTCTGATCCAATTTTATTCTTTTTGTCAACATTTTAGTCAGCAAGCTGTTTGCAGGAACTTCTGCAAATTATGGTTTACAAGTATACAAACAAGGAGGCCTCACCGTGCGCGTGCAGGGTCTGATTTCACGCGTGTACTGTTGACAGTCGGCCTTCGAGTCGGCGTTGACAATGTTTTATAAAACCTCTGCGCAGCGAAAAAGGCGGTCAGTAGCTACCAGAAGTTTACCTTTTAATGATAGGCCCATTTCTCGCCTGTTCTACGTCTCAATCAGGCGCGACAAAGTCAGACGGGTTTTAGACTGTGCCTTTATTTCCCGTTCCCCTTTTCCTTTGAAATCTCACGCTCCCGATAAAGTGTGCCGCCACTGAAGTGAAAGGCGAGATAAGATACGTGACGTTCAGAAGACCTCGAGCAGAATGATTGGTAACGCCGGTCTGGACTGAGCCCTGTCGGTCACATTGGGTGCATGAAATGGGTGGAGTGCAGTACATTGGAGTTCAGTGCAGTGTACATGTACATGTACCGGTAGTGCAGTGTAGTGCGGTGTAGTGCAGTATAGTGCAAGTGGAGTGGAGTGGAGTGCAGTGTAGTGCAGTGTACAATCATGCAGTGCTGTGTAGTGTAGTGCAGCGCAGTGCAGTGTAGTGCAGTGTCGTGCAGTGTAGTGCAGTGTCGTGTAGTGTAGCGTAGTTCGATGTAATGCAGTGTAGTGCAGTGTAGTGCAGTGCAGTGCAGTGCAGTGCAGTGCAGTGCAGAGCAGTGTAGTGCTGTGTAGTGCAGTATAGCGTAGTGTAGTGCAGCGCAGTGCAGTGTAGTGAACATTAGCGTAGTGCAGTGCATTGGAGTTCAGTGCAGTGTACTTGTAGTGCAGTGTAGTGTATGTAGTGTCGTGTAGTGTAGCGCAGTTCGGTGTAATGCAGCGTAGTGCAGTGCAGTGCAATGCAGTGCAGTGCAGTGCAGTGCAGTGTAGTGTAGTATAGTGTAGTGTAGTGCAGCGCAGTGCAGTGTAGTAAAAAGTAGTGTAGTTCAGTGCAGTGCAGTGTAGTGTATTGCAGTGCAGTGCAGTGCAGTGCAGTGCACTGCAGTGCACAGCAATACACTGCAATACACTGCACTGCAAATGCGACGTTCAGTGTAGTGCAGTGTTGTGCATGCAGTGCAGTGTTGTGCAGTGCAATGCGTTGGAGTACTGTGCACTGCAATGGAATGCAGCGAAGAGCAGTGATGACTTATCCAGTTGTGCCTCCGTGCAAACCCGTACCTGATAGAAGAGCAACGAGAGGCAAGACGGACAGATAGAGTAGACGATGGAGGCGACAGACAACGGCGTGGATGTGACCAGGAGGACGACGAAGACTAGGGCCAGCGTCAGAGAAGCCCGGTGGTTCTCCTTCCGAAGCCGATGGGACTGGGCGACGGCCTTGCCGATACTCGGCACGGCCAATCTGCGCGCCGACTGGACACGGGTCGAGGATTCCCGGTCGACCGCTGCAGGTGCCGCGCAGTCCATCTCGGTGTCCACTTCTCCTCCTGGTCCTCCTGCTCCTCCTCGTGGTCCTCCTCCTCGTGGTCCTCCTCCTCCTCCTCCTCCTCCTCCTCCTCCTCCCACTCCTCCTCCTCCCACTCCTCCTCCCGGTTCTCCTCCTCCTTCTGACCCTTCGCCGTCTCCCACGAAGCCGGAGTTGACATGCTCGCTCCCGTGGTGTCTTGCGCTGACCGATGGTGGCGCCTCCTCGCCATCGATGTTGGTCGTCTCTTCCCGTGCTCGGCCGGCCCGACTTGAGAGGCCGCCACCGAGGCCGCTCGCTTCCCCTTCCCCGGTCCAGGGACGCTTTCTCTCCCGTCCCTTTCGCCGGATGACCCGGTAGATCCGCCAGTTGAGCACGGACGTGACGGCCACCGGGATCCAGAACATGAGGAGCGGAGAGAGAAGGGCCAGCGGCAGGCTGTCCAGGAGGTACGGGGTGAAGCAGAGGCCGCCCCTGCTGGGACTTGCGTCGCGGGCGTAGGGCAGGACCACGACCAGGCCCAGCCAGAGCAGCGAGGGCGCGGCGTAGGAGGCGGCCACCATGGCCAGGGCGTGGCGGGTCGTTCGTTGCCGCAGGTGCCGGAGCGGGTGGCAGACGGCACGGTAGCGATCCACGGAGATGACCAGGATGCCCAGCTGCGACATGTGGGCCAGAACCCGGCCCACGTACAGGAAGACGTCGCAGAAGAGCTCGCCCCCGGGCCAGCGCCCGAGCGCCGAGTAGGCCGTGTACAGCGGCATGGTGAAGGCGCCGGTCAGCAGGTCGGCCACGAAGAGGCTGGCCACGTAGTAGTTGGCGTACGTGCGGAGACGCCGCTCCGAGCAGAAGGCGAACAGGATGAGGAGATTGCCGGCCACCGTCGCCAGCGAGAACGCGCCGCCCACGACTGCCGTGACGATCTTCACCGCATCCAGTGGCGCCGCTCCCCCGGCCGCCGACGGCCGCGGAGTCGGGAGTGCTGTGGTAACGTCCGTTGTGTTCTCGTAAAATGTGAAGTTCATTTCTAGCTAGTGTTTGGGGCTTTCCCGGTTAGACACAAGCTCTCCCTTTGATCTAAACCACTTTCTTAAACAAGCACATTCCCTCGGATATAATAAAGTCGTTTAAAGTTTGAGGTCTAAATAAAAGGCTTTATCTTGTTTCAGTTTTTGCGTTGAGAACTCTTCGTCGGAGAAACAGAGAAAGACGATGATCTCAACAGGAGCATGCTGTCTGAAATAATTCACTCATACAATAAAACTGCTCATGTAGTCTTCCCCTCTCGTATGAAGTACACACAGACTTAATGCCCATGTCCGGGAAGGACAACTCTGCAAGAGAGCGCTTATAGTTGGTCCACCGAGACCGCCACTGAAGCGTATTATGTGAGCAGTCGTTCACAATTACAGGGAGCAGCGGTCCACTGCTCGTAACACTGCTGACCGTCTCGGCTCAGCATATTACGATACACTCTCCTCTCTCTCCCGAGGACGATCACTGATATACTCAATGCACCAAAACTGTCCCACCTACGTCACTTTGCTTGCCTTCCCATCAACAAGCCAAACAGGTATTCACATCCGTATAATGCCCCATCCCCTATATTCCTCCCTTCTCCTTTCCCCTTCCCCCGTGATCTCGACAGCTTTTCCAGTGTATTTGTACAAGCCGACCTGCCCCTGGACAGCGCACAGCTAACGAACGGCCTCCGTCTCTAGCGTGATAATGCACCGCCCTCTCAATTCCTTGGCAGTGCTGTACACAGGGGAAATCAAGCGACCTGGCTCGTCTTTTGTGACTACCCATAAAATTCAGTTCAGATCAGCAGAGGAGCCCCACTCAGCTCGACTCGCTTCGGTCATTACGGGTTAATTAAGGGGTTTATGTTGTTGGTTTTCAGCACGACGGCAAATTACGGTACAGCGTCTTTTAAAATTTTTTTCTACAAAAGCTATAATTCGTCTATTCTGAATACGCCCTTCAGCGGACTAATCGAATTTCTTTGCGTCCGTACGACAAACCATTGTCAATACAGGCTAGATATCGACCGAGCTCTGGGGAATGTCTTGCGGTGCAGGCGATTCCCCCGCTGCCTTTCTGATCCAATTTTATTCTTTTTGTCAACATTTTAGTCAGCAAGCTGTTTGCAGGAACTTCTGCAAATTATGGTTTACAAGTATACAAACAAGGAGGCCTCACCGTGCGCGTGCAGGGTCTGATTTCACGCGTGTACTGTTGACAGTCGGCCTTCGAGTCGGCGTTGACAATGTTTTATAAAACCTCTGCGCAGCGAAAAAGGCGGTCAGTAGCTACCAGAAGTTTACCTTTTAATGATAGGCCCATTTCTCGCCTGTTCTACGTCTCAATCAGGCGCGACAAAGTCAGACGGGTTTTAGACTGTGCCTTTATTTCCCGTTCCCCTTTTCCTTTGAAATCTCACGCTCCCGATAAAGTGTGCCGCCACTGAAGTGAAAGGCGAGATAAGATACGTGACGTTCAGAAGACCTCGAGCAGAATGATTGGTAACGCCGGTCTGGACTGAGCCCTGTCGGTCACATTGGGTGCATGAAATCTGGCGTAACTCTTGAATGACAGGCGAAAACGACTCTTGATAGGCCAGTGGTCGGGACCACCTTTATACCAACGCAAACTTCAGTGTAAAGTGCAGTGCAGTGAAATACAGTGCGGTGCAGTGCAGTGCAGTGCCGTGCCGTGGAGTGCAGGGCATTGCAGTGCAGCGGTTTAGAGAGCAGTGCAGTGCAGTGGTTTAGACAGCAGTGGAGTGCAGTCCAATGGAGTTCATTGCAGTGGAGTAGAGTGCAGTAACGCATCCAGTTTTGCCTCCACCCGTACCTGATAGAAGAAAAGCGGAATGCAAGACGGACAGATGGAGTACACAATAGAGGTGACAGACCACGGTGTGCAGGTGACCAGGAGGACGACGAAGACGAGGGCCAGCGTCAGAGTGGCCCGGTGGTTCTCCTTCCGAAGCCGATGGGACTGGGCGACGACCTTGCCGATACTCTGCACGGCCAATCTGCGCGCCAAATGGACACGGGTCGAGGATCCCTGGTCGGCCGCTGCAGGTGCCGCGCAGTCCCTCTCGGTGTCGATTTCTCCTCCTCCTGCTCCTGATCCTTCGCCGTCTCCCACGAACCCGGAGTTGAAGCGCTCGCTCCCGTGGTGTCTTTGGCTGACCGCTGGTGGTGCCTCCTCGCCATCGATGTTGGTCGTCTCTTCCCTGGCTCGGCCGGCCCGGCTGGAGAGGCCGCCACCGAGGCCGCTCGCTCCTTTCCCGGTCCAGGGACGCTTTCTCTCCCGCCTCGTCTGCCGGATGACCCGGTAGATGCGCCAGTTGAGCACGGACGTGACGGCCACCGGGATCCAGAACATGAGGAGCGGAGAGAGGAGGGCCAGCGGCAGGCTGTCCAGGAGGTACGGGGTGAAGCAGAGGCCGCCCCTGCTGGGACTTGCGTCGCGGACGTAGGGCAGGACAACGACCAGGCCCAGCCAGAGCAGCGAGGGTGCGGCGTAGGAGGCGGCCACCATGGCCAGGGCGTGGCGGGTCGTCCGTTGCCGCAGGTGCCGGAGCGGGTGGCAGACGGCACGGTAGCGATCGACGGAGATGACCAGGATGCCCAGCTGCGACATGTGGGCCAGGACCCGGCCCACGTACAGGAAGACGTCGCAGAAGAGCTCGCCCCCAGGCCAGCGCCCGAGCACCGAGTAGGCCGTGTACAGCGGCATGGTGAAGGCGCCGGTCAGCAGGTCGGCCACGGAGAGGCTGGCCACGTAGTAGTTGGCGTACGTGCGGAGACGCCGCTCCGAGCAGAAGGCGAACAGGATGAGGAGATTGCCGGCCACCGTCGCGAGCGAGAATGCTCCGCCCACGACTGCCGTGACGATCTTCACCGCGTCCAGCGGCGCCGCGCCCCCGGCCGCCGATGGCCGGGGAGTTGGGAATGCTGCGGTAACGTCCGTTGTGTTCTCGTAAATTGTGAAGTTCATTTCTAGCTAGTGTTTGGGGCTTTCCCGGTTAGACACAAGCTCTCCCTTTGATGTAAACCAAACAAGCACAATCCCTCGGATGTAATAAAATCGTCTAAAGTTTGAGGTCTAAATGAAAGGCTTTATCTTGTTTCAGTTCTTGTGTTGAGAACTCTTCGTCGGAGAAACAGAGAAAGACGATGATCTCAACAGGAGCATGCTGTCTGATATAATTCACTCATACAATAAAACTGCCCATGTAGTCTTCCCCTCTCGTATGAAGTACACACAGACTTAATGCCCAAGTCCGGGAAGGACAACCAGGCAAGGGCGCCCTTAGTTGGTCCACCGAGACCGCCACTGAAGCGTATTATGAGAGCAGTCGTTCACAATTACAGGGATCAGCGGTCCACTGTTCGTAACACTGCTGACCGTCTCGGCTCAGCATATTACGATACACTCTCCTCTCTCTCCCGAGAACGATCACTGATATACTCAATGCACGAAAACTGTCCCACCTACGTCACTTGCTTGCCTTCCCATCAACAAGCCAAATAGGTATTCACATCCGTATAATGCCCCATCCCCTATATTCCTCCCTTCTCCTTTCCCCTTCCCCTGTGATCTCGACAGCTTTTCTAGTGTATTTGTACAAGCCGACATGCCCCTGGACAGCGCACAGCTAACGTACGGCCTCCGTCTCTGGCGTGATAATGCACCGCCCTCTCAATTCCTTGGCAGTGCTGTACACAGGGGAAATCAAGCGACCTGGCTCGTCTTTTGTGACTACCCATAAAATTCAGTTCAGATCAGCAGAGGAGCCCCACTCAGCTCGACTCGCTTCGGTCATTACGGGTTAATTAAGGGGTTTATGTCGTTGGTTTTCAGCACGACGGCAAATTACGGTACACCGTCTTTTCATTCTTTTTTTTTCTACAAAAGCTATAATTCGTCTATTCTGAATTCGCCCTTGAGCGGACTAATCGAATTTCTTTGCGTCCGTACGACAAACCATTGTCAATACAGGCTAGATATCGACCGAGCTCTGGGGAATGTCTTGCGGTGCAGGCGAATCCCCCGCTGCCTTTCTGATCCAATTTTATTTTTTTTGGTCAACATTTTAGTCAGCAAGCTGTTTGCAGGAACTTCTGCAAATTATGGTTTACAAGTATACAAACAAGGAGGCCTCACCGTGCGCGTGCAGGGTCCGATTCCACGCGTGTACTGTTGACAGTCGGCCTTCGAGTCGGCGTTGACAATGTTTTATAAAACCTCTGCGCAGCGTAAAAGGCGGTCAGTAGCTACCAGAAGTTTACCTTTTAATGAGAGGCCCATTTCTCGCCTGTTCTACGTCTCAATCAGGCGCGACAAAGTCAGACGGGTTTTAGACTGTGCCTTTATTTCCCGTTCCCCTTTTCCTTTGAAATCTCACGCTCCCGCTAAAGTGTGCCGCCACTGAAGTGAAAGGCGAGATAAGATACGTGACGTTCAGAAGACCTCGAGCAGAATGATAGGTAACGCCGGTCTGGACTGAGCCCTGTCGTTCACATTGGGTGCATGAAATCTGTCGTAACTCTTGAATGACAGGCGAAAACGACTCTTGATAGGATAGTGGTCGGGATCACCTTTATACCAACGCAAACTTCAGTGTAGAGTGCAGTGCAGTGAAATACAGTGCGGTGCAGTGCAGTGCAGTGCCGTGCCGTGGAGTACAGGGCATTGCAGTGCAGCGGTTTAGAGAGCAGTGCAGTGCAGTGGTTTAGACAGCAGTGCAGTGCAGTCCAATGGAGTTCATTGCAGTGGAGTAGAGTGCAGTAACGCATCCAGTTTTGCCTCCTTGCACACCCGTACCTGATAGAAGAAAAGCGGAATGCAAGACGGACAGATGGAGTACACAATAGAGGTGACAGACCACGGTGTGCAGGTGACCAGGAGGACGACGAAGACGAGGGCCAGCGTCAGAGTGGCCCGGTGGTTCTCCTTCCGAAGCCGATGGGACTGGGCGACGGCCTTGCCGATACTCTGCACGGCCAATCTGCGCGCCAAATGGACACGGGTCGAGGATCCCTGGTCGGCCGCTGCAGGTGCCGCGCAGTCCCTCTCGGTGTCGATTTCTCCTCCTCCTGCTCCTGATCCTTCGCCGTCTCCCACGAACCCGGAGTTGAAGCGCTCGCTCCCGTGGTGTCTTTGGCTGACCGCTGGTGGTGCCTCCTCGCCATCGATGTTGGTCGCCTCTTCCCTGGCTCGGCCGGCCCGGCTGGAGAGGCCGCCACCGAGGCCGCTCGCTCCTTTCCCGGTCCAGGGACGCTTTCTCTCCCGCCTCGTCTGCCGGATGACCCGGTAGATGCGCCAGTTGAGCGCGGACGTGACGGCCACCGGGATCCAGAACATGAGGAGCGGAGAGAGGAGGGCCAGCGGCAGGCTGTCCAGGAGGTACGGGGTGAAGCAGAGGCCGCCCCTGCTGGGACTTGCGTCGCGGGCGTAGGGCAGGACAACGACCAGGCCCAGCCAGAGCAGCGAGGGTGCGGCGTAGGAGGCGGCCACCATGGCCAGGGCGTGGCGGGTCGTCCGTTGCCGCAGGTGCCGGAGCGGGTGGCAGACGGCACGGTAGCGATCGACGGAGATGACCAGGATGCCCAGCTGCGACATGTGGGCCAGGACCCGGCCCACGTACAGGAAGACGTCGCAGAAGAGCTCGCCCCCAGGCCAGCGCCCGAGCGCCGAGTAGGCCGTGTACAGCGGCATGGTGAAGGCGCCGGTCAGCAGGTCGGCCACGGAGAGGCTGGCCACGTAGTAGTTGGCGTACGTGCGGAGACGCCGCTCCGAGCAGAAGGCGAACAGGATGAGGAGATTGCCGGCCACCGTCGCCAGCGAGAACGCGCCGCCCACTACTGCCGTGACGATCTTCACCGCGTCCAGCGGCGCCGCTCCCCCGGCCGCCGACGGCCGCGGAGTCGGGAGTGCTGCGGTAACGTCCGTTGTGTTCTCGTCAAATGTGAAGTTCATTTCTATCTACTGTTTGGGGCTTTCCAGGTTAGACACAAGCTCTCCCTTTGATCTAAACCACTCTCTTAAAAGCACAATCCCTCGGATATAATAAAGTCGTTTAAAGTTTGAGGTCTTAATGAAAGGCTTGATCTTGTTTCAGTTTTTGCGTTGAGAACTCTTCGTCGGAGAAACAGAGAAAGACGATGATCTCAACAGGAGCATGCTGTCTGATATAATTCACTCATACAATAAAACTGCCCATGAAGTCTTCCCCTCTCGTATTAAGTACACACAGACTGACTGCCCAAGTCCGGGAAGGACAACCCTTCAAGAGAGCGCTTATAGTTGGTCCACCGAGACCGCCACTGAAGCGTATTATGAGAGCAGTCGTTCACAATTACAGGGATCAGCGGTCCACTGCTCGTAACACTGCTGACCGTCTCGGCTCAGCATATTACGATACACTCTGCTCTCTCTCCCGAGGACGATCACTGATATACTCAATGCACGAAAACTGTCCCACCTACGTCACTTTGCTTACCTTCCCATCAACAAGCCAAACAGGTATTCACATCCATATATGCTGCCATCCCTATTCCTCCCTTCTGTGTATTTGTGCAAGCCGACAGGCCCATGGACAGTGCACAGCTAACGTACGGCCTCCGTTTTTTTTTGTTCTGGCGTGATAACGCACCGCCCTCTCATTCTTTGGCAGTGCTGTACACAGGGGAAATCAAGCGACCTGGCTCGTCTTTTGTGATTACCCATAAAATTCAGTTCAGATCAGCAGAGGAGCCCCACTCAGCTCGACTTGCTTCGGCCATTACGAGTTTTGGGGGGTTTATTTTGGGCTTCATGTTGTTGGTTTTCAGCACGACGGCAGATTACGGTGCACCGTCTTTTCATTCGTTTTCTTCAAAAAGCTATTATTCGTCTATTCTGAATTCGCCCTTGAGCGGCCTAATGGAATTTCTCTGCGTCCGTACGACAATCCATTGTCAATACAGGCTTTAGATATCGATCGAGGTCTTGGGAATGTTTTCCGGTGAAAGCGAGCGATCCCCCCGATTGCTTTCTGATCCAATTTATTTTTAGTCAACGTTTTAGTCAACAAGCTGTTTGCAGCAATTTCTGCAAATATGGTTTACAATAACAGACAAGGAGGCTTCACCGTACGCCTGCGTGCAGGGCGCGGTTCCACGCGTGTACCGATGACAGTCGGCCTTCGAGATGGCATTGACAAGGTTTTGTAAAACCCCTGCGCAGCGAAAAAGGCGGTCAGTCTTAATGAGAAGTTGATCACAATAGACCCATTTCTCGCAAAGTTCTTCGTCTCAATCAGGCACGCCACCGTATGTATCGCCATCTTATAATAACCCAGGCTCTCGTCGATGTTGGTAACAACTTGTTGCCCTTTGACCTCCTGACCCAAGTTGACCCCATTTTGTGTGTCAAATCGCAAACTGGAGGGAAGATTTCTGCCTCCCGAGAACGACTGGCGACCATGAGTTACCTGACGATTGGAACGCCTCTTCGCGACTACAGTGAACTTGTGAACACTGTAATCACGACGCGATTGGAACGCGGCGGCATATATCGTGGGAACCCCCGTTTTCGACGGTACACGTTGTCGACGCTTAGCCTTCTAACTCACATCGCACGATGAAAACAACTCCGTATAACGATCTCAGACTTCGTATCTTACAGTTGGTTTCCTGCTCTTGTCCGTCACCGAAAATGAGGAAAATTAAGGCTTTTCCAGTAGGCCAAACTCGTGTGATTCAAAAAGTTGCTCTTTTGGGGTCTATTTTCCTAGGTACAAAATTGGCAGTTGCTTCGAAGCTCCAGTTTTCTTTATTGTTGGTCCTAAAAAAAATCTGAGTGTACCATAACAAATCCCAACATCCGTAGAAAGAAAATATATCAGGCAACTTGAAGCAGTCCGTTCTGGGTAAAAACTATGGAGGCTCCTATAGGGCGTATCGCTTATTATTAAATCAAAAAAATCAAAGGGCAGCTAGAGAAAGTACCAAGAAGGAGGAAATGTGTCTCTGGAGTGACATTGGGAAAGGTTATAACTGAAGAAGCAGTGAGAAAGAGGATTGTGGAGTTTTTTTATACGTCACAAAAGAAAGACATCAACCAGACCAATACGTTTTAAGCATAAATTATGAATGATTTGAGGAAAGTGTTAGAAGCAGTGTCGAAAAAAATACCCAAAGATGAACACAAAAAACATACAGGGAAGAATTTTACAGTGCCACACAGCATTTTGAGTTATTTTAAGAATTTATTTTGTGTTTGGCTGCACTGGGACACCTTACAAAACACCACCGACGAAAATAGGTCACGGTGCTTACTGTGCGGTGCGCCGCGTACGTCAACAAAACCGGGTAATCTTACGGAAGTGACAGGCTTGATCAACCTTCTCTATGATTATTCTAATAGTCTGTGGTGTGGAGACCTCTTTCAGTGTTATACTTACGTCCACATTGTTCAGTTTGAAGAAAAGTCCTTATATCGCCGAAAACCGGTTACTGGAGGATATAGCAGTGGCAGGGACCAGCGCTCCCATTCGTTTTGGCTGAGTTTGGAAAAGTTACGCGATGGCCGTCGATATGATACGGACGGACGTGTGAGATCGGTGCTCCGGGTCGGACACCAGACAGTGTTCGGGATATTACGTTAGGTATCGCACTGCGGGGAGTTTGGAAGGAAAGGTGTACCGGAATCCGGTAGACGCACGGGGGACCCGATAGAGATTTCCCGGGGGACTTTGGTCTGCGTGCACTGGCGAGAGACCCGTGGTAATTATCCGGCAGTCGCACTTTGGGTGAAGGCGATCTGGCCGTGTGTAATCTAATGGACAAACATATTGGCAGAAATTGGTCATCTTTGTTACCTTTAAATATATCCTGATGAAAATGAGGGCGCTATTGCATGGTCATGTCAGGAAACCACAGTTTCAAAAACATTAGACAAACTTTCAAACTGCAAATTAATCCCTCTGTGTTAGGTTTGAAAAAAAAAGCTCCTTCACTGAATGATCATGAAGCATACATTTTGCAGGAAAAACCAGAAATTTTTCAGAAAGGTTTGTACACAACCAATTGAGTTTCTGTTGCATAATCCTGCGATGGCATCACAAATTTGCTCATGAATTTTGAAATTCTCATTAGAATAAAAACTGAAAACTTGCAAATAGACCCCCAGAATGAGTGTTAAAAGCAGTTTGATTGTTAGGAACATTGCAAAAAAGTTCTGTAGCATGGATCTAAGTAATAATTTGCATAGCACAGATGCGCTGAATACGGCTATTTCTACGCGCATTACAAATTTAAGGAAAAGTCCACCAATTTCCGATACTAATTTTATGTAAAAGAGCATGAAATTTCATGCAGAAAGGATTATCAATAATTGTTAAATGCACCAAGGTATTTAAAAAAAGAAGAAGATTTTATTCCATCATGCGGGTCGCCATGTTGAAGACGAAGCCAGCAACTTCCAGAGTATTATGACGTAGTGTCTGCACCTCCGTAGTTTAGCTGGCCGCGACACGTACACTGTACATGTACATGTACATGCATAGGCCTATTATTATAACACAACGCTAACAAATGGGGTGAAACATACAAGGAATAAGACGGTGTTGCACCTCCCTCGACCGACACAATATAGGTGTGATTTCAGTAAGGTCATAAAGTGGTCAAGGGAATGGGTTGTGTTAATAAGCCATGTTTGGCAATACCGACAGAGTGATGTGTGGCTGCTGGATGTAGCAAAACGTCCAAGGATGGAGCAAGCCTTCATCTGTTTCCAGTTGAACGGAAACTTCGGAAGACGGATCTGGACGGTGTTACCAGAGCAAAGTGGTCGGGGACCAGTGCGATTTCCGCCCTCGGTAAGCGACCACTTCGAGCCGTCGTGCTCTGGCGCTGGTTTGTACAGCAACTGTTGCCATGCCCCACAAGAACTGGACCCATTTCGGTAACTCCCAGGGGACACTTATTCCCTGGGAATATAATGCACGGTTTTACACTGGCAATCAATCCACGGGGAATGTGTATACACCTTTCGAGATTCACCTTTGCACTTTTTAAATATTCATCTTTTCTAGTTCTCATGTATAAGCCTAATGTTCTATCTGTGTCCAACCGTCCTTGGGTTGGTGTGCTTGTTTGTTTGTTTGTTTGTTCTGTGATTGTCCGTCCAAGGCATCTCTCCACAAGCCCCGACTTCTAGATTATGCCTCCGTAACCATCATCTCCATCATCTCATTTCTTTGGTGTGAATTCGATTTACTTAAATTGTGTACTTGTTTTTTTTCACTCTAGCCTTAATGTGGAATGGAAACAATAATGTTAATTGAATTAAATTAAATTGAATCGAAATGAATTGAATAGAATGGAATTGAATTGACAATGGTTTTCTTCCGGACGCAAGGACATCTGATTAAAGGCAGTTCATTGCAGGGGCGAATATCATCGAGAGGGCTGTGCATTATCAAGCCAGAAAAACCCGTAATGGACGAAGCGAGTCGAGTTGAGTGGCCTCCTCTGCTGATCTGAACTACATTTTATGGGTAATGACAAAAGGCGAGCCAGGTCGCTTGATTTCCCCCTTTGTACCACAATGCCAAGGAATTGAGAGGGCGGTGCATTATCGCGCCAGAACAACAGACGGAGGCCGGACATTGGCTGTGCACTGTCCAAGGGCCTGTCGGCTTGTACAAATACACTCGAAAAGCTCTCGAGATCACGGGGAAGCGGAGAGGAGAAGGGAGGAATAGGGATGGGGGCATACGCGGATGTGAATACCTGTTTGGCTTGTTGATGGGAAGGTAAGCAAAGTGACGTAGGTGGGACAGTTTTTGTGCATTGAGTATATCAGTGATCGTCCTCGGGAGAGAGAGGAGAGTGTATCGTAATATGCTGAGCCGAGACGGTCAGCAGTGTTACGAGCAGTGGACCGCTGATTCCAACTATAAGCGCTCTCTTGAAGGGTTGTCCTTTCCGGACTTGGGCAGTCAGTCTGTGTGTACTTCATACGAGAGGGGAAGACTACATGGGCAGTTTTATTGTATGAGTGAATTATTTCAGACATCATGCTCCTGTTGAGATCATCGTGGTCTTTCTCTTTTTCTGCGACGAAGAGCTCTCAATGGAAGAAACGTAAACAAGATAAAGCCTTTCATTTAGACCTCAAACTGTAGACGACTTTATTATACCCGAGGGATTGTGCTGGTTTAAGAAGGTGGTTTAGATCAAAGGGAGCGCTTGTTTCTAACCGGAAAACCTCCGAACGGTAGCTAGAAATGAACTTCACATTTTACGAGAACACAACGGACGTTACCGCAGCACTCCTGACTCCGCGGCCATCGGCGGCCGGGGGAGCGGCCCCGCTGGACGCGGTGAAGATCACCACGGCAGTCGTGGGCGGCGCGTTCTCGCTGGCGACGGTGGCCGGCAATCTCCTCATCCTGTTCGCCTTCTGCTCGGAGCGGCGTCTACGCACGTACGCCAACTACTACGTGGCCAGCCTCTCCGTGGCCGATCTGCTGACCGGCGCCTTCACCATGCCGCTGTACACGGCCTACTCGGCGCTCGGGCGCTGGCCCGGTGGCGATGCCTTCTGCGACGTCTTCCTGTACGTGGGCCGGGTCCTGGCCCACATGTCGCAGCTGGGCATCCTGGTCATCTCCGTGGACCGCTACCGGGCCGTCTGCCACCCGCTCCGGCACCTGCGGCAACGGACGACCCGCCACGCCCTGGCCATGGTGGCCGCCTCCTACGCCGTGCCCTCGATGCTCTGGCTGGGCCCGGTAGTCGTGCTGCCATACACCCGCGGCCCCAGTCCGAGCAGGGGCGGCCTCTGCTTCACCGGGTACATCTTGGACAATCGGCTGCTGGCCCTCCTCTCGCTGCTCTGCATCTTCTGGATCCCTGTGACCGTCACGTCCGTGCTCAACTGGCGGATCTACCGGGTCATTCGGCGGAAGAGGCGGGAGAGACAGCGTCCCTGGACCGGGGAAGGAGCGAGCGGCATCGGTGGCGGCCTCTCCAGCCGGGCCGGCCAAGCCAGGGAAGAGACGACCAACATCGATGGCGAGGAGGCACCACCAGCGGTCAACGCCAGACACTACGGGAGCGAGCGCTTCAACTCCGGCTTCGTGGGAGGAGGAGGAGGAGGAGGAGGAGGAGGAGGAGGAGGAGGAGGAGGAGGAGGAGGAGGAGGAGGAGGAGGAGGAGGAGGAGGAGGAGGAGGAGGAGGAGGAAGAGGAGGAGGAGGAGGAGGAGGAGGAGCAGGAGGAGCAGGAGGAGCAGGAGCAGGAGCAGGAGCAGGAGCAGGAGCAGGAGCAGGAGCAGGAGCAGGAGGAGCAGGAGCAGGAGTCGACACCGAGATGTACTGCGCGGCGCCTGCAGCGGACGACCAGGGATCCTCGACCCATGTCCAGTCGGCGCGCAGATTGGCCGTGCCGAGTATCGGCAAGGCCGTCGCCCAGTCCCATCGGCTTCGGAAGGAAAACCACCGGGCTACTCTGACGCTGGCCCTAGTCTTCGTCGTCCTCCTGATCACTTCCACGCCGTCTTCAGTCGCCTCCATCGCCTACTCTATCTGTCCGTCTTGCCTCTCGTTGCTCTTCTATCAGGTACGGAGGCAAAACTGGATACGTTACTGCTCTCTACTCCACTGCACTGCATTCGACTGGACTGCACAGCTCTGCACTGTCCTAAGACTGCCCTGCACTCCACGGCACTGCAATACACTGCACCACAATGCATTTAACTGCACTACACTCAACAGTGAAGTTTACGTTGGTAAGGTGATTCCGACCACTAGCACAGCACTGCAGTCGTTATTGCCTGTCATTCAGTCGTTATCGCCTGTCATTCAAGATTGACGCCAATTTCCATACACCCAGGTGAACGACAGTGCTCAGTCCTGCAGACCGGCGTTACCTATCATTCTGCTCCAGGTCTTCTGAACGTTACGTATCTTATCTCGCCTTTCGCTTCAATGGGGGCACACTTTAGCGGGAGCGTGCATGAGATTGCAAAGGAAAAGGGATTGGGAAAGAGACGAGAGAAAAGACAAACCGTCTGACTTTGTCGCGCCTGATTGAGACGTAGAACAGGCGAGAAATGGGCCTATCACTAAAAGGTAAACATCTGGTAGCTACTGACAGCCTTTTTCGCTGCGCAGAGGTTTCATGAAACATTGTCAACGCCGACTCGAAGGAAGGCCGACTGTCATCAGTAAACACGTGGAATCGGACCCTGCACGCGTATGGTGTGACCTCCTTGTTTGTAATTGTAAACCCTTATTGCAGAAAGTCCTGCAAACAGCTTGCGGACTAAGAGTTGAGTAAAATTAAATGGGTCGAAAAACCAGAGGATAGGGGGGGGGGGATGGGGGCGCTTGCACAGGGAAACATTCCACAGAGTTCGGTCGATATCTAGCCTGTATTGACAATGGTTTGTCGTACGGACGCAAAGAAATTCCATTAGGCCGCTCAAGGGCGAATTCAGAATAGACGAATTATAGCTTTTTGAAAACAAAAAAAATTAAAAGACGGTGCACCGTAATCTGCAGTCGTGCTTAAAACCAACAACATAAAGCCCCCAATAAACAAAAAACACCCCGTAATGGACGAAGCGAGTCGAGCTGAGTGGGCTGCACTGCTGATCTGAACTGAATTTTATGTGTAATGACAAAAGGTCGCTTGATTACCCCCTTTGTACCACAATGCCAAGGAATTGAGAGGGCGGTGCATTATCATACAAGAACAAAAGACGGAGGCCGTACGTTGGCCTGTGCGCTGTCCAGGGGCATGTCGGCTTGTACAAATGCACTCGAAAAGCTGTCGAGATCACGGGGGAAGGGGAAAGGAGAAGGGAGGAATAGGGATGGGGCATTATACGGATGTGAATACCTGTTTGGCTTGTTGATGGGAAGGTAAGCAAAGTGACGTAGGTGGGACAGTTTTCGTGCATTGAGTATATCAGTGATCGTCCTCGGGAGAGAGAGCAGAGTGTATCGTAATATGCTGAGCCGAGACGGTCAGCAGTGTTACGAGCAGTGGACCGCTGATCCCTGTAATTGTGAACGACTGCTCTCATAATACGCTTCAGTGGCGGTCTCGGTGGACCAACTAAGGGCGCCCTTGCCTGGTTGTCCTTCCCGGACTTGGGCATTAAGTCTGTGTGTACTTCATACGAGAGGGGAAGACTACATGGGCAGTTTTATTGTATGAGTGAATTATTTCAGATGGCATGCTCCTGTTGAGATCATCGTCTTTCTCTGTTTCTCCGACCGACGAAGAGTTCTCAACACAAGAACTGAAACAAGATAAAGCCTTTCATTTAGACCTCAAACTTTAGACGACTTTATTATACCCGAGGGATTGTGCTTGTTTAAGAAGGTGAGCGCTTGTGTCTAACAGGGAAAACACCAAACAGTAGATAGAAATGAACTTCACATTTGACGAGAACACAACGGACGTTACCGCAGCACTCCCGACTCCCCGGCCGTCGGCGGCCGGGGGAGCGGCGCCGCTGGACGCGGTGAAGATCGTCACGGCAGTCGTGGGCGGCGCTTTCTCGCTGGCGACGGTGGCCGGCAATCTCCTCATCCTGTTCGCCTTCTGCTCGGAGCGGCGTCTACGCACATACGTCAACTACTACGTGGCCAGCCTCTCCGTGGCCGACCTGCTGACCGGCGCCTTCACCATGCCGCTGTACACGGCCTACTCAGCACTCGGGCGCTGGCCCGGTGGCGATGTCTTCTGCGACATTTTCCTGTACGTGGGCCGGGTCCTGGCCCACATGTCGCAGCTGGGCATCCTGGTCATCTCCGTGGACCGCTACCGGGCCGTCTGCCACCCGCTCAGGCACCTGCGGCAACGGACGACCCGCCACGCCCTGGCCATGGTGGCCGCCTCCTACGCCGTGCCCTCGATGCTCTGGCTGGGCCCGGTAGTCGTGCTGCCCTACACCCGCGGCCCCAGTCCCAGCAGGGGTGGCCTCTGCTTCACCCCGTACCTCCTGGATATTCTGCCGCTGGCCCTCCTCTCGCCGGTCTGCATCTTCTGGATCCCGGTGGCCGTCACGTCCGTGCTCAACTGGCAGATCTGCCGGGTCATCCGGCGGAAAGGGCGGGAGAGACAGCGTCCCTGGACCGGGGAAAGGGGAGCGAGCGGTCTCGGTGGCGGCCTCTCCAGCCGGGCCGGCCGAGCCAGGGAAGAGACGACCAACATCGATGGCGAGGAGGCGACACCAGCGGTCAGCGCAAGACACAACGGTAGCAAGCGCCTCAAGCCCGGCTTCGTGGGAGACGGCGAAGGATCAGGAGGAGGAGGAGGAAAGGGAGGAGGAGGAGGAAAGGGAGGAGGAGGAGGAAAGGGAGGAGGAGGAGGAGGAGGAGGAGGAGGAAAGGGAGGAGGAGAAGGAAAGGGAGGAGGAGGAGGAGAAGCAGCAGCAGGAGGAGTCGACACCGCGAGGGACTGCGCGGCGCGTGCAGCGGCCGACCAGGGATCCTCGGACCGTGTCCAGTCGGCGCGCAGATTGGCCGTGCAGAGTATCGGCAAGGCCGTCGCACAGTCCCATCGGCTTCGGAAGGAGAACCACCGGGCTACTCTTACGCTGGCCCTCGTCTTCATCGTCCTCCTGATCACCTCCACGCCGTGGTCTGTCACCTTCATCGTCCAATTAATCTGTCCGTCTTGCATTCCGTTGCTCGTCTCTCAGGTACGGTTATGCATGGAGGCAAAGCTGGATAGCCCTACGTCACGGCACTCTACTCCATGTGCACTGTACTCCAATGTACTGAATTGCACTGCACTGCACTACATTGTACTGCACTGCACTGCACTACACCGCACTGCACTACACTGCACTGCACTACAATGCATTACACTGCCCTGCACTGCCCTGCACTGCCCTGCACTACACTGCATTACACTGCCCTGCACTACAATACACTACAATACACAACACTGCATTACAGAGCACTGCTCTCCAATGCACTTCACTGCACCGTACTGCATTACACTGCAATGAACTCCAATGGACTGCACTCCACCCGATCTGATTTTCTACCCTGATAGTAACGTACATCATCACACACATTCCCATTTTGTAGATTACTCTTTACATGGTGACCCTGACCAGCACGTTGAACCCTTTCTGCTACGCCGTGGCCAATCCCCTCTACCTAGCGACCTTCACCGGGACGCTGTGCCGCGCCAGACGGCGGCGGGAACCAGGCAGGGACGGCATGCACTCGGTCTCAGTGAGATCGAGCAACACGCAGATCAGCTCTTCTTCAAATAACTTGACGGCACCGTTGTGAGCGGGCAAACCCATCCTACAGTCCGTGCGTTGAACGAAGAGCTCGGGCGTAATAACCATAGAGCTTCTATTATGTCTGTTTGCAACTGATCATAATATAGGACTTTTCCGCATATCCTTTAAAAATAATCAAGATTTAGATGATTCAAGGTATTATTGGCTATTTCGTACGGTATATCTCCCGACGACGGGAAGTGTGCACACTCAATATTACCCACAAAGATTCAAGACAATACCTTAGGTGTGATGAAAACATCGCGTTCTTTGATGACGTCATGATTATGTCCCATAGATGATGATGATGTCATGTTTAAATGTTTTGGAAAAGAAACATCATGGAACAAAACTGTCACCCTCTTTGCCAAATAATTATGCTGAAATGGATGTGAAATTCTGAACATTGCAATATCTCATTGATATTGATGAGATGACGTCATCGTCACATGATGGCAATTTTTGGATACACCCTTTCCCAACTTACATGTAGATACATTCCAAACGTTGACTGTAGGACCCAAGGCAAGGCTGTTTCATGACTGTACATGTACAATGTACTTAGTGGTTTGCCCCTTTAAAGTGCTTGCACGTGACCATTGAAGCAAAACCACACAAGGAAAAAGAGATAAAAACATTATTTCATTTAAAAATTGGTGTAGACCCTCTTCGCATAATTTTGAACATCATTTCAAAGTCACGCGATGTGTCGTTGCTGGTGGCGACGTTTCGGTTGCTAACTGCGAACCTTCATCAGGCCTTATCTGCACCACCGCGATGAACAATCCCCTCATTTCTATTGAATCAGCATATGGGCGCTATGCCCTTAGGCTCATACGTAGATATGAACGCTGCAAAAAAAATTAATTTGCAGCTTTGTGAGTCGAAACCGGCCCTGACATCCATGCATACCAGAAAACGCACACACATTTTGTGCACAAAATCAATGGGATTTGAAAATTATATTAAACAATCATAATAATCAATCGGTAACTTCACAAAGTTTATCTATTTGTCAATGACTAATTTCCCACTAAATTTCAAGCTTATTTGCAAATGGCTTAAGGCCTATATGTGTTTTGAAACCTCGTCTTTTGATAACGTTATGATTACGCATTTTTGTTTAGCAAAAAAGGATGCATTCAATAGTTTCAAATAGGAAAATCGGAAAAATCACGTTTTGTTTGCCAAATATGCTCGAATGAATGTTAAATGTGAAACATTTCATTGCCTTGTTAATATTCATAAGATGACGTCACGGCAACAAGGTGACATATGTTGCTTGCATCTTTTTTAAACTTAGATCTATATCAAGATCTATGCTAAGATTGCGTCATAATTGCACTTAAAATGTGCAAGGGCTGTCACGTGACCATCCTATAAAAACTCAAGAAAACAAATGAACGACAGAACAATAGAGATAACGTCTTGGCCAATTTTGGCTCGAACATCTTTTGTCGTTTGCTAGATAGCCCGCGCAGAATGCCAGTAGTATTTTGTCTATAGCATTTTTAGCCGAAGAGGATGAAGAAGAAGTAGAAGAAAAATTCAGAACAAAAAGTGAGGCTTTTCCGCTTCGCTGAAGCAGTAGACATATCACCAGTATGGACTCATATCACCAGTATGGACTGTGTATGTGCTGTTGTTCACTTGGCCACTGTTTTGGTTATTGATTACTGAATATTTAGACATTATTTGTTTAGATTAGTTGAGTACTTTTCTTGTGGCTACAGTATATAGGTCAGATATATATCCCGAGTTTACTACTCT
Organism: Luidia sarsii; assembly: GCA_949987565.1. NCBI lineage: Eukaryota > Metazoa > Echinodermata > Asteroidea > Paxillosida > Luidiidae > Luidia > Luidia sarsii. Next base: position 8,161,168 of record OX465109.1, read on the forward strand.
ATAAGTATTGCCAATTCTGGATCATGACAATGTATTCATAATAAGAATCGGGGCTTCATAATCTACCTAGATTGAGTCTTGTGAACGTAGTCTAAAGTTCAAGGTTCTGTCCGTCATGATTGTGTGCTCGTTTTCAGATGACCTCATTATTTTGTAGGTTTGCCCACGAGTTAACTGTCGGCATACCACAGCCACCTGTTATAGGTTAGCACACACTTTGTTCTACAGCGTGTACATGTATATTCATTTTTAAAAATAGGCCCAATACAACATTGGGAAGATCGGAAAACATCGATGTCCACAGATGTCCTTCTAATTTACACAGTTTGTGGATGGTCATGATAGAATCCCCATGTTAAAATCTTACGGTCTGAGATGTTATACTTCTCGAGAAATCTTCACTCAAACATCGACAAATAGTTTATTACTCGCGAGTAATAAACTATTTCTTACACTACTTTCTCAGATTACCATTTGTGGTAAAACCTTCGCAGGATTTCTTTTTTTGAACGTTTAATTGTTTAACTCCAAACTGTGGTAATCTTGTGACCTTTAGCAATATTGTATAGGCCTTTAAACCCATCCGCACTTGGGGGGGGGGGGGGCTCGGAGGCTCCCTCTGCATTTTGGATTCTCGCTTCATGAATGTTCCCCCTGGTGTTTCGCACATTTTGATACCTAATTTAATTTGTCCATATCGGACATACCTATCTGGTGTTACATGTCAATTAGTATATGCGTAAGTCATTACTTATTTCAGTACAATTTTATAACTGTCAGACAGTGGCTTGCATTTCTTTATGAACCACGGTCAGGAATTGATGTTGCACTGATTTTTTATACTTCTGTGTAGGTCTGAGAGCAACTAATTAAAATTTGGAAACAATACATAAGAAATTAAAACAGTAAAAAAACCATAACAAATAAAGACAATGAAAACGTAAGGATAAATTCAGGCTTTTTGCTGTAACGGTGAAGTTGAGTTTTAGCTGTAAACATACACATAAATCAGAACTGAATGATTTCTCATCTGGGAACCTTATCCTAATTTTGTCAGAGTTTCTGCATGTTTTTATTTTTTTTTTACGCGGAAATTGTGACAAAAAATCGCAAAAATTATTATTTATTATGAATTAGCTCATTATTCAACAAATTTGATTAAAATCAATTTTGCAATTAAATTCAGTGTATGAAAATCAATCTGCACGCGAATCGGACCTTCCGTTTCTGAGATCAATAAGGGGCCTCCCTCCAGTATTTCCATGGAGTGAAATAGCCCAGTACACACAGGGTTAACCCTCAAAGAGCCGGGTTATTTTGACCATCTCACAGTCGGGGGGGGGGCGGACTCTGCCCCCCTCAGATCTCGATGATGATTCAAATGATATTTTTTTTTAGGGTAATAGAGAATTACATAATGAACATTTGTGTAAAATCTCACTTGAAAAAAAATATCATTTTATGATATTATTATATGATTATATTTTTTGGCTTTTTAAAATATTTTCATCGTTTTTTATTGAATTTCCTATTGATTTTCCCCAATTTGCATAATTTTGACAATGATAATGAAACACGAAAAAACAAATAATTGCATACAGCAATATTAATGAGCTAATTATGCAAAAGAATTACTGAAAAGAAGTACCCTATGCACCTCGGATGCTATGCTTTTATGTAGTCTAAGTCAATGGAACAATTTCCCTCAAGCTATACCATGGCCCTGAAAAATATTCATTGTCAGAGAACGGCACCTCCAATTTTGATAAAATTTGTTTCAAAATATGCATAAGAAGATTGACGAAAAGGTCATGAAGCCTAAACACACAGAAAAAAGGAGACAAAAACTACAAAAAGTGAAAATGATTTGTTTTTTGGGTTTAAAGGGATTACAAAACATTGGTCCGGGTCAAATAATAGCATGCATACGTTGTATGATTCAACATATGCATGAAATAGCACACATGTGGAAATTTCAGCTCAATCCGCCAACCGAGTCTCGAGAAAATAGTTGAAAATCACTTCATTTGTTTGGCGAAAATGCAGCAATCAACGTATTGTTCCGAAAAATCGTTTAGATATAGGGGTGAAACGTAAATTATTTATTTACTCTTTTCTCCAAAAAAACAGCATTTTAGGCAGAAATTTTTCAGTGAGAGGTTTCTACCATAACCATCTTCAAAATGTATTTGTTTCATGTAATACTGAGACATTTCTGTTTTCTATCTTACCAATGTTTTGTAGGGGCTTTAATTTAAGGATGGTTTATACGTCTCTGACATCATATTTGGTCTATAGTTTTAGATTGTAATGAATTTATTGTAAGTTGTTTTCCCATTTATAAGACTTGTATAAGGTATGTAATAATTTAGTTCACAAGTTTTCAGGAGTCGCCATTGTTCAATCTCACATTTTGATATCATGGTGAAAAAATAATTATTGTATCTACATGTATCTCCTTTTTGTGATTGTGATAATTATCTTATCTGTCTCCTTGATCTTCATTTTGTTTATTTGGTTTTTTGAAGAGACTGTGCGAGCAAGGAGAAATAAAGGTCTCGATCGTTAATTCGAATTGTAAACCTCTTTTCACCCTGAATGTTTTATTATTTTGGTTATATTTATTGTGTCAACCGGTTTGGTTTGGGTTTTCCCACATGAGGAATAGACCCAGCGACATATACAAGCAGTTAAAGTATATGTCAATTAAGAACGAACACCCTAAACACAGGCTGCTGCGATTACTCTGCCAGTACTGTCCTCACCATACCGGCACACACCTTAGCGGCCTCATGACCAGCCTGTGTGCATACACACGCGTAACATATCAAACAAGTACAGTACTTCGCGCCAGAAGCTGTTGAGTTCTGTTGGCTCGTGTGCAAAATGGAGCTGCAGCTGAGGCGTTTCCGTGACTGAATAATATTGGCTGCGGCTAGAAGTATCGCGCAACCCAACTGGAACTGGCTGCAGCCGCTTGTTGACGACTTCCATAGACTCGTGTGCACTTTCAAGCCGTAGCCAATGAC
>OX465109.1:8169196-8299496 GCA_949987565.1 Luidia sarsii
CACGCTTCAAACATCCCGTCTGTTTGGCAATGGGCGCGCGGAGTATATATATATTCCAGGTCACCCGCAAAGCATTATGAGTGCCAAATATTTCCGGTGTTGTTCAGTTTGCTGAAATTACTCTTGCGCAGATGTCGTTTCGGGTAGTGTAGTCTGCCTGTCGTCAGGAGATACGTAAACGTTGAGCAACCGGCTCTTTTCAGATCCACACGCCTTCTCGGAAAGAGAAGTGTTACATGGTGTCTCCGCCAATTTTCCAATTGCTGTCAAAAATTGGGACATTTTTGGGATGATTAGGCATTCGGACTCGGACTTGGACTGGCTATTGCGGGATTTGAATGCCACATATATTGGGGGATATTCCAAGTCGAAAATTCAATGGGCAACTGCACAAAACGTAGGCTGGTTCCTGTCCCCTGCTTAGTCTCCAGACGTCTCAAGTCCTCCGAAATGAAGGAGGGGCCGATAGCTAGTAAGCTTTTACGGCCTGCGATTGGTTTAGCCCTGCGCATGCGCCACTCTTTCTATTATTTAAAGAGGTTATAATATTATAACGTTTATGTAGTGCACGTATGACAGCCCAACACATCGTTCGCAGAAAACTTCATAAAAATTATTTTCACGGTATAGCTATGGAAGCAGTTGCCTCAAAAAGAGGTAAAATTAAGTGTCTTTTTTCTGGAAATTCTTTCATTTTTTTTCGGGCATTTGTAGGAATAGGAGAAGCCGTTCCGAATGGTGTCACGTGTTGCCGATTTCCACATTAACATAAGACCGTCAGCATTACTCCGATATATTTTTGGTTTTACCCAGCACCGGGCCCTATTTATATTTCGGAGGACGGAAACGTCTGGATACTAGGCAGGCCGGACGGGAACCAGCCTACACATGACGTCATAAAAAAACAGCGCCCTCGGGTGGAGGCGAGGCATCTCATTGGCTACTGGGCGCGCAATATTCAAATGGACTAGTTGATTGACGTCGGCCAACACTCCCGGCCACGCAAGAGTTTGTACATACAGTAAACGAGAAGCCGGTATACCTATCGGCTTAAAACTGAACGCGACCCTCAGGAAATAAGATATGGGACATCGGATGGGCTGGTGCACATTGTATACGAGGGTGAGGGTATGTATTTCAAAAAACCCGCCCAAGGCCGAATTTTAAGATAAGAAGAGTATACAGTGAACACTTGAAGAAGGGTGCAGCTTTTAAAATGTAATTACGCAGGGGAATAGGACATCTTACATAATATATTGCCTGATGAAAGATTTGGCAAGGCTGATTGTTTATGGTATACAAACAATGTTTAAACTTTGTAGAGCAAGGCGTCACTACATCGCTGGACGTAGCACGGAATACGAGACGGCACATGGAACAAGATATGGCAGATAGCATGATACGATACGGCGATACTGTTGTACAATGTAATGCATGCGTAACTGTGAACAGCCATATAGTCATAGCCCTAGCCCTACCCTAGCCCTACCCTACTCCTAGCCCTTTAGAACTATAGCCCTAACCCCTACTCTACCCTACCCCACCCCAGCCCTACTCTCTAAACACTCGTTCAAGGAGTGAAAATCGCTTCAAAAAGCCAAAACCGCTCAAAAGGAGTGAAACGCAATGTAAAACATGTGGAAACCGCTCAGAGTGGAGTGAAATCCCATTCTTGTAAGGAGCCATATGGAGGACGACTCGAAAAGGAGTTGTCCTCCATATGGCTCCTCTGTAGAGTGGTGTTTTACTGCATTCTTAGCGGTTTCCACACCTCTTGCAGTGGTTTTCACTCTTTTTGAGTCTTGGCTTTTCTTGAGGAAATTTCACTCTTTGTGAGAGTGCAATATTCACTCTTTTGCATTTAGAGAAATAGCCCTAGCTCTAGCTCTACCCTACCCCTACCCCTATTGCCCTATAGCCCTAGCCCTAGCCCTACCTTACCTCTAGTCCCATATCCCTATATATAGCTCTAGCCCCAGCCCTAGCCTTCTGAGAAAGGGGAGCAAACCAATGAAACACTATCCAAGACGGGGTTTCTTGTCTCGGTAAAATCACACGGTGTACGGTATCTTTGCTCGCCGTATTGTGTTTTTACGAGCGCATCAAGTTTTATTCATTTCGCTCTGTCGCGCAGTAGTTTAATTTTATACACCGCGTGCCGCGTTCATCAGGCCGATGTGTACAAGGACGCTCTTAAATAGTGCGTACTATACAAATAGCGATCATGTTTCATTCATGTAAACGATCATCATAAAATGTATGTCTTAATTGCCAGGCAAGGTGTCATATTCCCATCGTTATACAATTCTAGCCTTGGTGGTATCGTCACTTCACTGGGGCCGATGTTGTCGACCCCCTAGTTGGTGTGGGCCCTGGTAACTGGTCTCGCTCTTTTTTTATTGAGCCCAGGACGAACGACAACAACTTGAGACAGCAGCACCTCTAATTGTTGCTTGCCTCATACGCAAGAAACCCACAGTGGTCTAAGACTCTGGTTTTAGGCATTCATTTCGACGGCGTAGGTTCGAATCCCACCGCTGCCAGATTTGTTTCGATTCTTGTGCTATTTTCTTTGTGAAATCACACACTCTTCTGTATATTATGATATTCATAATGTTTACAATATTAATAATTTGTCAATGCTTGTACACTTTTAACAAAAGTAATAGACTACAGTATTATTGAAGAATTTTGCAAAATGCTTGCTGACTTAAATGACCAAAATTAAAATAAACAATCTGGAAGATTTTGAGTGCCCGGCTTTTCGAGTCAACAATGACCTCTCTCAAAGGCAATTCTTTTTTTTATGCAGATTCCACTAAAACAAGGCTATAAAGCCACTCAAGGCTAAGGGCTAAGGAAAGAAGGAGATAGAGAGGGACTCAGGAAGGCTGGAGATAGGGTTTGACATTCCTCTTCAAAAGGGGCAAGATCGTAGGCTGGGGAAAACATGAACCGGGAAGGGAATTCCAGAGAGAGGCTGAACGAGGGAAGCCGAAGAAGACAGCGGGCTGGTGGATTCCATCAAGAAAAAAAACCACCCCCAAAACATTCCGACACAGACCTGCTGTCGATTTCGCCAAACTAATCATAAATCACGATCAGTCGCAAGCCGATGAGCGATGCACAGAAACCATACGGCCTATCACAACTTACGATGGGTTGTCCATCCTAAGTTGGTGTGCGATGTATCGTATATAAGACTTTGTGAAATCTACCACTGTCTTCGGCCAGATCTAAACTATACTAGTCCTAATCGGCCACGCGATAACGATAAAAGGATTCCGGCCAGAGCATACTAGGCGGAACGTAGAGTTATCACTCGGGTTCTTTTCAGAACCATACCTCGGCCAGACACTCACCTTGAAGTTGGTGGTGGGCCAATTCTCCCTGGGCAGGAGGCAGAAGCGCCCACTGCCCCCATCGTTGCGGACCATGAACTGGACAGTGCGCCTGCACCCGACCAGACAGTGACCACAGTCTATGTCCTTGGACACTGCAGGTGAAAAAGATTAATAAATAAATAGAAAATTCAAGACAACGTATCAAGAGAGAGAGACTGTAGGTTGTACCGGGAGAGCCATCATACATATAAAAACCTGACATTTCGAAAAAGTTTTTTTTTGCAAATTTAACTCGGTGGTTAGAGCGCTGGTACGTTTAATCAAGAGGTTCTTTTCAGAACCATGCCTCTTCTCGAAGAGACCTTATACAATGGTGTCACCGCAAACCCTATTATTGCACCCACCATGCAAAGACTTTTAGATATTATCTATTGATGTAGGAATTATGATTTAGGGCGCCGGTTTTGTGAATTTGTTTGCTGCGAGGGAGGGAGGTCGCGAGAGGGAGAGAGGTTTTTTGTTTCTACCAGAGCGACAATAAAGCCATTTTAAGTTCGCGTTTCCGGTGGTAATTAGGGACCTTAAGTAGAGCAAAAGTGGAAAAAACAGATGTTTGTTGTTTTCCCCCATAGCCTAGTCCGTTCTGTCGACTTTTAGACTGGCGGAAGCAGAGGGGGCTTAAGCGTTGCTCTGCCGGAGGACAGAGGCGCCACATTTGTCACCGGCACGGTCTTTTCCTGTAAGTCCGTAATTCCAACTTGTTAAAGCCTTCCTTCGTATACATTTTCTTTTTTTGGTATTTTGGTGGTATAAAATTAATTTCGGGAGCCGGCTGTTTGATCTCAGGACTGGGGTCTTTTTTCGTTTTTCGGTTTTCGTTTTTTCTTTTTTTTACCATTGTTTCCTTTTGTTTTTGCTTTAGTGACCAAAATCGCATGCTATACATTTGCTCTCTTTTTCTATGAAATTGTTGTTTACATCTGGTCGATTGTTAATAATGGTTGAATGCTCAAGCCCCTAACCCGGCAATGCAAACATAGTTGACTATTTGGGAAGGCCGCCTTCTAAGGGCTGGATAGCTCAGGTGGTAAAGGAGCACTGGAACGTAAAGCCAGAGGTCTCGGTTCAGTTAGATTTTTTTGGCCATTTTCCGGATTAAAATGACACTGGCCAGGAACGAGTCTGAGTAGCTCCGTGGTTTTCTGTCCGGCTGTTTTATCGCAGGACTGGGCTGAGAACCCACGATGCCCCTTCTATGGTCTAATGCCGCGTTTCCACTGGACTTATTTTGGTCAAAGTAACCGAGACGATGGTTACTTTAACCATTTTAAGTCCAGTGGAAACGGCCGAGTCAAATTTACTCTCGGTTTAATACTTTAACCGAGCCGAATGGTTACTTTTACCGGCCAGCCTCTGCCCAGTAAAAGTGACAAGGGCTGGATTTCACAAAGCCTTACGATGAATCGTAACTCAACTTACGATGGATAACCCATCGTAAGTTGTGTTGGACCGTATGGTTTCTGTGCATTGCTCATCGCCTTGCGATTAATCGTAAGTTACGACGAGTTTGGTGAAACCGACCCAAAGGTAAGTTTTACCGAGTCGATTAGTCCAATGGAAACGCGCCACTCGGTAAAAAAACACACACGCAGGCACTGTGGTTTGTGTTTTCCGCCATGACCGCTGAGTGCTGAGTTTGCTGAAGCGTTGTTTATTTACGGTAACCTCAAAGGTCACACAGAGCGCCCTCATGAGCCGTTATATAGCCAGCTCGGTTACTTTAACCATCGTCTCGTTTAAATTTGACCGACTCAAAAGTCCAGGTGGCAGCGACGGTCAAATTTGACCATTAGAAATTTAACCATCGTCTCGGGTAATTTCTCGTCCGGTGGAAACACGGCGTGTGTGTGTGTGTGGGGAGGGCTGTTGAGTAAGGTTGACGTGCGGTGCGGTAACGGGTGGCCTATGTAGGTCGAAACATTACACGTGTCGAGCGAATGCCGCCGGCGTTGCGGCGAGTAGTGTGAACACGGAGCGAAAGTGACGGACCGACCAACGGACCATCCTACCATCTGGCTGACCGACTATCCAACCACCCCTAACCGTCGGCGCGACCGACGGAACCATCCATTCTCTAATCAAGCGTGAGACCTCGGTTGCCATGGTGAATCCTATGAATCATGACATTTTGGACTTCGGCAAATTTGGGTGCTTGAAGTATGTCTGAGGTCTTCTCTCTATAACAATGTCGTGATCAACTGGCCTGCCACTTTAAAAAAAATCAATATTCTCTGGTAAGTGAAATTGTGCACGCAACCGCACTCACGACACTGCGCTCTAAACAAATACTGATTCCTGCACAAAATGAACGAACGAACGAGGCCCGGGGAAAAAAATCAACTCAATAAAAACGCCACAATCCATGGTATTATTGCTGACATAAACCAGTAATAGTCAGGTACCGAAGGGACCCGTTTATCTTAGCTAGGGTTCGTTATGAAACCTCGTTGTTGTGGCTTTTGAAATATGGGACACTTGGTCAAGTGCAGGCTAACAAATCTCAGTCGACAAAAGATATGACAAAAAGAAATTGGGCTACTATGATTATTATGATGGATTGAGTCTTAACTCACCCTTAACCTTGATGGACAGCAATAATATCCGTGCCGACCTCAGTCGGTTGTAAACCGGGGTTGCGTTTTGGGCGCTCAAGACCACGAACTTTTTTTTCAAAGATTATCTCTTAGCTTGGCTAGGACACAGTGGGAGATGAAGTGCACACACTTTGACAGCATCGACCCAAACAGAAAACATTTTTTTTGTCACGACCACCAGAAGGCACCAAGAGAGAGAGAGAGAGATAGAGATAGAGATAGAGATAGAGATAGAGAGAGAGAGAGAGAGAGAGCGAGAGAGAGAGAGATAGAGAGAGAGAGAGAGAGAGAGAGAGAGAGAGAGAGAGAAGAGAGAGAGAGAGAGAGTGAGAGAGAGAAAGAGAGAGAGAGAGGGAGAGAGAGAAAGAGAGAGAGAGAGCGAGAGAGTCTGGGAGATATATAGATAGACAGATACAGATAGAGAGGTGGATAGAGAGGTGGAGAGAGAGACAGAGAGATAGATACATAGATAGAGGGAGAGGTGGGGAGAGAGGTGGAGAGAGAGAAAGATAGAGGTGGAGAGAGAGAGGGGAGATTTAGAGAGAGAGAGACAGAGAGAGGTGGGGAGAGGTGGAGAGAGATGGAAAGAGAGGTGGAGAGACAGGGAGATAGTGAAGGAGAGATAGAGAGAGAGGTGGGGAGAGGGGGTTTAGAGAGAGGGAGGGGAGAGAGAGGGAGAGGTTGAGGGAGAGAGGGGAGGGAGAGGGAGGGGAGGGAGAGAGGGGAGGGAGAGGGAATGGTGGAGATAGAGCGAGGGAGAGAGATGGGGGGAGAGGTGGAGGGAGAGAGGTGGAGGGAGAGAGGGAGAGAAAGAGAGACAAAGAGAGTGGGAGGGCATATGCCGTATTTTATCGCTGATAAAACGATAAATCTGTCAACGCACTAAGTGGATACATACTGCAGACACCTATGGCTGCGTCCCAGAAAAAAATAAACCCTACCCGTAAACCCATTTAGGGGGGAGGGGGCGGTAAAATTTGGCGGGAACGTGTGATTGGGCTGTTTGTATAGAGCGCACGGGTCGCTGCAAACGGCCATTATCACGTTCAACTCTACCTGATTGTTAATCCTCCTGTGCCGTTTAAAATGGGATCAGGTCTATAGGTCTATTTCAGTTTGGACCTTGCTGCCCCCTGTATTTCTTGGGCTGGATATGTGGAGCAGAGGCCGTTAAGGTCACCTGCTAGGGAGGCACCTGTCGTGGCGGCAGTTGAGAAAGGCTCGACTGCATGAAGGATCATGCCACATTGCAAGAGGTGGGCTCGAGGTTGGCAAGTGATGGACGCCAAAACGCCTATCACTGCTGCAGAGAACAATGGGCAGCCACCATCCGCTGTATTTCCATGGAGGGTGTTCCTCTGCTCTTGCCGACTTGGTCCCCCCCCAGTGAGGAAAGTTTAAGTGAGCATCCAGGCTGTTTGCCTCCTCTCACCCGTACACTCTGTCTCTCTCCCAGGGTGTATTATAGAACAAAGAGGTATCAGAACAGCTTTCTTCCCTCGTTCAGACTCTTTCTGGAATTCCCTTCCTGGTTCATGTTTTCCCCCAGCGGCCTACGATCTTGCCCCCCTTTTTTTAAGAATGTAAATTCCTATCTTCAACCTTCCCGAGTCTCTCTCTATATCATTCTTTCATTAGCTCTAAACTGAATTTGCATAAAAACCACACACAAAAATCCGGCCATTTGGAGCCCACTTTTTTATATTTTTCATGTACAGGAGAATATGTTTTGCTCTGTACAAATCAATAGGCCTATCCACACTGGCGGAAACTGGTGCCCGACCGCCAGTTTAGCCCCATAATAATGCGGCCAGAAATGCTGGTGCTTTGCGCAATACCGTAACACTTGACATATTTTGGTGTACAATTTCTCAGTGCAAGCAAACAAAAAAAGGATTTCACTGGAAATTAACAGTCCACAAACTTCATGAAATGCACAATAAAGACATTGTTTTCTTTTCCCCAAAGAATTGGGAATTTTGTTTTGTGCCAGTTGATTTCACAGGGGAAAAAAACATGGGAGCATCTCATTATTTCAAAATTACTCTCGCCGTGTTCGTTGCGAGTGACATCCTAGATACAGCCCCATTCCCCGCGCCCGTAGCTTGCGCGTACGTGTGGCTTTGACCAAGTCGTTGGTCGCCGATTTAGAAATGAAAATCCCGCCTTCAAATAGTGTATGGTGCCATGCAGCCCCATTGATCCGCTCACAGCTTTAATACGCACGCTGTGCACCAATCCCCGTCCGTAACTTGCGTACGTATTATGTCTTGTGTCTTGTCCTGGTGACTGCCAGGACAGCTGCGTACAGGCTTGTACACTTTTACGCACATACACTATTGTGTGTGGAACGGCAGCTAGCGGCAAGGCATATGTGTCGTGTATAGCTTATTGGACGACCCGGCGTGGCTGAGTGCCGTTGTGCCGAAGTTTGCGTGCCGTGTCTGGCCCGGATCCCTGCCCGAAGCCGTTACTGTACCGGAGAGACCGCCTTGGACAAGGCTAGCCTACATGTTGAGTACGAGCCTTTTCCTGGTACGTACTCGATGGTTGCCGGACGACTGCGTATACACGCTCGTGAACATGTACGCGGACACATAATGAGAATGGCATGCGGCTCGTTCCGCGCACCGTGTACAGCTTGGATACGGCGTGGTGTAGTGCCGTTGTGCCGTGGTTTGAGTGCGTTTGGCCCACATGGATCTCTGCCAGATGCCGTACCGGAGAGACCGTCTTGGACAAGGCTAGACCGCCGCTGTGTGTAAACCATCCATCCATCCAGCCAGCCAGCCAACCAGCCAACCAGCCATCCATCCATCCATCCAGCCAGCCAGCCAGCCAGCCAGCCAGCCATCTAGCCAGCAAGCCAGCCAGCTAGCCATCCAACCAGCCAGCCAGCCAGCCAGCCAACCAGCCAGCCATCTAGCCAGCCAGCCAGCCAGCTAGCCGTCCACCCAGCCAGCCAGCCAACCAGCCAATTAACCAGCCAGCTAGCCAGCCAGTCAGCCAGCCAGCCAGTCAGCCAGCCGGCCAGCCAGTTAGCCACCCAACCATCCCGCCAGCCATCCATCCATCCATCCATCCATCCATCCATCCATCTATCCAGCCAGCAGGCAGCCAGCCATCCAGCCAGCCAGCCAGCCACCCAAGCCAACCAGCCAGCCACCCATCCAACCAACCATCCAGCCAACCAGCCAACCAGCCAGCCACCCATCCAACCAACCAGCCAGCCAGCCAGCCAGCTAGCAAGCCAATTAACCAGCCAGCCAGCCAGCCAACTACCAACTGATCATCCTACCATCTGACCAACCGACTACCCGACCGACTGGCCGACCAACCATTGTCATTGCGTATTCGGGCAAAACAACAAAATAATGTCTACAGCCTGATCAAGAACAAGGACTAATTTCAAATTTGCCCTCAGAGTCAAACAATGCTGAATGTGACGATAACAAATACACATAGATATTCAGGAAGTGCCCCTGAACTTGATGCAGCCTTTAATACGCTGCTCTTACGACCAAGGTTGTTAAAAGTGGAGCCCTACATTTAAAGAGAAAAAAGGGAAGAGGAAAAGAGAAAAAAGGACGACGGTACAAGGCCGTTATGATCACGTCATTGCTGGTTTTGGTTTTGTTTGTGTACTCTTTTTCTGTTTGTGGGAATGTTTCAAAACCCGAGTGCCGTGTGGAGTCCACGGGCCACACACCACAAATAGTACGACGAGACCCACTTTACTGGGCCGGTTCACGGTCACGCGGACGACAACTTCCCTCTCTCCCCTCTCTCCCTCTCTCTCTCTCTGTCTCTCTATGTCTCTGTCTTTCTTTCCTTCTCTCTATTTTTCTCTATCTATCTCCCTCCCGTTCTCTCTCTCCCCTGTCTCTGTCTCTCTTTTTTCTCTCTCTTTATCTCTCTCTCCCCCTCTCTCCCCCACCCCCTCTCTCTCTCCCTCTCTCCATGTGTCTGTCTCTCCCTTTCTCTCTCTATATCTCTCTCTCGCTCTCTCTCTCCCCTATCTTTCCCTCCCGCTCTCTCTCTGTCTCTGTCTCTCGCTCTGTGTGTCTCTCTGTCTCTGTCTGTCTCCCTTTCTCTCTCTATCTCCAGCTCTCTCTCTCTCCCTCTCTCTCTCCCCTCCCTCTCTCTCACCTCTCTCCGCCTCTCTCTTCTCACCTCTCCCTCTTGCTCCCTCTCCCCTCCCCTCTCTATCACTCCCCCCTCCCCCTCTCTCTCTCCCTCGCTCTCTCTCTCTCCCCTACCCTTCTTTCTCCCCCTCTCTATCTCCCCTCTCTCTCCCTCTTTCTCTGCGGTAAATGAACTGGCGGAAGTACACTGCACACGGCGCCACGACACGACCGCGAACCTCCCAAGTACAAGAGCACAAATATATCTGCGCACACATACACAAACAGGCCACAACTTGATTATTAGATGACGCCACGTATATATAAACGCAGATATTATAAACGCAGGTTGATTTTCCGTTTCCAGTACGGTTAGGGGCGATAGGCTCTCAACGGCTATCTTGAAATGCAATCGTTTGATCCTGGCCCCAAATTCATCGAGTTGCTTGGTGAACACAAGATCGCCGTCCAGTTTCAACCTGATACTCATTGCAGATGACATATACATCCAAATATTCGATACTAGGAACTAAGACACAAGTGGAACTTTTGGGCGGCGACCCGATATCATCGGGCAGAGCTTCCAATGCGTTTTAGCCCTCAAGCGGCTTCATGTACGTGGCCCCTGGTGGTATAGTTCGGCCTAGGTGCAACCGACTATGGCCTGTACCTCCCCAGATGACGATTGTCGATAGAGTTTGCCCTTCAAAGCAATGCATGCCCTTCAAGAAGATTCGCTGACAATTTACGCAGGCGCGTTGAACTCTGCAAAGCAGCTCATAATTGTATAAACATCACCGTAGCGCCGTGACCTGGTAAACGGCCTGCAAGAACGCATTATCACAACTCTCGTGCGCTAACAATTTCTTTCCAATTTTTGTGCCCTTAGCCGTTTAGATTTTTTCTAATTACCCCCACAAAAAAACACCCCATAAATGTGTAGCCATCCAATTAGCAGAATTTCTGCAAGGATTTGGGGGATGGACCCCCCCACTTCTACAGCCAAATATAGGGCCTCATTTAAACCCAGATGTGTTCCGAATAACACACGATATTGAAGAGTGAACCCCCATGTTGTCTTAAGCTTCATTTATTCTACAATATATCAGTTAATTAGCATCCAAAGACCCCTTATTAAAAGAAAACACCCCAAAGTTGTGGGTCCACACTTAATGATAATCAGCAACGAGGAGCCATCTTGGATGAAATTAAATCTCAAAAGTTAGAGGAGGGCCTGACGTTTCGATCCTAGCAGGACCTTTCTCAAAGGCAAAATGACAAGGACATACACAGACAGTCAGGGGAAGGAAAGCACTGATACACATGACAGAGGAAGGACAAAAGGGAAGGGAGTGGGATGCAGATGTACACCAAAGGAGGGGAGATTAACGGGAAAACAAACAAAACGGTGGGGAGGATCAAAGGGACGGGAGGGAGGTGGGAGATCAAAGGGGGAAAGCCACAGGGAAGATGAGAGAAAAGAGATGTTTATGAAGTGAGAATTAGTCATTCCCTTCCTGATTATTAAGGCCATGAGGAGTTTGCAACAGTTTTTGTATTAACTTGGATGGAATTAACTTGAAGTGATAAACAAAAATGTTGCCAACTGCTTACTGACTAAAATTACCAAAATGCTTTACTCAAAATTTAGTGGGCCTGACGTTTCGATCCTAGCAGGACCTTTCTCAAAGGCAGAGTGACAAGGACAAAAGAGATACATGTACATGAAGGAAGGGGGAAGAGAGTGAATAGGACACGGATGAAAAAAAAGGACAAAGAGGAAAGCTGCTAGGGTGAGATCAAAGGGAAGGGTAATGAGTAGTGAAGGATTAGCAAGAAGAGGGGGAAAGATCAAAGAGAGAAATAAGGATTATCAGAAAGCTGCATGGTGTTAGTCATTACCCTCCTGGATGTTGAGACCATGTGGTTGAATAGTCCGAAGACGCTTCATCCACATTTTCTCACGGCTAAGACGGACAGCATTACTACGGTGACCAAGGGATTCTATGCCCAGTACACTCATATCTGATATCGAATGATCAGGAAGATTGAAGTGATACCCAACAGGGGTGGATGGAATTAGTGTACGGCGGCACCCCTCAGAACTCTCCGAAATGCCAGAGCGCCGCCATCTTGTTTCAACAAGGGAGAAGAGGTCCACGAGGTCCACGAGGAAAAACAAAACCAAACAAAACCAAAAGACAACCCGACTGGAGCTGCCTTTGGCTTCGCGATAGCTAGGTGAATGACACAGAAAAAAAACATCACAAGCGAGTCATAAACACATCAGTTTCTGGTGACTGAGTTGTACATGAGACAATGATTTCAAGCCAGCAAGCCACAGCCAGACCCCCCCCCCCCAAACACAACCCAATCCACCCCCTCTTCTCAGACCTCAGACCAGGGATGTATACGAGCTCTATGGGTACGAGCCAGCATCGATCTGCCTCGGGTGTAAATCGAAGGCGTCCCGCAGTTTGGTCTGGCTCCCGAGGGGATGACACGCGGGAGAAAACGAACGATTAAACCCGTCGACCGGCGTGATACTGATAGAAGGACAGAGTGAGTCCGGGATCATACCGGCCAAGAATTATTTTGTCCCCTTTGGTGCGCCATACTTAATTCGCGAGGATCAAAACAGATACTGCACTGATGAAGGCAAGTTTTGTATGGCAGGCGAACTTACTTTAGTGGTCTTTTTTTTTTTTTAATGTGGTCTACCATATAAGGATGGCAATATTATTGTCGGTGTAAAAGTCTGCGAAGTCGATTTGCGCTGATGCAAACGAAAACGGCGAACACTCGAACGTGACACTGTGTGCGAGGCCACAAGGTGACGTCAGAACTGGCACGGGACTCGATCCCTCACAAGCGCCGCCGGGTTTGCCTCGGCTTTCGCCCGGACCGAGATCCGGATCCCGACAGAGGAACCCGGATCCCGATACTGCGTACAATTATGTCGAGTTCGGGCGCGCGCGTTCTCGGCTGTTCGTGAAGAACCCTGGCGGAGTGGTGGTGTGTGTGCGTGATCCTGGTCCGAGTGCAGCGTTCTATCTTGGGTCGTGTTCGCGTGGTTCGAGCGCAAGAACAAGGTTCGCGTGTGAAGAACAGACCGCCCGAACTCGACCAGAAAGACCAGTTCGTCTGCGCCGGTTCCCATCCGGTAGGAAAGCGTTGGAGGGGGTGCGAACCAGCGACCGGACCGACTCGCCCGCCAGTATCTCGATCTGTGCGATACTCAAACGGGAGAATCTGGCGGCTGGCCCTCCTGCGTTTTAAAACCAGTGGATGATGCATATTCATAAAGGGATTAATTAGCCACCTAATGCAAGTATTATTATCTGTAAAAAAACAACAACCCCGTGCCATTGACCATGCTCTCCTCTCCTCCCCTAAAAAAAGACAGAACCACACCTGTCCTCCTCGACCGCACCTGTTCGGCGTCCTCTACCTTGGAAGCACCGCGATAACTCCTGCCGACTTGATTGGTCCGCCCGGGACGGGACGGTGGTATACGGGGGAGAGCGGAGGAGGAGGAGGAGCAAGGGGGAGGGAGACCAGTACGGGCCAGGCCGACGCGCGCAGCTGCCCGCGCTGTCAACGACTCCGCGCCTCCGTGTCGTCAAAAAGCACCCCGGGCCGGACGAAGGTCGAGACCCTCTTTAAATGCCGGCGGAGAGGTGACCTGAGGGAGGAGGGACAGACGGGCAGAAAACGGCAGAGACAGAAGGAGACAGAGAGACAGAGGGACAGGGAGAAAGGGAGACAGGGAGAGACACAGGCAGAGAAAGACAGAGAGAGAGAGAGAGAGAGAGAGAGAGAGAGAGAGAGAGAGAGAGAGAGAGAGAGAGAGAGAGAGAGAGAGAGAGAGAGAGAGGGGGGGGGGCAGCAGAGAGAGAGAGAGGAAAAGAGAAAGGAAGCGAGACAGAGGGAGAAAGGGAGAGTCGGGGAGGCAGAGAGACAGGGAGACAGAAAGAGAGAGTGACATACATAGAGACGGAGACACAGGGAGGCAGAGAGATGCAGGGAGAAGCAGAGAGAAAGGCAGAGAGAGGCAGAGAGAGGCAGAGAGAGCCAGGGAGAGGCAGGGAGAGGCAGAGAGGGGCAGAAAGAGGCAGAGAGAGGCAGAGAGAGAGAGGCAGAGGGAGAGAGGCAGAGAGAGAGAGAGTTAGAGAGAGAGGCAGAGGGAAGCAGAGACAGGGACAGAGAGAGTGATGGAGAAAGAGGGATAGAGGGGGACAGAGAAAGGGCGGAGATATTGGGCCGCAGTAGCAGTCGGTGTTGATTGGGTTTCTCAGAATAGCAAGACGACCCGACCCGACCCGACCCCATGGCTCGGGATGCCGTTTATTTAACAGCCGAGATCTATGCCAGGGACGACCGCGAACGAACGCCAGTGGGCAAACTGCCGGTCTCTGGCTTGAGAACCCCCGACCCCACATAGATCTACAAATAGATCGGAAGCATACCGACGTAGCTCCCCCTTGACGACAGACCGTGGAACCTCGTCGCTACCGACCGACCGACCGACCGACCATTCCTTACTCTGTGGACCGACCGACCGACCGACCATTCCTTACTCTGTGGACCGACCGACCAGACCGACCGACCGACCGACCGACCGACCGACCGACCGACCGACCGACCGACCGACCGACCGACCGACCGACCATTCCTTACTCTGTGGACCGACCGACCGACCGACCGCACCGACTGACCGACCGCACCGGCCGACCGACCGACCGACCGACCGCACCGACCGACCGACCGACCGACCGACCGACCGACCGACCGACCAGACCGACCGACCGACCGACCAGACCGACCGACTGACCGACCGACCGCGCCGACCGACCGACCGACCGCGCCGACCGACCGACCGACCGACTGACCAGACCGACCGACCGACCGACCAGACCGACCGTGCCGACCGACCGACCGACCAACCGACCGACCGACCGACCGACCGACCGACCGACCGACCGACCGGCCGACCAGACCGACCGACCGACCAGACCGACCGACCGACCAGACCGACCGACCGACCGACCGACCGACCGACCGACCGACCGACCGACCGACCAGACCGCGCCGACCGACCGACCGACCGACCGCACCGACCGACCGCACCGACCGACCGACCGACCGACCGACCGACCGACCGACCGACCGACCGACCGACCGACCGACGACCGACCGACCGACCGACCGACCGACCAGACCGACCGCGCCGACCGACCGACCGACCAGACCGACCGCGCCGACCGACCGACCGACCGACCGACCGACCGACCAGACCGCGCCGACCGACCGCGCCGACCGACCGACCGACCGACCGACCGACCAGACCGACCGCGCCGACCGACCGACCGACCGACCGACCGACCGACCGACCGACCGACCGACCAGACCGCGCCGACCGACCGACCGCACCCACAGAACCCCAAGGTACCCAGTAGACGAACTCCATAGATTTCACCTTACCCTCCCCCTTAAAGGCACTATACAACATTGGTAAAGGTCAAAAGATTGCCACCAAAATAAGCAATACAGTAATCTGAGAAGGGAGAAAAATACAAAAAACCGTCAGGGTTTACGCACCGTTCTGTAGTGTCAGAAATAGTTTAGTACTCGCGAGTAATAACATATTTTGTCGATGTTTAAGTGGATATTTCTCGAAAAATACAGCATCCCAGACCCTAAGATTTCAACGTAAGGATTCTATCATGACCATCTACAAGCTGTGCAAAATAGAAGGAATTCTGTGGACATCGATGTTTCCCGATCTTCCAAATGTTTAATATTAAATAGAAGAAACCCCAGACCGCTCATCGGTACATCCGGGCGAAACCGAAGCCCGTTCGTCTGTCAGTGTGGAAGTATGGTGTCTGGACTTACCGCCCCCCAGTGGAGCGTCCGAAGGCGGCCCGGTGGCCGATCCATCTCTGGCAGGTTTAAATAGCAGCACGCCGCCGCCATATGGCGGCGGGGGCCACGCAGCCACTCTGTCATCGTTAGTGCGGAGCAGGGGCCGCCGCCGTGTGGGGGGGGGGGGGGGGATCAGTGAGAAACCAAACTATCGAGTCGAAAGAGAAAGAGGCAGAAACTGAGGCAATCGAAAATAAGCCGTCGGTATAATAGTCGCTGCCCTGTATGATTTTGGTAGGTTGGGTTGGTGTATAACCTTTTGGTGGTGGAGTTTTACATGGATATCTTTCAAGCGGGAGAATGTACTTGGGGGTCAGGCCAACGTATGTATACATTGGTAGCTTGGGAAAAGGATTTGTTGGTAAGGGGGAGCAAAACCCTCGACTAATTACAAGCTAATCTGAACTCAGGCGTGGGTCAGACTTTCGGACTCCGACCAATATTACAGAGAGAGGAAATAGGGAGGGCGTTTCCTTCCTCGTGGACGGCTAGGGCCAGCTCTAAACGAGTCCGGATCGAACTTTGGGGACTTTGGGAGTCGGACCCGGCATAATCCGCCTCGGATCCGAAACAAAAACAGTGTCGGATCTGTTTCTCTGCATCCAGGGCTCGGGGTAGTACAGGTGTCGGATCCGGCAAGTTTTTTTGGGCTCGGATCGGACGCATTCAAGGTCCGATCTATAAATGCGTTCCCTTCGGAATGATCCGACGCTCCGGACCAAATCCGACATACTCTGGACCAAATCTAACATACTCCAGACCAAATCCAACATACTCCGGACCAAATCCAACATACTCCGGACCAAGCCCGACATACTCCGGGCCAAATCCAACACACTCCGGACCAAATCCAACATACTCCGGACCAAATCCAACATACCCCGGACCAAGCCCGACATAATCCGGGCCAAATCCGACATACTCCGGACCAAATCCGACACACTCCGGACCAAGCCCGACATACTCCCTGTCAAATCCGACATGATCAGAGTAAGAAATTCAATCAAACCGACTATGGACAGACCAAGATTCGGTCAAAGCTATAAAGGTAACGAATTACGGGAGGGAAAAAAGTGAAGTCGATACTATATGAAAGGGAACCGCTGCGTCCAGTCTAAGGTACACTGCACCAGTATGTTTACCACGAAGGGACGCAGATATCACCGGCGCCAGCTGCACGAATCGATCACGATGGTTTATGACGTATCCTAATCGACCAGCGCACCGACAACGCAGGAAGGGCAGAGAGAAAGGAAGAAAAAGTCAACCTTTCCGAGCAATACCCGAAGTCGAGGCTGATTAAGGAGTGCTCGGCTAAACGCAGCTCCCTATAGCCGCCCTCATAAATCTAAGGATGATTAAATGCCGGGGTAATTGGGCCCAGCGGTGGGCCGGGGGTGGGGGGGGGTGGGGGGGTTGAGCGGGAGGGGGAGGGGAAGGGACGGCAGTTATGGCACGAGGGAGTGAGAGAGACGAGAAGAGAGTAAAATGGTTCTCTTTCTCGTTCGTAGTAGGGTCCCCCTGAACTACCGAGACGTCGTAAAGACGAAACACCCCGCCGAGCGTGGATCGGGGGAGACGAGAGCCGGGAGCCCCCGGGGCTGTTTGTCCGGTTGCCCGCTGAGCGCTAAGCCCGCGGTCTTCGGGAAAGTCCACCGGCGTTTGTTTGAAAACAAACAAAAAAAGTGAAATATCTGTTTGTCAGTTAACACTCGCTACAACATGCCGGCGTGTATAAAAAAAACCGTAACAACACAGGGACTCTATTCAGAGCATGCACAAGAGAGGCAGTTGTTCAACCTCGACCCCATACGGATAGGTTGTCATCTTCATAGGTTGTCATCTCCTTTCTGAGGGGTCGGCATTGTCCCGTATAAGTGTGTCTTATAATTAGGGGGCGTTCACGGCGAGTTCACGACACCCCACCTGCAGGTTCCAGTGGGAAACATTTATGAGACGCAGCAGACTCTATAGGGACAACGAGTCCAGGCGGGATCAGTCATGTGAAGAGAAGAGAGCGGCTCAGGGAAAGGGAGATCATGAATGTTATTAACTTATTGCTTTGAATTGTGAATTGTTTACATATCCCCAGTCAGAGAGACAGCGAAAGAGAGAGAGAAGGATCGAGAGAGAGAGAGAAAGAGAGAGAGAGAGAAGCGAGAGAGAGAGAAGAGAGAGAGAGAAGAGAGGGAGAGAGACAGGGGGGGAGGGAGAGTCGGGGAGGCAGAGAGACAGAGAGAGACAGAGAGAGGGGAGAGAGGGAGAGGTAGAGAGAGACAGAGAGAAAGAGGAGAGAGAGAGAGGGAGAGAGAGAGAGAGAGAGAGAGAGGAGAGAGAGGAGAGAGAGGGAGAGGGAGAGAGAGAGAGGGAGAGGGAGAGAGAGAGAGAGGGGAGAGAAAGAGAGAGGGGAGAGAGAGGGGAGAGAGAGAAGGGGAGATGGAGAGAGGGAGAGAGATATAGAGAGGGAGAGGTGGAGAGAGAGGGGGAGAGAGAGAGACGGGGAGGGAGGGATGGAGAGAGAGGTGGAGAGAGAGGTAGAGAGGGAGGGAGATGGATGGAGGGAGAGGGGAGGGAGGGAGAGAGGGAGGGAGGGAGAGAGGGAGGGAGGGAGAGGGAGGGAGAGAAAGGTTGAGCTGGAGGCAGGGAGAGAAAGGTTGAGCTGGAGGGAGTGAGAGAGATGGAGGTGGAGAGAGAGGAGAGAAGAGAGAATGTTCGGGAGGAAGGGTAGAGACAGAGACTGTCAGAGGGAGAAAGTCAGACAGAGAGAGACACAGAACGAGGGAGGGGACGAGAGAGACAGGGAGAGAGGGATAGAGAGTGGTGGACGGTGAGAGACAAACAGACAGAGAGACCGAGAAAGGAAAGAACAGAGTGGAAGAGGGGGGGGGGCGAGACTGAGATGGGGAGAGACAGAGATACAGGGAAAAAGACAATGTCTTTGTTTCACCGGTGCAAAGATGCTAGTCAACTCCGGTCGCAATGTGGTTGCAATAATCGAGGTAAATCAATTTTACGGACCAACTGCGAAAGTGCCCACATTATTTCATACAAAACGTGGGGAAAAAATGACGACAACAATCATGGCATAGAGGACAGGACACCTGTAAGTGATCTTGGTAACGATAGCGTAGAGCCGGCAGTAATTGAATGACTGGCATTTCCGATGCCTGATTTGGCGTGCTTCCTGCCCTGCTGCTGGGGGTGGAGGGTACCGAGGGCTGGGCCGGGCCGGGGCTGGTAGAACGACCCACCGTATACGGGAGGCCTAGACGCGGCGGGCCCGGGCGGTCATTGCCGCCCAACGTGCTGTGGGGAGGCAGGCAGGGAGGCAGGGAGAGGGGGAGGGAAGGAGGGAAGGAGGGAGGGAGGAGGGAGGAGGGAGGAGGGAGGAGGGAGGAGGGAGAGAGGGAGAGAGGGAGGGAGGGAGGAGGGGAGGGGGAGGGGAGGGGGAGGTGGAGGCAGGCAGGCAGGGAGGCAGGCAGGGAGGCAGGCAGGGAGGCAGGCAGGCACGCAGGCAGGCAGGTAGGGAGGGAGGGGAGGCAGGGGAGGCAGGGGAGGCAGGGGAGGCAAGGAGGCAGGGAGGCAGGGAGGCAGGGAGGCAGGCAGGCAGGCAGGGAGGGAGGCAGGGAGGGAGGCAGGAGGGAGAGGGGGAGGGGAGGGAGACAGGGAGAGCGTTCGAGTGGGGAGGAGGGAGGGAGGAACGAGGGGAGAATATTGAGGGATGGAGGGAGGGAGGGAGGGGAGGTATGGAGGCAGGTATGGAGGGAGGGAGAGATCAATGGAGGGAGGGAGAGAGGGGAGAGGGGAGAGAGGGAGGGAGATAAGGGAAGTTTTGGAGGGAGGGAGGGAGAGATGGAGAGAGGGAGGGAGGGAGGAGGGGAGGCAGAGGGGAGGGAGGGAGGGAGAGAGAGAGGGGGGTAGGAGAGGGGGAGAGGGGAGGGATGGAGGGAGGGAGGAAGAGGGGAGGGAGGGAAGGAGGGAGAGAGGGGAGGGAGTGAGGAATGGAGAAATGGAGGGATGGAGGGAGGAAGGTAGAGGGGATGGAGGGAGGGGGAAGGAGGCGATTCCCCCACGGGCTGACCCTCTGCGTTTCACTCTCGGGCCGTTTCCGCATGATCTTCGCCCGCCGTTCTTCGTGAATTCGAGTCACAAAGTATATCGAGTCCGAGTCCAAGTCTCAGTCGCATTGCTAGTGCCCGAGAGATGGCGTCCGAGTCCCTGAGTCGTCAAGGTTGAGTCCGAGCTAAAGACTCCGTGGTCATTTCAGTGGCTGGTCAAGAGTCGAAGGGTCATTTGCGTTGTTCTCTACTGTCCATTGGGGAGGGAGGCTGGAGGCTGGAGGCTGATGCGGTTGTAGACTGTCACCTCTTTTTGTGCACCAGGGAGGGGGGCAGTTTTAGATCGCGATAATCGATTCGTCAGACGCCGGGCGAAAAGCCACCGGTCACCAAACTGTTTGTACACACACAAACAAGTACATGAGAATTCTGGCTTCCTGAGTTCGGCCGCATATAACTATAATATTGCTGAATAACGATAGAACGGTCAGGAAAACGTCAGGCAAACAGTTCAGGAAAACGGACACCGTGCGGTACACGTGGGCGATATTCAACGACCTCCTTATGCTGTATTTGTGGCACGCTCATGAATATGTAGATGTACACACAACGATGATAATACTCTGCCGGAAATGTCACCAGTTAAAGCAATCAATGCATTGTGCAGCGCATAGAGCCCCCCCCGTATCAATTCGCGACCTCAGTCATGCAGGAAAGCATATCAATAATATACAACAGGTGCATGTTACGAGGGAGGGGAAACAAAGTTTAGTTGCATTGTCCTATAATAAGTCAACGCTTGAAAAGCGTTGGGCCATTTTATACCAGCTCATCAAATTGGCCTATCGGGTAAAAGTTTGAGAACATTTTTACACTATTTAATCATAGATTTGATATTTGGACCAAAGCTAAAGTCAGATTTCAGTGATCCGAATATTTTTGCAGAGCAGCTATTAAAGCCCCTACACAACATAGGTCGAGGTATAAGAATAGCATCCATAAGAATGTAGCATTCAACGCCGTACTGTTCCGAAAAATAGTTTAGATCTCGGTGAGACGTAAACGATTTCTTTTACTCAAATATTTCAGTGAGAGGTTTCTACTATAACCATCTTCAAACTTCCGTGAACATTTCTGTTTTTCAATCTTATACCAATGTTGTGTAGGGGCTTTAAAGGCCCTACACAACATTGGCAAATGTCAAAATATTGCCACAGTTTGTGTGTTAAACCATAAAACATTCTAAAAGTGGGTTTAGTTCAAATGGTCATCCGAGAAAGTAGAAAAAGGCAAAAAACCGTCAGGGTTTTCTCACTCTTCTGTAGTGTAAGAAATGGTTTATTACTCGCGAGTAATAAACTATTTGTCGATATTTGAGTGAAGATTTCTCGAGAAGTACAGCATCCCAGACCGTAAGATTTCAGCATGAGGAATCTATCGTGACCATCTACAAATTGTGTAAATTAGAAGGAAATCTATGAATATCGATGTTTTTCCGATCTTCCCAATGTTGTATTGGGCCTTTAAGTTAAGTAAGAAAAACAAACGTATATGTTTATAATTTTATATACACCATAATATACCGCACTCATGAGCGATGCTCTTTGTTCGAAAATATTCATTGTAGTTAAACTAAAGTGGTAGGCCTATACATGTACATTACCGCATTTCGCGTTCGCATCAGCGGCTCTTCCTCTTCGTAAGACGACTTCGGGTTGGGCGTCCTTGCTCCGAACCCACGCTCTCTACTCGTCCCATCCCTGTGGGCCGGGAGAGCCTCCCAGGGTCTCGACCGGGGATGCGGGGTTCTCTCCACGGTGCACAGCTACGGCTGCCGTGCCCCGGTGTCGTCGGTGATTTCGGGCGCTGTCCCTGCTTGAAAGATGGCAATAGTGGGGAAAACACGAGGTCGGTTGGGGTGTCGTATATATAATCCTGGATCTTCACCTCAACGTTCTGACTGTATGATCGAGGAGATTAATATCCAAAGCGGCAACGATGAGACATTGGATATAATGCTAGACAGTTTCGATTCCAATAAGACGCATTTTAGATGTTACTAGAAAAGCCATTTTTTTCTTCAGGACAAATAAACATCCGTTCGTTCGACCATTTATTTCAACGTCGTTACACTGTATAATGTTAACGGGTCGACAACAATACAACAGATATCAAACTACAACAATAAATGTATAGAGTCTAAACTAAGTTAATTTAGCATGTGGTCACGTAGAAACCAGACAGTAATTATATACAGGCCTAGGTAACAACGTTAGGGATGAAGTGAAGAAAGAGCTTGAGTGCCCGAACCACGAGTAATAAAGTATTTGTCGATATTTGAGTGAAGGTTTCTCGAGAAGTACAGCATCCCAGACCGTAAGATTTCAACATGAAGTTTCTATCATGACCATCTACAAACCGTGTAAATTAGAAGGAAAACTGAGGACATCGATGTTTTCCGATCTTCCCAATGTTGTGTTGGGCCTTTAAAGCCCCTACACAACATTGGTCGAGGTCAAAGAATAACATCCATACGTTGTCTGATCCAACATATGCATGAAATAGCACACCTGTGAAAATTTCAGCTCAATCCGCCGACCGAGTCTCGAGAAAATTGTGAAAACCACTTCATTTGTTTCGCGAAAATGCGCATTCAACGCCGTACTGTTTCGAAAAATAGTTTAGATCTCGGTGAGACGTAAACGATTTCTTTTACTCTTTTCTCCCAAAATACAGCATTTTAGGCAGAAACATTTCAGTGCGAGGTTTCTACTATAACCATATTCAAACTGTATAGGCCTAAGTTTCATGTGAATCTGTGAACATTTCTGTTTTTCGATCTTACCAATGTTGTGTATGGGCTTTAAGGAGTTGTGAATTTAATATTTTAACGAATACAGCTAGGGTTGACGATGCTTTACGGGGGTTGGCTAATCTAGTTCCCCCAAAAAACTTCGACTTTACCTCCTTTCCACCCGAGCAGAATAATACTGTCTGCGTAGTTTGGTCGAAATGCTAACATTCCCTTACTCTATCTTGGAAAATAAAATCGACGAGGTGAGACTTTCTAAAAAAAAAAGATGTGTTATTTGATGAATAGGACGCAATTTGTGTAGCGAAAGCGCTCTCAGCCATTTTTCGGCTAAAAGCAATTTTTTAGGGTGGATATTGTTACATGCAGTAAAAATGATTGATGGTCGGAAAGACAAGAAGTAGTTTGTGTAACCTAATGAATTATAGTTTCATCAATTACTATATGGGGGCACGTGCATGCGGCCTTACATTACAGTCAGGCAGGGGCAAGCCTCTTGGCTGATGGGGTATGACCGACCTTTGTTTTGAACATTTACAATGCGTGCAAGGCTAGCAAATCTGAGCGTTCTCTGTCATGTCTGTTTGTCTCTCCCCTCTCGCTCCCTCTCCCCTCTTTCTCCTCACTTTTCTAACTCCACTCTCTCACCTTTCCCCTTCTGTGTTACCTCTCCCTCTCTCCCCTCTGTCTATTATTTTCTCCTATCTCTCATATCTAAGTCTGTTTCTGTCTCTCTCTTCCTCCTCTCGATATTATATCTCCGTATCTATCCATATCCCTCCTTCTGTCCTCTCACTCTGTCCTCTCCCTCTTTCCCTCCCCTCTCTGTCTCTTTCTGCTCCCCCTATTTATGTCTGTCTCTGTCTGTCTGTCTCAGTATCTGTCTATCTCTCTTTCCCTCTCTCCCTCCCACTCTCTCTCCCTCTTTCCCCCTCTCCCTTTCCCTCCCCCTCTCTTTCTCCCCTCTCTCTCTCCTCTCTCTCCCTCACTCTCTCTCTCCCTGTCTCTTTCCCTCCACCTCTCCCTCCACTTCTCTCCCTCTCCCCTCTCTCCCTCCATCTCTCCCTCCCCCTCTCTCTCTCCCCCAGCTCCTTCCATATCCCTCTTCCCTCTCTCTACTAGTCTCAACAATAGGCCTACAGCCCTCTCGGTAATTTGTTTACGGCCGGCGAGGTGGCAGCGGGCCGCGCTCGGTTGTCGCCTACCGTGCGGCCTGAGTGATTTACGGGGCGGGCAGTGGGCGCCTCGCCCGTCGTTGGCGATAATTAGCGGGGAGACGGCGATACTCGGGGAAGACGTGGGATCTCAACCGGCCTCCAGTATTCTACCCCCTCCCCCCTCATCCACTCTCCACAGCCACCACCGCCACAAACCCCGCGGAGAGCTTAGAGCGCTGATCCGCAGACGGCGTCAACAAAAGGCGAACCGGACAAAAAATATCGGCTGGTTTCGTTTTGTCCTGCGAGTTATTTTTGTCGTAAACCCGGGCTGATACTTTTCCCGCCGACGGCAAAATTTGAGTCCATCTTTTCCCAATGCGTTGTTCGGGGTCAGACAATATCTTCACAATCATTTGTGTTTGCCATTTTTCAGAATTGTGCGGTTTTTCGTTTCGACTCAAATTGAAAAAGCTGCATCCACTTACTGTGCTCCCCGAACTGCTGTAGCCAGGTTTACAACAATCATTTTTTGCCATCTGAATGAAAACGAAGGACGTGACCCCTGGGGATATACAGCAGTTGGTGGTTGAATGCTTCTGACTGGCGCCTCCACCCCGGCAAAGACTAGTCGACTATTAGGGAAGGCCGCCATCTAAGGACTAGATAGCTCAGATGGAAGAGCACTGGTACGTTAATCCAGAGGTCTCGGGTTCAAGTTCCAGTCCAGTCAAAGTTTTCCTTGCCAATTTTTCAATTTATTTTGCTTTAGGTGTAAAGACCGTTGTCATTTCGGTGGACTGAACAGGCGATTGTGGCTCAATTTTTGTGAAATTCGGAATTCGGCGCGAAAGACATTATATAGTGGATTCGAACAAGCGATGTTCTCTGCCGTGGGAATAGGCCCAGATGGGAATAGACAGATGTCGAATCTCAATCTTCCTCCATGCCTTTGATTAATATCGGGAGCAGAATCTACGGTGCGAGGGCGAAGCTTCATAGAGCTGGAGGGCTTTGGCAACATAAATTGATTACTGATATACCGGTACTGTGCCAGTGGGCCCGTAACTATACGGTAAACCAGGTTTTAGATTTGAAGATGAGCTGACTCGGTCTGCAAAAAGGGACCGGGAGTTCGGCGAAACTCGCCCGTGGTTGTCGGCCGGCAACTCCCGTCGTCACGCGCTGAGCATTGTAAAGAATCCCTTATATGACGCACCGTGGAGCTACTAGAGAGGTTTCGCCCGCGAACTGATACGCCTACGCATACGTTTATCTATCCGAACGTTACCAGTAGGCCCTAAGTGGCCATTCCGTCGTTTCACAATCCAGGTGCATCACTATATCAGTGCTGCTGTTCGTAACAAAAGTCTAAAATGAAGTCTATTTCAGACACCATGCATCCCCGTTTTGATACCCTACAGTGAGACTACCGGTAATCTGTTCGTATTTCAAAGTCTTCAAATCTCACCAAAAGTTCCGGTACACATCCAGCTATTACTCATTTCTGAACAACACCATCCATATTTTCTATGGACCAAAGAAGTAAAGACGATTTGCTAGATATTCGAATTGTCTCACGCGTCTCTTCCTTCCGTGTCGTCCGCACGTTTAGCGGAGAGCAAGTAGCGTATGACGTCATAATTTATGACGTATCCGCTGCACTAAGCGTATCTCTAGGTTCTCGAAACCTCTCTATCAAAACAAGGACGCACCGAACATCACTGTATACATTCAGAGTGCTTTTTTTTGTCGGCAGGCCTCTGGAAAGTTACTTCGCCAGCACGTTTCGTGCTAAGCAAAGGCTGGGCCGCTTAAGCAGTTTGGCCCAAGGCCAAAAGACAGTCGCTTCCCCCTTTCCTTCTCCCTGTTTAGGTCATCAGATTCCAACTGATACGCCACGGTGTTGAGTACACCGAGGCCAAACATTATCCCATCGTATCGATGACGGCGTCGCTTGAGAAAAAACCCGGTAACGTTAAACGCGAGGCTAGTAGTATAGTTTCTTTCCGACTGTACGTTGGGGGGGGGGGCACACTTTCGAAACAAAAGTTTATTGTATGAAGCGATATAAAAGTCAAGCACTGGAGCAATACATGTCAAGATTAAAACAAAACGAAACAAAACAAACGAACAGACAGATAGACAGACAGACAGACAGAAGGACGGACGGCCGGACGGACGGGAAGGTAGACAGACATTCAGGTAGACAGACAGCCGGACAGACAGACAGACAGACACTAGATAGTGCCATCCATTTAACACAAAAAGTGATTGGGGTTGTTGCTGTTTTTGTTAGACATTAAAAGTCGTGTATCTCGTATTTGGAACAGAGCATCTTATTTTTTGAGGCACTCTGAGATTATATAGATGCGCAGAGTGTCTATAGTCCGATGAGCTCCCCCGGGGTCTAGCACGGTCATCCCGGGTAGGTTCGGACCGTCATCACCCCCCTATACCTGACACAGCGTGACAGGAGGATCACTAGGGAAAAATTGCACCATCTTTAGAATGGTGCTGGTGTCGAAGGCCCTTCCTTATCGGTTCATCTTATTCGTAGCTATGGTCGTATAAGAAACGGAGCCAGTCGCCCGGTCAGGGATTGGTATGAAGACTACTGTCCCCATTCCACGCCTACAACGATGGGATATTCATCTTCGGTAATCCGACACCATGCGTTAAAATTGTATGTTGTAAGACGAGTTTCTCTACCGCCGTGGGTCATTGCCCCTTACTCTGCTCGTGTCTTTGCCCTCGCCCCTCCCTCTGCCGCTTCACATGATGGCCATGCCCATATCCATGCCTCTAACTCTGCCTCTTCCTCTGCCCCTGTCTCTGCCTATTACCATGCCTCTATCCATGCCTCTGCCTCTGTCCCTTCCTCTGCCCCTGCCCCTGCCTCTGCACATGTCCCTGCCCCTGTCCCTGCCTATTCCTCAGCCCCTGTCTCTGCCTCTTCATGAGCCCTTGTCCCTGCCGCTGTCCCAGCCTCTACCCCTGCCCCTACCTATGTCCCTGTACCTGCCTCTTCCTCTGTCCCTGTCCCTGCCTATTCCTCAGCCCCTGGCTCTGCCTCTTCTTGAGCCCTTGTCCCTGCCCCTGCCCGCACCTCTTCCTCTGTCCCTGTCCCTGCCTATTCCTCAGCCCCTGGCTCTGCCTCTTCTTGAGCCCTTGTCCCTGCCCCTGTCCCAGCCTCTTCTTCTGTCCCTGTCCCTGCCTCTTCCTCCCTCTGCTCCTGTCCCTGCTCCTGCCTCTCCCTCTGCCCCTGTCTCTGCCCCTCCCTGACCATCTGCCACCAGCGGCAGCACGAAGAACACCAAGACAATGGAAAGCATCAACCAAGAGGAAAAAGTGACGAGGTCACGACCAGCAGCCGCAACGGCATCGATAGCGCCAGCAACAACACCGGCACCAACCAACGACGACAACGCAGGGCATCGGGCCGAAGGGAGGGGCCCGCGACCCGACGCCGCACCGCGGGTTCAGTGAACCCCGCTCGGCCCGCCGGCCGAGCCACGCGAAGACTGGCGGGGTGTTTTACGACTCCGTACCACCACCACCACCACCACCACCACCACCACCACCACCACCACCACCACCACCACCACCACCACCACAAAAAACCCGGTGCGTGTAACCCAATCCACTTCCAAGGGGAGCATCTCTCCATTGTCCGGGCAGACAGACACCGTGCCTGCCCTGGACAGACCCTCTGCTTCGACGGGGGCTCTGACTTCGGCTCTATTTCCACCACCACCCGTAACAGAAACAACGCACTTTTCAAACAAAGGCCAAAACTGAGGCCTTTATTATAGGGGTAAGGACTTGGACGAAATTCTTCCTCCTGGAACTTTACAAAACAACCCTTTGCACATCCATTCACTTTGCACGCCGAATGGACGGAATTTACCAAATGATCTGACTCCATTTTCAAAAATATTTCTTCACCAATTCTCAGTAATTTTTTTTTTATCAATTTGTTTGACTTGAGTTGAAAAGGCTGCATCCACTTTGTCTGTACCCCGAGCTGCTGTAGCCAGGTTTACAACCATTGGTAGCTCAGATGGGAAGAGCGCTGGTACGCAAAACCAGAGGTCACGTGTTCACAAGTTTTCTTTGTGATTATTTTTTTTCAATTTGTTTAAAAAGTTCCCAGCCAGCTTTTCATCGATTTGTTTCAGTCCAACTTTGTTGGAGTAATAGTCAAGATTCACCTGGTTTTCAACAAAGTCACAAAACCCATTGAGACCATAGGTGTGGAGACCGCCATCTTGTGTATAAGTGCAAGCGGGCATCTTTCCACTTTCCATTCCTTGAAAAAAAAACAGGGACCGACCACCTCCCACCTGGTGTTGCATCTGGTCTTTTCAGGCGAGACATTGCGTACAAAACCCCTCCGTACACGCCACGGAAGTGGGACAGTTTTGGGGGGCGAAAACCAGGTTCTCTTTTCTCTTGGACCTGAGAGGTGAGGCTCGAGCAGCAGCACTCGACATCTCGAAATCTTTCGATAAAGTCTGGCATATTATAGGGGCCTGCTCCACAAACTCCAGTCATATGGCGTTTCTGGTAGATTGTGGTCTATAACTGCCCATTTCCTTTCCAACCGTAAGCTGAAGGTTGTCCTTAAAGGCCAGACCTCCCCTACTATCTCAGTCAATTCTGGGTTCTGTCATGTCCTGGGACCTACCCCCTTTCTTACATACATCAACGATCTGCCAGATACTGTCCATTCTCAACTGGCGGTGTATGCAGACGACTCAACCCTTGTCTCCGACTCGCCTTACTCTCCTAATTCCTGTTCTTGTCATTTTGTTCTTGTCAAGTCAGTCAACATTTTGTTGGTGTAGATTGCATCCTATTAATGTTTACCGTAATGTTGACGGTGCGAAGGCCATCGCGTGCCAATCACAAAATCACCGTGCGGAACACGCGCCTTGAATGGTGATTCCCAATAGGTATAATGTTGTAACCAGACGTCGGGGTCCACAGACATCTCTGTTCGCGTCCGCGCTCTCTATCCTGTGTAATTGTCGAATAAATACAGTGCGTGGCTGCACTAAAACCTCCACGCCCAAATGTACACCTGTTGATACCATCGGGGTAGTAAACTATAGTATCAGTAGCGTACATGATCCTCCCCTTCCCCCAATCCTCCCCTCCCTATAACCCCACGCGATGACCCGCGCTTGACGCGTGTTAAAGATGGTATGAAACGGGCGGGACGGTCGGTTAGGAGTGTCAATATCGTGTACCGTGGTATACGACCGTAATACTTCATGTTAGCGTTATCCTATACGGACCGAGTCCTCTACGTCCGTAACGCGATTGGCACGTGCTCTCTTTCACGCAATACGCTTTCCGCGTAACCACCTGCGACCGATCGTCAAGGGGCAACTCTATCGACCCACCTTAATTCGTGGTCAATAGAACGCTGTTCAAACTCCTTAAGGAGTGAAGGCTTGCTGGTGCACCGCGTGGGTTGACGGGTGGCTATACCAAGAGGAGGTGCGGTCCTGAGACGAACCAGTGAGTGGTGGAGGAGACTCAATGCTTCGGCCAGGATACTTTGGCCGTGCGTCCTCGAGAGAACACGCTCCTCCAATACGAAGAAGGGTTGGAAACTACCGGTAACTAGGCTACGGAACACAGCCGGGGGTTGAGGGGTATCGGCCCATGATCGTCAACAGGGAACGGGGAACACCATAGTATCATAGTCCCCCTGACACACCTTTTGGGATCAGAGAAAACTAGACCGACTGTTGGACAGGAGCAGGGGCAGGGACAGGGGCAGAGGCAGAGGCAGAGGCAGAGGCAGAGGCAGAGGCAGAGGCAGAGGCAGAGGCAGAGGCAGAGGCAGAGGCAGAGGCAGAGGCAGAGGCAGAGGCAGAGGCAGAGGCAGCGGCAGAGGCAGAGGCAGAGGCAGAGGCAGAGGCAGAGGCAGAGGCAGAGGCAGAGGCAGAGGCATAGGCATAGGCATTGGCAGAGGCAGAGGCAGAGGCAGAGGCAGAGGCAGAGGCAGAGACAGGGACATGGGCAGGGGCAGGGACAGGGGCAGAGGCAGAGACGGAGGCAGGGGCAAGGGCAGGGGCAGGGGCAGGGTGTTACGAAGTCCAGACTTTAGTTGTGGGTTGAACTATCAAAATAGGGCAGACACAAAAAAAGGAACTTGGAAAGAACGGCGAAAGACAAAGGTTGTAACATGAATAATAATGATTATTTCTATAAGAACGAATTAGAACATATTCACAACAAAACAAAGATTAGATACACTATAACAGTACCAAAACGAACCAAAAACAAGACTGTTGGCCGCTATGGAGATTGGGCGTGGCGGCGCGGTGACGTGGTGGTGTGGCGTGCCTGACGGATTGGGCGTGGCGGCGTAGTCACTCGGCGGGAGTTAGGGTCGGGCGATGTTATGAGGGACGAAGGTCCAACGGCGGATGGTATCCCGTGGAACGGAGGCGCAGTTCGTGAGGAACGCACTGGGCCAACGGCAGGGGCAGGGGCAGGGGCAGGGGCAGGGGCAGGGGCAGGGGCAGGGGCAGGGGCAGGGGCAGAGAAAGAGGCAGGGGCAGGGAAAGGGAAAGGGGCAGAGGAAGGGACAGGCAGAGACAGAGGCAGAGATAGAGGCAAAGGCTAATGCAGAGGCAGATGCAGAGGCAGAGGCAGAGGCAGAGGCAGAGGCAGATGCAGAGGCATAGGCAGAGGCAGAGTCAGAGGCAGAGGCAGAGACAGGGACATGAGCAGGGACAGCGACAGGGGCAGAGGCAGAGACGGATACAGGGGCAGGAACAGGGGCAGGGGCAGAGAAAGAGGCAGGGGCAGGGAAAGGGAAAGAGGCAGAGGAAGGGACAGAGTCAGAGGCAGGGACAGGGGCAGAAGTAGGGGCAAGGGCAGGGGCACGAGCAGAGGAAGGGGCAGTGGATCGCGGCGGTAGAAACTCGTCTTTGATACAATAGACAATTTCAAGCATAGTGTCAAATATGATTATCAAATATGAATTTCCCATCGTTGTAGGCGTGGAATGAAGAATTCTTTTTTTAGGGAGGGGTGGCAAGCTCATACAGTGCGCCGTAGGCATCGACCTTCGTGCGGTAAAGTCTCGCCACAAAGTTGTATGCATGTATTACATAGAAACTAGGCCCGTAGATATCCGAGCAATTCGGCAGCCGTAGATGACCGCGTATTCACAATGATTAACCCATCTTTCAGCCGGTCTAGATTGGATCGGGCCTCGCAGCGGGCGCTCTTTGAAGATGGCGCCTTGTTTCCCCGGTCCGTGGTCAATTTGGATTTTTTTTTTGAAAACTGTGGTTTGGGGGGTATTTTCCGAGGCTCTGAACATGCTGTTCTTCATGGAGGTCTTTGTGTCTACGCTCACCACAGATCAATTTAAAAAAAGAAAACAAAAACAGAAAACAGAAGAAAAATCTCCAACAAACAAGGCTAACTTGTTTCGAGGATTAAATCTACCGACAACCGACTTCATGGAACACGCGATGTGTTTGGAGCACCAACTTTACAACATTTCAGTCTCCTGACGACGGACAGAGTACACACTGCCCGAAACGTTGAGTCGCTGGCTCTTCCCACAGCCACACTCCATCCCGAGAGAGATGACGTACGTGATATCAACGCAATTTTCCCACTCTTTACACTCTCTACGCAAACGGTTTTACAGAAGTGTCTTCCGACCCATCATCTCTTGGCCAGCTGATCTCTAATTTACAACCGGAACTGATAGTAAAAAAAATGGGAGCAACATAAAATAACCAATGATGATATATGTGAACATTTGGTGTTGGAAAGTCACCAAAATTATAGTTAGTAGGAGGACTGCAATGCTGTTATTCTGGAAAACGGTCAAGGAATTCATCTTCTTCTTGCGTATGAGGCAAGCAGCAATTAGAGGTGCTGCTGTCTCAAGTTGTTGTCTTTCGTCCTGGGCTCAATCAGAAGAGCGAGACCAGTGACCAGGCACACCAACTAGGGGGTCGACAACATAGGGCCCAGGGGAGAAGCGAAAAATGTTGTTCCCTCCATCACAGCACCCATATATTAGGGTGACGCTAGCGGTCCGCGTTCAATAATAGACCGGATTGGAATTGGCTTGTTTGTTAGTCAACAATAACTATCGTACACACACACTGACCACTGACAAAGCCAACAACACCAACACCAACGATGGGAATTCACGCTCCACTCGTTCTCCGCTGAATTATTATGATAAGACCACTCTGAATTTGTGCCAAAAAATGAGGGTTTTAGGCCTATTTCTGTCAACCACATTCAGTTCTTCGTATACCAGCGTCTGATATTTAGCGTCTTGTTTTCTTATTTAAGTCTTATTGTAATCAATAAATGACCTTAGATTAAGCGTGAAGTAATCCCTCACAACGAGAACCGAAACATGGTTTCGTCAAATAAAAGAGGAACTATTTATCATAGATTTAACATGATGTTTGCGTCGAAGAGAATGTAATTCAATGAGGGTTTGCCTTGCTCGAAGTGATCTATGGAACTATGTACGGTACACGTTTCCCTGAAAAAAAAAACATGTACCGATAGCTGAGATAGGTCACTTCGTCTTCTGATCGACGTATTTGGAACTGGAAAGGTAAATCAGAAATACCAACACGGACAATTAATACACAACCCAGTCATATAGCGTGCGAAATTGACATTTATTGCCAAGTTACCATAACATTTATTACCAGAATAGATATATCTCTACCAGGAATAAAGATATCTCTACCAGGAATAGAGATATCTCTGTACCAGAAATAGAGATATCTCTACCAGGAATAGAGATATCTATATTAGCAATAGATATCTCTATTACCGGAATAAATATCAATTTTGCACGCCATACAGTCAGCGAGCTTGGAATCAAATTCAGCGCTCGTCAACAGGCAGGCAACGCGTGCAAGCGAAACCAAACGAGGGAGATCCAGGGACGACATGTGCAAAGAAACAGAGAGACGAGTAAATCTCCGGAACGTGCAGCTGACGCGGGGCGTCTTTCAACGGGGAGAGAAGGCTTGGAGCCCAATCACCATATACGCGTGCGAAAAGAGTGCCGACCCCCACCTCCCCGCCCCGCCTCCGCAAGCCGTTGAGTATAAGGTCGGAGGTCACGGCACTTACAGGAGCGAAACGTTCGACGTTCTTTGAAATGTGCATTTTTGGTCACTTAAAGCCCCTACACACCATTTGCGCAAATCCAAATTTCGGCCTGATGAATTTGGTTAAAGTTACTTAAGTGGAAGTAAATACTAGTATCTTTTTGGAAAAAAATGCTTACCAGCCTCAAAACCCCTACACACCATTTGCACAAATCCAACATGGTTCATTCGCAATTACCGATAAGTGTTTCGAGATTTACTCGCAATTTTCCCGTTTAAACGCACGGTGGCAAACATTCTGACAGGTGCATTTTACGATCCTCGAAGCTGACACAGTTTGATGAAAAAAATGAGCCAGTTTTTCACAATTTTCTCGCGACATAGTTCACGGATTGAGCTGAAACTTTCACAGGTTATTTCATGCATATGCTGGATTAGATGCGTTTCTAAGACCTTCACTAATTAATTGTGTGTAGGGCTTTAAGTCAGTAGGGTGTAAATTTGACATGCAATGCCATTGGAATTGCTTGAATTTCATCTCTCCCGCTTTAGCTACGCTGGTAGTTAGATACCTCCGACGATGACGAAATTCATTTCCATTATCTCATTAAATCACATTAAAGACCTCTTACTGGCGCCCCCACCCCGGCAAAGACTAGTTGACTATTAGGGAAGGCCACCATCTAAGGGCCGGATAGCTCCGATGGAAGAGCAATGTAGTGGTATACGTTAATCCAGAGGTATCACGTTCAATTTCAGGTCCAGTCAAATTTTTCTTTACCAATTTTTCAATTTGTTCAAAAGTTCCCAGTCAGTTTTTCCTTTGTTTGTATGAAAATTAAACGAGGTGTAAATCAACAGTATGCGTTTGCCGGTACGCTGGTCCAACGATGAGCTGTGTGTGGCTGTCAGTTGGCCATGTATATTGAAACGGAATAAGAGAGAATGAATGGTTGGCAGTGCGTGGACTGGGGTCCGAAAGGGATGAGCATGGCGCCACGCAGTGAAAAGTGGAAATAATGGGGGCGCCTGCAAAAGCACAAAACAAGAAAAATGCGCTACGTCGTTGCTCTACAAGGCTTCGATCTGGCATGACCTTTGATCATTCTCAAAGGCAGAGCCTGTTTTTCCTTCTGCCGTATAGGAAAGGTCCTGCTAGGATCGAAATGTCGGACCCTCTACTTCTCTGATCCTTCCCTTCCCGCATTTCAGAACCAGAAAAAAATTGAAACTTGTTTTCATTTTGTCGACATTGTCTGAGTGGCCGATGTCCGGCTGAAGCATGAGGGCATATTGTCGTGTTTTTTTTGTTTTTTGTTTTTTTTAAGTTGGGAGAATTATCAAGCGGCTTCACTTCCACGTGCGAGTTGTAAAAAAAGTGTCAGAGGAAGAGATGTTTTATGGCCGGATTTTTTGTTTCCGGTGAAATTTGGCGTTACCAATAAATCATGCATCGCATGCAGAACACATTTTTTCGTTTTTCTTTCTGGGTACAATTCCAAAGCGTGGAGTTGAAGCTGAAGTACAGTCGACTGATGAAGGATATTGAGCACGTTATCAATTGATGCATTTGATCGTGCAAGGAAGGAAGGATGGTAGCACATTGACAATGTAGAGAGCTCAGGGGAAGCGGACGTACAACGGGGCGAGGGACCTATGGTATTATAGAGGAGACTTGAAAAACTTGCACGGTGGAAACGCAATATGGAAAGTTTTGCTTTTTTAAACGCCATGTATATTCATCAATCAATTAATTCATTAATACATCTAATAAATCAACATATTATTAGTTTTAATATGTTTGATCTACATTGTATTATTTTTGTTTGATGACCGTGTTTTTGACACTTGCATTTTTGTTTTAATGGCCGTGTTATTTGGATTTCCGATTTTGTATTTTTAATTTGAATGTATTTGGTTAATTTGTTTTTGGGTTTTTTATATATTTCAATTTAGAAGTGTTTAATTATTACATTAATATTTATAAATTCATAATTATTATTATTCATTCATTCATTCTTATTATTAGCCTCAAAGGCACTATTTATTGCTTGCACGTTAACGATAACTTCAAAGACACATTACAAACCTGAAAATACCGAATAAAAAACAAAATTTATATCGAATCCAATTGTTATCAATTCAAAACTGAAATGCCCTCTTTTATACAAAGATGGGACCCTAATGACAACTTTGGAAAAAACCCTTTGAAGTATACTGATCCCTGTTAGTTTATTTTTGGTTTTCCGAAAATTTAATTGCGTACAAGTGTTGATAGGGCCTACTTTTGTTGTTTAATTTTTTATGATTTTGTGATTGATTTGTAAATAGTAATTGAGTTGAAAAAAATGTCATCTTGAAGAGTCATTCATTCATTCATTCATTTTATTTTCACAGTATAGTATCACTGGGCCCTTGTACAAATATTGGAATACATAGGTTACATGTTAGAACTCTCATAGGCCTTTCTTAATCTTTATGCACAATGTATGAATTGAGTCTAAAACGAGGTGCTAGAGTTTTCAAGGTGGCGGTAAATGCAATGGACCTTACTGCTGTTCCTCAGATAACGTTCGGTTTTGATGAAGAATATGTCAAAAACAAGATAAAAAAGTAGCGTGGAACAACAATAATCTTGGAAAACTAGCGCCCATAGCCTCGCTTTCAGTTCGATGCATACAATTTGCATAAATTTTACGTCCCGGCCCAGTCAAAGTTTTCTTTGCCTATTTGTTTTCAAAATTGTTTAAAAGTTCCCGCTCAATTTGTCCTGTATATTTGTTTCCTTTAAATTCCTTTGGTATATTGATTCAAAGCCACTTATTGTGAGGAATGTTCTTGTTTTATTTTAGTTTTTACACAGCAAAAACCCAACTTCGTCTTCCGCGGCATGTATGTACGCGCACACGTGTTTCGCCTCTGTGGGTCTCGAACAGGATCACCCCGAATTCACTGTGACGTCGTCTGCTTACGACGTCCAGTGCAATCCGGAGATGGATCTGTCTGGCTCGACCTCAGGGGGCTCAACGAAATCCCGTGCACCATTTCTACTAGCAGACCTCAGAGTTGCGTTATGCACTCGGCGCTAATCACAACAGTCTGTTATCGGGAGAGAGGCGGGTTGGAGTTTACAGGAGCGACCGTGGCACGTATTTTTTTCCCCAGTACGTTTAAACCCCTATACAACATTGGTAAATGTTAAAAGATGGCCACGGTTTGTGTGTTAAATCATAAAACATTCCAAAAAAGCAATACTGCGAAGGTTTTAGCTCAAATGGTGATCTGAGAAAGTAGACAAATGTAAAAAAAAAACCGTCACGGTTTACGCACCGTTATGTAGTGTAAGAAATCGTTTAATACTCGCGAGTCATAAACTATTTGTCGAAGTTTGAGTGAAGGTATCTCGAAAAGTACAGCATCCCAGACAGTACGATTTCAACATGAGGATTCTATCACGACCGTTTTACAAACTGTGTAACTTAGAAGGAAATCTGTGGACATTGATGTTTCCCGATTTTCCCAATGTTGTATTGGGCTTTTAACGCTTGCTATTGGGTTTTCCCACATATAATTTAATAGCAAATTATTCATGATGCAAAAGCACGAGCTTGTGGCTGATTATTCTCACACATTACAGTTAAGCAGCATGCAATGCGTACAGTACACACTACAAGCAAGACAAATCTTACCAGACAGTACATGTACATTATTGTATATGTACATGTACATGTACTGTGAAAATACACATGAACGTTGTACTCGAACGTTGGCAACTATGTGGGTGCGCAAACGGAATATCATAAATAATAACAACCATGCTTTGAAAATTCCAACCTATTGGTTGAAGTTAATAATGACCGTCCACATCTTGGGAAAATAAATAACGTGACTCGTGCCGGTAGCGCGTTACTGAACGGAGAAGAGAGGGGGATCAAGCGGTCACCCGTCTCGCTGGCCCCCATCCGTCATGGGTAATCCACAACATTTCTTGAGCTCTAGACACCGGCTGGTTCCCATTTCTCTCCAAAGAGGGCTTTGCCGAGGAAGGTGCATATTTCAGACTTCGTTTCAAAAAGAAAAAAAAAGGCTCACACCGATAAGATGCATCTCTATACTGTCTTGCATTTTGTGATTCATTTTGTGATTCCAGCCTTCCCGAGTCCCTCTCTATCTCCTTTCTCTAGCCCTTAACCTTGAGTGGCTTTTCAGCCTCGTTTTGGGCGATTTCACATAAAAATAATATCACGCCCTGTGAAAAACAAACAAACAAACGACACATTCAAAATGTGTAGGTTTACCGCGACTACTTTTGCTCACCTCTGAGGGTGGGGTGGAATTATGGTCGGCCGATTTCCACCTCCGTAAACAAATCTTAAAGTAGCGTATAACGAACAAAAGGTTGCTGTACCTGCCGTGCTGTCTTGATCCAAATGCAATTGCGGTGCTGGGCGATTTCGACCATTCCTAAAGGTATTTTGAGAGGGGTCTGCCCTGGATCAAAAAACATCAGGCCCTGTACAGTTTATGAGATCGGTAATAAATCGGTCTTTCCATTTTTGTTTTAAGTTTTTCCTTCGTCCTCCTCATGAGCACAGTTTCGGTCGGTCCCGGCCGATGACGCGCCTGCTGCGGTTCTTGACATATTGTAGGGCTTTGGCCGTCGAGACCGATTCGTGTTGATGATGGCTGGCTTAAAATCCAGCCCTATTCCCCCCTCTCCCCTCCACCAACCTCCGCTCCCCCCGAAAATAGTCAGCGGGTAATTTGGAGGGCCGAGTCAGTGGAGTTGGGCAGGGTATGGGGTGGGCTGAAGTGGGGTGGGGTGGGGTGGGCTGGGGTGGGGTGGGGTGGGGTGGGGTGGGCTGGGGTGGGGTGTGTTGGGCTGGGTTGCAGTGGGGTGGAGTTGGGTGGTTGAAGTGGGGCTCGGATGGAGTTGGTTGGGGTGGGATGGGGTGAAGTGG
The DNA here is from genome assembly GCA_949987565.1 of Luidia sarsii. NCBI lineage: Eukaryota > Metazoa > Echinodermata > Asteroidea > Paxillosida > Luidiidae > Luidia > Luidia sarsii. Next base: position 8,207,366 of record OX465109.1, read on the forward strand.
GGTGGGGTAGGGGTGAAGTGGGACGGGGATAGGGGTTCAGCCAGTGGAGGTCGCCTCCTCTCACTCTCCCCTGGGCTGGATGGGGTGAAGTGAGGTTGGGTGGGGTGAAGTGAGGTTGGGTGGGGTGCAGTGGGGGCTGGGAAGGGGATTCAAGCAGGGTTCAGGCAGTCGAAGTCGCCTGGGTCCCCCGTCACAACCTCCCAACCTCCCCCTTATCCCAACCCTCGCCCTCCCCTCCTTCACCCGTCCTCACGAGACGATTACACTTCGCGGCCAAGGGGTTAAACCCGAGGAAATGAACACAGCGATCAACCAGGATCAAGACCAGCTCAAGTAGTCGGTTTTTCTCTCTCTCACTCTCTTTGCCTTTTTTTTATTTGGTTGCTGTGTCGTCGACGGATCGGACTGTTTCGATCTACTCCCCAATCAACGCGTCTCTGGTTAGAATCAACTACTGGCTTTAATTCGTGTAGACGCCATTTGCGTCCTTTTTGGAGTTTGTTTTTCTATGCCTGCAAATCCCCCTGGAGAGCGAGTGCCGTAATCGTGGCCGACGGACGCAGCAAAATGCCACGGCACCTGGTCTGAATCTGTCAGACTTCACTTCGTCAGGGGAGGAGGAAGGGAAAGGGAATGGAGGATTTTGAGTAGTCCGGTATACGACGTGACGAGGCTTACCCGTAATGGCTTAGCTTTGAGCCTTAATACGCATGCGCTCTTCCTGTGTGTGTGTTCGGTTGTTTTTGTTTGTCTTCCACTTGGGACGGTCGGCCACGTTTAGCACCCTATGGCACATTTTGAGCGCGCGACGTGCACTCACCGCGGATTACGTCTGAAACATTTTTTATGCGCGCCTGCGCAGTCGTTACGCCGCAATGCATCATGGGCGTTGCGGCGTTTGAGCTCGTGGCACGTTTTGGCCGTCATGACCGAGGCTATACGGTTCGGCTCTTTCTGTTTTAGCTAGGTGCTGTATAATGATGTGCACTTCATCATCGAGTGTAACTCCAACACGGCTATAAATGACCAGGGAGAATCTCTATCAACTACCGCGGGTAGTGATAGAGCCAATTCTTCACCATGAAGCCCAAAATACACCCTAGGGTGGATTTCACATAGCCTTACGATGGATCGTATAACTAAACTTACGATGGATAACGATAACCAATCGTAAATGTCCTTGGGTCAATATGGTTTCTGTGCATCTCCCATTGCCGTGCGATTGATCGTTATACGAGGAGTTATACGATGAGTTTGATGAAGTCGACCACTGGTCTATGTCCCTCGAGGAAATGCGATCCAAGAATTGTGAAGTCACGTGCACGGCAAAACACACTGCTGACCAGTGCAAGAAGTACCAAGCTATAAAATGTTTGGCCACGCAAGTTCATCGTTTCCCAGTAGGGACCTACCTAGCGTCATGCATGCAAATCCCCTTCAGAACTGGAACGGTTGTACATGGAATATTGGGCAATTTTTAGCGTGTAAGTTGAACGCGACTTCCATATTGGGTAAGGTGTGATGGAAATCTGTGCTGATCCGAGAGGATTTTTTTTTTTTGGTTACAATTTGAACGAACAGATGATAAAGGAAGCCAACTCAATTTTTTTCGTCGAGGAACTTTGACTGAACTGCGAGCCGAGCCCGTGGTATGACGTACCGGGTGCTCGGCCTATTCAGCCCCTTGGTTGTGGGGCCCGCCAGAGTAGACCGTTAGACGGCCATCTTCGCAGGTCGAGGGGTGCTCGTCAGAAGCAAAATGACCGCTTACGGCCATCACTTCTCCAGGCGCTGAGTTAAACCTCTTTTGGTTATCAGCTTTAAACTACAACAGGTCAGGGATCACACATGAGTGGACGCAGTTTCTCAAAAAAAAGGAGAAAAGACCGGAAGGAAACCGACTTTCATCAATTAATAACAGAGTAGAGAAAATCCGACCGAACCCGAGCCATATCTCTACCAACAAATGTTCAAAGTTATGTACCGACTTCACTTTTTTTGTTGTATATTAATTTCCCTATAACTGGGGCTCCGCTCTCTTCCGAATCAGAAAAATGAAGGGTAATGGCGATGGTTTCAGATTTCAGCGTTATCTGGCTTAGCCCGTTTCCGTTTCCCATTATTTCTCTCCTCGTTTACAATTTCGCGGCGCTGACAGGAGTCCCCTTATCTAGGGGCCGTTTTCCCACGACGCTCGGCTACTATACCGGAAATAACACCGAGGCTGGCACGGGTCTTCATTTGGCAGTTGGCCGCAGCCACCGGCTAGCGGCGTGTAACGGCTTCATTATGCGTTACTCCCACATGTACCTATAGCACTAGCCGTAGCCAGTTTCATTTCGGTCTTATTCTGGGGACGTGCACGATGTAGCGGCCGTTTAAAAAAAAACAATCATAGACTGGTGCCGCGGAGCACGTCTCCTAGTCAAGACGCGTGAGGATGAGCGTTACCGCACCAGATAAATTCCAAGCGGAAAGGCTCGATGCAGCTTAAGTGGAAGGTCTGCGGTGGCACCCTGTAGCACATATCTTTTGAGGAGTGTGGCTCTGAAAAGCGTTAACGGCTCTTTTCAGAGCCACACTCCTTCTCAAAAGAGATGCGGTACATGGTGTCACCGCAAACCTTCCACTTACGGTAGTACTTCCACCATGCAAACCTTATCTAGGTGCAACCTACATTCAAACAGCAAGTGAGGTGGTGACGAGTAGAAGTTGGAGATGGGCTGGACATGTGTTGACAATGGAAAATAATGACACAACAAGACTTGCATTATTGTGGGCACCAGAGGGGAGTTGAAAAGTGGGCGGATCAAAGGAACATTGCAGGAGAATGTTGAAAAAGAAAGAAAAAAATAATCAACTAGGTCACAGAACATGGTCAGAGGCTGAGGTGACAGCCCAAGACAAATGAGCGTGGAGGAGGAAAGATGTTCAATGTCCCAACCCCCCACCAGGAGACACGGAAACCAGTCCAGTTGAGTCAAGCAACCTTGGCATAGAGCTGAGAGGGCCGGTGCCGAAGTACTGGCTGACGGGTCGTTGCTCGTGGCGTTCGGCTGTGACTGCCTATGTTTCGGAGTGTGCAGACGCCTTATCGCCCGTACAGCAACTATCGTAGCCACAGCTACAGGTGCTGATCAGCATCCTACAACGCAGTAATGGATGGTTGTCAGGCTACAGCGCACCATACACATAGAACATCATACAGTAATATCAACTTTGTCAGGGATAGGCCTATAGTGTGGGATAGCGAAACATAACTCTGCTTCCAATGTTTATTTGCCGAAAATGTATACCACACCCGAGTAGACCTGCCCAAATCGGCACTCCTCAAACCTGGACATCTAAAGATACTACGGTGCCATAGGAAGATATGAATTCATTGAGAAAACACCATGGAAATTGAGCTTTTGGTATCGTAAGTAGGATAACCCAGCGGAAGGTTTACGAGACGGAGTGCGGCTCTGAAAAGCCGATGACTCAACGTTTGGGGCAGTGTGTACTGAGCCTTGACTTTGATGATCAGAGGGGCGGTGTTGGTCAGATTATAGATGGTCTCATTTGGAGTCTGATCCACACGCATGGTGTTTAACACGACCCTGTAGCATGATGCTGCATAGGCATTGATCTTTTTTTCCACATCCTTGGAAATGACCCATCACACTGTGCATTTGTGAACAATAGACCACCAACGTACGGCAGTGAAGATTACATGTTCACATTTGGGCCCTTAGTTTTCTCGAACAGCCCAAAAACTATGCACTGGTGCAGAGAAAGGTCCCTATGGGATCGACACGTCTCGTCCTAGGGTTATTTCGAGACTTGCAGCTTGCTCCGGCCTTCCAGTCAGTTCTGCAGTTTGCCCAATTGTTGTGAATTACTCTGAACTCTATTTGCTAAACGATGGTCGAGACACTGCAGTGGCACTGGGTTTCTCCATTCTTGGGGCTAGTAGCCTATTCGTCGCATGTTGTTGGGGGAGAGCCACAGCAAAAAAAGGCTCAGTAAGCCCAACACAACTATTGATTTGATTCCCAAGGGATGAACACCAAAGTGCAAACGGCCGCCCCCACCAAAAATAAAAGGTTTCAAGGTTTGCGTTGGCTGTTTTCATCGCTGTTCGATCACGTGGGCTGGCGGCCCTTGTCACATGATTCGGTCCCCCACCACATGCGCTGCGCGTGATGATAATAGACTGTGTGTGTCGTCTGCAGCCAGCACTGGCAACACGCCGCACGGATTGGCGGCTGGTGACCACGCCTCCCAGTGCCGTGACGTCACCGGACTCCATTAACCCCGGCAGCTCAGTCATCGCGCGTGCTAGACGCGATTCCAGCCGTCCGCTGCTGCCATCGGGGGTTTGCGTACGACTCTCCGCGGCGCCGTCTATACTCGAAGTGCTCTTGCCTAACATTTAGATATTGTAATACGAAAGGCAGACCTGTATTGACTCGTGACTCGGACTCAAGGCCGACTCGAGTATCTTTTTTTGTACGATTCGGCGGGACTCGTGTCACGATTAAATTTACAAAGGACTCGGACACGGACATTCGGAGTTGGACTCGGATTCGATTTGCGTGACTTTTTACTCGATATGGTTTTCTGTTCTGTTCTGCTCTGTTCTGTTCTCTTCAGCCTACTTCGGTCCACTGCTGGACGAAGGCCTCTCCACCAATTCTCCAAGCTAGTCTATCTTCAGCCAGTTGTTTCCACTTCATGCCACCGTCCTCCCTGATTTCATCTCGCCACCTTCTACATTGCCGTCCTCTTCCCATTACATGTGACCTTGGTGTCCAGTCTGTTATTTTGTTGGTCCGTCTATTGTCCTGTCTCCTAGCAAGGTGGCCTGCCCATCTCCATTTCTTGGATTGGATCTCCTTGATAACATCTCGAATGCCTGTTTCACCCCGTAGGTCTGTATTGGTAACTCTGTCCTTCTGGGTGACCTCTATCATTACCCCTTCCATTACGCGCGCTGTACTTACGCAGCTTCTTCTCTACATTTTTAAGTTGTTGTCCAGATTTGGTGATATGGTGACCCCCCCCCTCCCCGAAAAAAACCTAAAAACTGTTGGTATTCATGACACTCATGTACGCTATGATATAAACTACAATTGGCAGCTAGTAGCTAGAGTTCTTTTGGGTGTATTGGGGGTACACGGGTTGATCGAATAACTATTATATTTGATGTACTGTGCGAGTTCAGCTGTTACTGGTAAATGTGATTCATGAAGTAAATATTAAAAACTGTTGCGAACTGCTCACTGACTAAAATTTCCTGCAATACACGAATCTCAAAAGTTAGAGGGCCTGACATGTAGATCCTATAAAGCAGGACCTTTCTCAATGACCTTTCGCAGGACCTTTGAGAAAGTTCCTGCTAGGATCGAAACGTCAGATTACCTAACTGTTCAGATTGAGGTAAATGTGATTCGAGAATATTGGGAGATTTTTTTTTTTTTTTTCAAATGCAGCATACAATGGAAAAGGTGTCTCGTGACCCAGGACTCGGGACAACTAGGACTTTGACCTGAGGAGAACTCGGGGATGGACTCTGACGCGGACGCGAGAGTAAATTGAGGCTGGAGTCGAGTCTACGAGCCTTCCCCCTATTGCGTTGCAGAGCGATGCATCCGTGCGTGCGTGGTGGACTTGTCATCCCCCCTCCAGCGCCACCAGTGATCGGTGGTCAGGGGTGGGGGTGGCCTCGAGTAAGGAACTTATTTACTACAGTCAACTCTATCAGCCGCGGGCCACCACAGACACTGGCAAGTCACACACACATACACATACAAGTATAATACACGCAGAACCCGCTAGCCGATGCAACGAGAAGGGTCCCCTCACAAGTACCATACTCAGCACCATACGGCACGGCGCTGCAACAACCAAAGCCCCCGGCCCGTTCGTCCCAGCCCTCATTCCACCAGCCAGCAAGGTTACGGGAAGGATGTCGCTGAGCCCCCGAGCGGAGAGAGGCTGATGACCCTGCCCGTCGACTGTAGCGTACATAGCGACCCGACGACCAGATCGAGAAGCTAAAGCGCAGCGATTTCAACCCCGCCGGCGGTTTTTTTTTTTATTTTGGTTGGGGTTCCTCCCGGGTCGAGTACCGCCCCCACCTTCATTCTGCAAGCCAACAAACGCTCCCGGCTCCCGTGTTGTCGGCGAGCAGACGAGAGGATCACGTCGAGGGGGTTGGCTGGCTGGCCTATTTCGCCCGCCGAGTTCAAAGCTATTTGGCTGCTCGCAGACAAACACAACAGCACACCAGCTTTGAAAAAAAAACACCCGGTAGTCGTGCTGTGCTTACTTCGCCCCCACTCCACTACACTGCGACGCGGTGGAACTGTAACGTCGAGTCGGTAGATCCTCCTCGTCGTTCACAGCGCAGTAAGAGCGGGCACTCCAGATACTTGCCAACTGATTCATAGACTCCCCTGAGGAGGCCAGTCATTTTTTTCCTTATACCGTGAGCGAGTGGTTTTTAAACGGCTCCTGCACCATCATTGCGTGTACAGTGTGAGATAGAGGACAGAGAGTCGGTATACTAGTAGTGGCGGTGGTTTGTATTGGTAAGACACTCAGTCATGTCGAAGCGCAAACTGGACGAAGTCTTCGCCGTGGAGGCCGAGCTCTGCGAGGAGCTGGGCTCGGGCAGCGAGAGCTCCTGCTCCACCGACCGGTCGGACCAGGACGGCAGCAAGCGGTGCAACACCGGCGGCGGTAGCTACCTGACCATCGGCGGCAGCGGCGGCGGCGTCGGTGCCGGCGGCGGCGGCGGTGGTGGCAGCAGCAAGAGCCGGCGTCGCAAGTCCAAGACCAGCGGGTCGGAGGAGGAGCAAGGCACGGCCGGAGGGCTGCCGGGAGCCGGCGGCGTCTGCTGCGGCGGCTCCGGTGGCGGCGGCGGTGGGTCCTCGCCGAGCGGCTCCTCGGGCGGGCGGGCGCACCCGCGCACGGCGGCCAACGCCCGGGAGCGCGACCGGACGCACAGCGTCAACTCGGCCTTCACCGTGCTCCGCGACAAGATCCCGACGGAGCCGCGCAACCGCAAGCTGTCCAAGATCGAGACGCTCCGGCTGGCGGCCAGCTACATCAGCCACCTGGCCACCGTGCTGCGGGTGGGCAACGAGGAGACGGACCAGCCCTGCATGCACATGGCCATGGTCAGCCGGCAGGCCCACGAGGACATGCCGCGCATCATCTGCACCTTCTGCCTCAGTCACGTCCGGGCCGCCTCGGCCAGTGCCAAGACCGCGGTGAGTATTATACCAAAGTCACCAACTCCTTCATTCCTTCTGCCGTCCAACCTCTTACTTCTCATAGTAACACACACATTGCATGCTGGTCTCTGACCCGATCGACCAAAGCAAATTGTAAATCTCATGAAATAATCATGGTCAAACAAGCAAAGGAAAAACTGACTGGGAACTTTTGAAACAAATCCATCGCCGTGAGTCGAGTTGCGATGCGTCGTATACATCTTTGTGAAATCCACCCCACGAAGGATCGAAGCGTCGCTCTTGGCATTGCTATTGGTCGTAAGTTACGATGAGTTTTGGTGGAATCGACCAGAGGAGCCCATTCAAAGGCTAATCAGATGAGTATACCGGAGTACATTTTCTATTGTAATGTTTAAGGACCGACAATCTGTCAACATTGACATGGAAAGATGTCTCAGCCGAAAGTTGTCTTCGTCGGTCAAGATGCGACTCCTGAGTTTTGAGTTTACTTCTGCTACCTATATCAAGATCTTCAGTAGCTGAGCGCCTTGCCCAAGATTCAGCATGAAGTACCGCTCCCATATAAAGATACCGACATCGTTCTGTTGTTTTTCGTCCAAGAATGAGCGAAATCTTTGAGCGCGTTTATTTAAAAAAGAAAAATTCCGATGACTGGGATAGGTCAACTCATTGCGCGACCGACGAGGTGTTACACTCACAGTGAGAGCCCAAGGCACCAAAATCCTTCACTTTCAACTCTCCACCTTTTACCTTTAGAAGGGCCCGAGGTGCCGATCCTATAGCTGGACCTGTCTCAAAGGCAGGGTCATAAGAATAGACACCACGGCGTCCACTGGCCTCGGTTTCACAAGCCATATAATTTGGTTTTGGCAGCCAATGTCAACACACCGCTAAACGAATGGGGACAGCATTCGGACCAGGGCGGGTCCCCACATGAAATGATATACCGAATCTTTTAACAAAAGCCCTACAAAAGACCTACTATTATACTCGTTGGTATTTGTCCAAATCAATCACATTCTCCCTATATACGTTTCTCATGAATTATTCTCAAATAATCTCATTTATATACCGATTGTTTGGCAAACCGGTTTTGCCAGATATTTCCAAAGTGTCATGATTTTTGTTGGCATTCCATGAAAAAAACACACACCACATTTCAGGAAATTGAGAGAGCAGAGTTGGCACTACCATTCTCCGCCATTGGACCAACCATCGCGCCCCAGGGGCGGGATTTCACAGACCGCAGATTTTTTTTTTTTTTGATCTTTGGGTTGTACTTAGTATTATGACATCACGCCCGCGGCTTGTCAATTGGGAGATTGATGTGTATTTTCCTGGATGAGCCCATCTTTGTGCATCCCCACGGGCGTGCGGTGGGTTGTTCTGGGAGAGCGTGCACCCTTATGAGTATATACACAATTTCTAGGTACTGTACATGTGGTGGTATTGTAACGGTGCAAGACGTTATGGTAGCATGGCTTTTGCAAAGACCGTTATGCATTTCGGTTCTGATACTGACGTTTGGGTAATATTCCAGTGACATTAATATACGGTGCATCCCCCGTACACATTTGTGACCCGGCACAGCGACATGAGGAATATCCCACCAAAACACTTTTTGAGTAAACAACGCCTGAAGTCAAAGTTTCTTCTCAATTCGATAAAAAAAAATCGTTTATTTTTAATTTGTTTGGTATTTTCGGAAAGTTAATGTATTGGAGGATATTATGTCCAAAGGATTTTTCCGAAATCCGTCTCTAAATGTTGAAGAAACGAGGATTTCGGTGGAGTGTTTGTGTACTGTTTTCATGAAAATGTAAAGTTCCTGCCTTTTTGAATGGCCGCTGTCGAGGAGTTAGAATGGTGCTGCTATATTGTGTCTGGTACCAAATGAACGAGCGAAGTCCCCTCGTACTATTTACAACACGGAAATAATTTGAAAGCTAATTGTATACCCCTTTCACATCATTATAAAATCTCAAAATCTCAAAAGTGGGGGTTGTTCCTCATTATGCTGTGCCGGGTCACATTTGTTATTGGGGAACATTGTACCGGAGACTATGAAGAGGCTTGCAGTGGAGCAAGTTCTAAATGTTAGTATAGCTCGTGACCGACCGTCGTTGTCACCAGCGAGAACTCTGTCAAGCCATTAGCCCGAATAGTATTTGTTTCGTGAAGTTCTCAAAAACATACATCTCTGTGGTCTTCAGTGGGTCTTTTTTATAACTGGTACCCGCTACATCTTTTTATTTTCATCTTGAGCTCTTTCCTTCACCCATTGGTATGCTATCTAACATCATTATTCCCTTCCCTCATCTGGGCCCTATTCCTTCAAGTCACCCCTCAATGACATCTTCCAAAAGGCCACCGTGTCTCAGGGTATGTCCGACCCACTTCCCTCGCATTAAAGGTCCGATACAACATTGGGAAGATCGGGCAACATCGAATTCCACATTACTCCACAGATTTCCTTCTAATTTACACAGTTTGTAGATAGTCATGATAGAATCCTCATGTTGAAATCTTTCAGTCTGGGATGCTGTACTTCTCGAGAAATCTTCGCTCAAACATCGACAAATAGTTTATTACTCGCGAGAAATAAACTATTTCTTACACTACAGAACGGTGCGTAAACCGTGACGTTTTTTGGGGCATTTTTCGACTTTCTCAGATTACCATCTGAGCTAAAACCTACGCAGTATATTGCGTTTTTGGAATGTTTAATGGTTTAACACACAGACTGTGGCAATCGTTTGACCTTTGCTCTTTTACTATTCTCAATAGCTCATCATTACGAATTGTTTCAGTCTATCCTAGGCTATATCTTCCCATCGGTCTCCACACCCAGAGTAGGACGCTTTAAATGCGATGTCACTTTCAAGCGATCACGAAATCAATCAGTTTTCGGCAAGGAGCATTTCCTTCATGTGCAGCGCGATCTACGGTAGCACAACCGTGCCATAATTATGCACCCGCCCTGCCAAGGGAACATTTGACGTCATCTATCATTACTTTGGTGCTTGGGTGCTGCAGAGCCCCAGACGTAATAATTGTATTCGTGCGAAGGATTCATTACGGTCGTAAAACACCTCATTAGCGGCGGGTTCAATTTAGCGTTACAGGCGCTGGGCTCGCTCTCGCAACGCGGTGCCGCTTCTCGCGAGACTGCGCGGGCACGCAATGAGTTGGATGTCGACTTCACCTGGGTGATAGATGCGTTACCTACCGGCGCTCTCGAAGACATCGCGTGGATCGTAGGAAGGTATGGTCGTATAGACTGACCTTTTCCATCGCTTGGAGTGGACTACGGGACATGTACATGTATGTCGGTACAGCAGTCTTTCGAGTGCGAATTTACAGTCGAACGGTGGGCACACGGACGATGCTGGAGTGTCATTTGAGAGTGTAACTTTTTTTACGGACAGCAATATTAGACATATTTGGGTGTACAGTGAATCGGGTTTGCACGTCGTCAGGAGAGTACACACTACCCGAAACGTTGAGTTACCGGCTCTTTTCGGAGCCACACTCCTTCTCGAAAGAGAGAAAGAGAAATGTTGCATGATGTCACCGCAAACTTTCCACTAAGTCCTTCCACCATGCAAACCTTAACCCTAACCCTAGCCGGTAAAGTTACCGCCTCTTTTCAGAGCCACACTTCTTGAAAGAGAAGAGATGCATGGTGTCACCGCAAACCTTCCACTTAGTACTTCCACCAGGCAAACCTTTAAGTCTTATCTATAGACTTGCACTTGCGGCTCCTACGTAACGAAACCTATTGGTTGCGGTCGGGGATGTGGAGGGGGGGGGGGGTGTTCGGTCGAATCATTGATGGTCACGGGTCACTGCCTCACTCATCACACACCAAAACAGCGCGTGATGGGGCTTCTACACCTCCTTGGTATAATCCAGCAGTTCGAATCACAGCGATTCAACTGAAATCAACTGAAAATCTCTTGTTTGAATTAACCTCGAACAAATCACGTTCAGCATGTCTACAACCATGCGTAGCCAAGTAGGAAAATCAACTTGGGCAATTCGCATCTCATACATTTAGAGGGTCTGCAAAAGCAGACACTTACATACTAGTATCATCCATAGCGTAGCATCACTTTGCTAATTTCTTTCTCTTTAAGTTGAAATTCGTAAAGCAAGATATCTCCCCTACCGAAATAAATGATGCAAAACTGCTTACTGACTGAAATGACGAAAATGGAAATCTACCCAAAATGTAGAGCCTAGACCCCATTTTCTCAAAGGCAGAATGAAACAATATCCCCAATTCCTCACCCATTCTGCGATTCTGAGAGAGTCAAAGGATAGAAAGGTCAGGCCTCGTTACAGGAGTTGGAATTCTGTTTGGGAGTCGGAGAGAGTGAGGTTCCACTTCGGTGACGCGACCGTAGGCGGACGGAACGTCCACCCTTAACCCTTGCGGTCGGAGCGTGGATGAACTCCAGGAGCTAGTATATATAACTCGATAAATATGCGGAGGCAAAACTTGACGACAGCCGTATAGCTGCCACGCTGCGTGCCCAGTTCAAGGAACGAAAGACAGATAGAAGAAGAAGAAGAAGAAGAAGAAGAAGACGAAGAAGAAGGCAATCCAATGGAATCAAGTTGGGATGTTGTTGATTTTGTTTCCCCCTTCAACCGTGCGCTCGTTCTCGGCAACAACAACCGCCGATGTCCGGGAATAACCGCGGCTACCCCGACAACAGCTGGCGACGGGGCCCGTAACCCATTACTCAAAGTCACCTCCATATTATACCATTCGGTTTCTATATGTACGCTGATATCACCGGCAAGAGGCGGTTTTTTCTTTATTGGAGCAAGACCAGCAAGACAGAATGATGGGTGCCGAGTGCCGACTCTTTAGGGGAGGGGGAGGGGTGAGAGGGGACCCCATGTGGTCGCGATTTCCGAAAGCTATCAAGTTCTGAACCACGTCGTCGGTTTGGAAGAAATAAAAAGGGAGGAAGGGAGGGGGGGATAAAGGAGTTTGTTTTACCTGACATCAAGGGAAGCATAAATCAGAATTTGGCAGAGAGAGAAAAAGCGAGAGATCGAAAGGGCGGGAGAGAAATAGAGAAAGGGGGAGAGCAAGAGAGAGAGGGAGCGAGCGAGAGAGGAGGGAGGGAGAGGGAGGGAGGGAGAGAGAGAGAGAGGGAGAAATGGCGAAATATAGAGAGAGCAAGCGAGAGAGAGAGCGAGAGAGGGAGGGTGAGACAGACAGACATAGAGAGAGAGACAGAAATGGAGAAAGATAGAGAGAGAGAGCAAGGGAGAGAGAGAGAGCTACCCCACCGCCAATGACGGTCAAACTACCATTCGCCACTTCCGGTCTCTGCCAAAAATGTAGGTCAAGACGTACCCCGAGTGTCTTAATTTGTTTTCCTAACTCTTTGAACTACTGCCTATTGAGTAATGCACAAAATGCAGCAGACCGCCGACTGATTTGAATGGCCACACGCAAAATTAAAACATGAAGTCAACAGCAACAACAACAACAGCAACAGCAACAACAGCAACAACAACAACAAAACCAACAGCAACAGCAACAAGAAGAAGATCACAAAAGAGGTGCCACGTGGTTCAGTTTATAACGTTTTGGATTTGGATCGGATGTCTCAATATTATTCATGATCACCGTTGCGGGTTTTTAAGTGTATATACTTCAATGTCACTTCAACTTCAAGAGCAAGGCTATAGGGTATATACCCTCATCCGGAGTATAAATGAAACACGTTTTCAGAGATCCTGGTTTGGGGGGATTTTCATACCTCCCTTCGGCCACGTCATCCTCCCCGAACCAGAGCCGCGCCGTTTCGGGGAAGATGACTGGGCTGACCCCAATCAGCACGGCCACGCATCGTCTGCCACCGCGGCCAGTGCGTCCGATCGACTCTCCTGCGGCTCGCCATTATAAATTGATGCCATGCTTCAAGGCCGACGCTCTAGTCCCCAGGCTCAAACCGCACGATACTGGCGTTGGTTTTTGAACGGCTGGCTGGCTGGCTGGCTGGCTGGCTGGCCCCATTGAGAACGCGCAAGCGTGCCCCGGTACTCTGCCCTTTTAAAGGCCCTACACAACATTGGTGAGATCGAAAAACAGAAATATTCACAGATTTACATGAAACTTATACAGTTTGAAGATGGTTATAGTAGAAACCTCTCACTGAAATATTTCTGCCTAAAATGTTGCATTTTGGGAGAAATTAGTAAAAGAAATACTTTAGGTCTCACCGAGATCTTAACTATTTTTCGGAACAGTACGGCATTGAATGCTGCATTTTCGCGAAACAAATGAAGCGGTTTTTACGATTTTCTCGAGACTCGGTCGGTGGATTGAGCTGAAATTGTGTGTGCTATTTCATGCATATGTTGGATCAGACAACGTATGGATGCTATTCCTTTGACCTCGACCAATGTTGTGTAGGGGCTTTAAAGGCCCAATACAACATTTGGAAGATCGGAAAACATCGATGTCCACAGGTTTCCTTCAAATCTACAAAGGTTTGTAGATGGTCATGATAGAATCCTCATGTTGAAATCATACAGTCTGGGATGCTGTACTTCTCGAGAAATCTTCACTCAAACATCGACAGATATTTTATGACTCGCGAGTAATAAACTATTTCTTACACTACAGAACGGTGCGAAAACCGTGACTTTTTTTGCCCTTTTCTACTTTCTCAGGTTACCATTTGAGCTAAAACAAACCGAGGGTTTATTTCTTGTAACTTGTAATGGTTTAACACACAAACTGTGGCAATCTTTAGACCTTTACCAATTTTGTATAGGTTCTTTACACATTAGATTTGTGCATGCGACTTCATAATATGTGATTGTAAAAACGGGTTAACATGAAGAGATGAATGAAGTGTGTTCTTGCATGGTCTCAATCTGTTTTATATTCAGTATAACGAAGTGGAGAAGACACGCCCTACCATCATCTTCGTCGCTACACCATTTCGGCAAATGCACAAAGCTAACAAACCATAGGCGTCTTACATACAATAAGCACAATGAAGGACATTCAAAGACGGTAACCATGTACATGTACATTCAAACCGCCTAGTAATGTTTGAGGGAAATGAATGACCAAGACGTGCTACAGCACGTGAAAAGGTGGTAGATTATAGACACATTACACGATGACAGCATATGCTAATCCCATATTGCACAGAATAGCACTGCATCAATTTAGAACGAATGTTCGTCACGCCAAATCTAGCGCTTTTTAACGGCAACGCGAGTTACCTATTATGACAATTTAACATTAGATTCTCATATGATTCTATTCTAATAAGTTTCTAATTTATCATTTTGATGTCCCCTGAAGACGAACAGAGTATACTGTTCGAAACGTCGAGTTCCCCCGGTTCTTTTCAGAACCACACATTCTCACAAAAGAGAAGTTTGCATGGTGTCACCGCAAACCTATTACTCCTGTTATTTTCACTATGAAACCTTCAAATCTCACATTCTAATAATTATTGCTATACCAAAAGTTCGAAGAGGTGCATAGATACTAGATAGACGTGGAAGTCTAACTGATGAGCAGCATACAAACCTAATGAGAACACCTTCTAAGAGTGCAGGAGCGTATACCAAACCTCAAAATCGTACCAAAGGTCTGTTAGCAATCTCAATTCGCCCTAATGAGTGAACGAATGATTGGAAAAATACAAAAAGGGGGAAGCGGGTGCTCACTGACCGGAACGTCTGTCCAGACTCCGGAGCGCTCCGGTCTGACGCCTCCGTGACCGTCGACCTTCCCCTCCGCCACCGTCACCCCCGGCCCACCAACCCCGGACACCCTCCCGTCCCCCATTCCCCCCATCCCCCCACATCCCCCGGCCCTCTGAACTCGATGCTGGCGTCGCGGCGGGCGCCGGTCTTAAGCCCCCTCTGACCCGCAACACTGATTAGCCCCGTGTCCGCGTCTCTTTCGTCGGGCATGGGACTTCAAATGGAAGGAGCCGACGACTATGGACGACCCACAACAAAATCGGCGGCTGAAAGATCCTCACTCCTGGAGGCGCCCGGCCGGGTGCGTGGACCCGGGCGAACCCGTAGCGTGGTATGGGTATACCCCCCCCCCCCTCCAGTCCGCGGTCTTCGATAAAAAAAAAGCTCCCCCAAAAACCACCTCAAGCCTTGATCGTTGGTTGGTTCAGGAATTTACGAGTTCGCTGAGTGAAAGCGCATCGCAGAGTGGGGGCATTGGAGAGGTGTGGAGTCGCTTGGAGTCTATAGGCCAACAAATTACAAATAGGCTAACATTATAGGCAAACAAATAAAGGGAAATCTGACTGGGAACTTTCGATTTGTTTTTCTTCTAAAAATGGCAATGAAAAAGTTGACTGGACCGGGACTCAAACCCGATACCTCTGGATTAAACGTAACATCGCTCTCCAATGTGAGATACCCATGCAGCCCTTTGGATGGTGGCCTTCCCAAATAGTCAACTAGTCTTTGCCGGGGTGGGGGCGCAAGTCAGAACCATCCAAGCATTAACTGCCGCACATCTCCTGAGATCACACTCCCGCTTTCATTCAGATACAAACAACCAATAGTTGTAAACCTGGCTACAGCAGTTCGGGGATCTCAGCTGATAATATCAGTTGTTTTCATGTTGTTTTCATGTAATCACAGCGCTGATGGACCAGTGTCTCATTCTTTATCAGATTTCAGGTTTCATTTCAGACGGCACACCTGATAATACTAACCAGTATTAGTCCATTATCAGTTGTCCTTTTGGTTGACGTCTTGCCTTTGTAAACGCGACCCTCCCCCACACACTTCCCCAGGAAGATTGGACATCAAATTTCGTTTCTGGTTACCCATTGACGTGCAGATTAGCATAATTGAGGCTGAAGTGTTGCCATATGTTTGGCAGCCGCATGGTGCTAAAAACACATCCCGCAAACCGTTTATTTGTGTACCACAGCTATATAGGATACGTTCGTATATTGTTTCCCCTATAGAGTGTTTACCAGGGAGGCAGGGCTCCATTGAATAATATTTTTACAGTTTCAATCAAAGTGAAGGGAAAACTGGTTTGGATTTTCATTTGTTCCAATTTCATCTTGAGCTGGTTCGCTTACAGAATGTTTGTGTTCTGTTCGCTTGGCAGAATTTCAAACAGCTGCTTAAGCAAGAAAACCTGCTTAGCAGGAAAGTTCGTCCTTTTTTAAAGGACCAAAACAACATTGGCGAAGGTCAAAATATTGCCACAGTTTGTGTGTTAAACCATTAAACATTCCAAACATTACTGCGACTTTTAGCTTAAATTGTAATCTGAGAAGCAGAAAAAATATAAAACCGTCACGGTTTACGCACCGTTCTGTAGCGTAAGAAATAGTTTATTACTCGCGAGTACAAAATAATAGACTATTTGTCGATGTTTGAGTGAAGATTTCTCGAGAAGTACAGCATCTCAGACCGTAAGATTTTGACATGAGGATTCTACCATGACCATCTACAAACTGTGTACATTAGAAGGGAACCTATGGACGTCGATGTTTTCCGATCTTCCCAATGTTGTATTGGGCCTTTAAATACAAGATTGTCAGCCACGATTCACTTGCTGCTTGCTGCTTAGCGTAAAATACGAGTGTAACTTTGGCTGGCAACGTGCTTTCTCATTTAGCAAAGCTTATCATGCATAAGCAAATAAAACATTGGGAAGATCGGAAAACATCGATGTCCACAGATTTCCTTCTAATTTACACAGTTTGTAGATGGTCATAATAGAATCCTCACTTTGACATTTATCTACTTTCTCAGATTACCATTTGAGCTAAAACCTTCGCACGATTTCCTTTTTAGAAAGTTAATTGGTTTAATACACAAACTGTGGCAATCCTTTGACTTTTACCACTGCACACTCTATGGAATTGGCCCCTGTTCTATACTGGGTCTTCGCGGACCTGGTTCGGTGGCGCGGCCGGGTAAAGGCGGCCTCCGAAGGCCTCACCGTGCAATAAAACTGTCCGGGTTTTATTGGAGTTGGTCTGGCCGGGGACCTCGCGATAAGCGCGAGCGGCCGGAGTCACCGGGACCCATCTCCTGTGATGGCAGCGCCAAGGCCGCTGCGTCCGTAATATCCCGATGACGGTCGCCTCCGTCTCCTGGGGGACCCAGATTTAATTACTGCGGCCAGAGCACTGCTCTGTGTCATTTTTATTCTTTTTTTGATGGGGGGGGTGTCTAACCACTGATCGCAGGGATTCTGAGGTTTTTAACCACCACCACCACCTCTTGCAGTTTCAAATTAAGATGGTGCCAGTCGAAAGATTGTACGTTGGAACTATCAATAGAAGACGTATAGAAATCCACAGATCAGCCCCATCGTTGCCCAAGCGGTTCTCTGACACACGGTCTGTTATAAACTCGCTCCCCGCATCCTGCTTCCCTCCCACTATACAACCTTTCTCAATCTAAGCATCAAGTCAATAGTACGGTCTATCTAACCTTTAATCTCCTCCTTGGTTGTTCCCCCTTTTCCCCTTTTTAGCCATCACCTTGAGTGTCCTATTGGACCTTGTGGTTATGCGATTCTAGGCATTACAAATGCCAAAATCTATAAGTGCTAGATTTGCCCAGATTGGTTAGAGCGCTGGTACGCAACTCCAGAGGTATCGGGTTCAAATCACCCAGTCCAGTCAAAGTTTTGCAGCCTTTTTGTATAGGATGCTGCCTTTGGATTCAACCTTGTATGTTTTTTTTTTGCTTAAATTTTTTATAGACCTCCTTCTTGTCTTGAGTTCAATAACTTATGCGAGAAAAAGAAGTCGAACCACCAATGTCTGAGATGGAAGGTCGGTGAAACTTGCCCGTTGAGTTACCGGCTCTTTTCTTTTCAGAGCCACTCATCACCCCTTCTCGAAAGAGAAGTGCTACACGGTGTCACCGCAAACCTTCCACATCCACCGCGCCAAGTCTTACTGCAGTCGTTGGCTGCTTGGCAATGCGAGCCTCCGCTGATCCAGAACACGGCGACAGCTCTACCGATTGAGTCCCCCAGATGGGCATTTCTTTGAACGGACAAGAGGGATTAGAGGCGAAGCGATACCCATTACTGATCACAACTCATCGCATGGATTCGGTTCAGTTTCGGTTCCCACCGCGAGGAACTTTCCCCAAATATCTTGGACTTGACCCCCACCCACAACAAACATGTATGTTGACAGTAAGACGCCGTGGGATGTTGTGGGTTTGGCCTTTTTTTAGAGGGGGGGGGCGTAACGAAGTGACGCCATACGTACGTCAGTTGTGTAATTTGCCGACCGCCCATTGGAGGGTCTTTGGAAAAAAGAGCGTGTAACTCATGTATATCATCTCTTAAGAGAAGGAGTGTTGCTCTGAAAAGAGCCGGTAACTCATGTATATCATCTCTTAAGAGAAGGAGTATGGCTCTGAAAGAGTTGGTCACTCATGTATATCATCTCTTAGGAGAAGGAGTATGGCTCTGAAAGAGCTTGTAACTCATGTTTATCATCTCTTAAGAGAAGGGGTATGGCTCTGAAAAGAGCCGGTAACTCATGTATATCATCTCTTAAGAGAAGGAGTATGGCTCTGAAAAGAGCTGGTCACTCATGTATATCATCTTTTAAGAGAAGGAGTGTGGCTCTGAAAAGAGCCGGTAACTCATGTATATCATCTCTTAAGAGAAGGAGTATGGCTCTGAAAGAGCTGATCACTCATGTTGATCATCTTTTAAGAGAAGGAGTGTGGCTCTGAAAAGAGCCGGTAACTCATATATATCATCTCTTAAGAGAAGGAGTATGGCTCTGAAAAGAGCCGGTAACTCATGTATATCATCTCTTAAGAGAAGGAGTATGGCTCTGAAAGAGCTTGTAACTCATGTATATCATCTCTTAAAAGAAGGAGTATGGCTCTGAAAGAGCTTGTAACTCATGTATATCATCTCTTAGGAGAAGGAGTATGGCTCTGAAAGAGCTTGTAACTCATGTATATCATCTTTTAAGAGAAGGAGTATGGCTCTGAAAAAACTTGTAACTCATGTATATCATCTCTTAGGAGAAGGAGTATGGCTCTGAAAAGAGCTGGTCACTCATGTATATCATCTTTTAAGAGAAAGAGTATGGCTCTGAAAGTGCTGGTCACTCATGTATATCATCTACTAAGAGAAGTGGTATCGCTCTGAAAAGAGCCGAGTTAAGGGATGATGCCAATGGTGTCAGCGCAAACTTCCTATTTGGTATTTCCACCATGCAATACTTCACAATCTAGATACGGCCTGTGCGGAAAACCCTCCGTGTTATTCCAATAGACTATTGTAATGCCATTAAGCGCCTTCAACAAGAGAAATTGGCTCAGGGACATCACCCACAATTCTGGGTGGCTGTCGGAGCGTTGGAGTTGAATTGTTTCGTTAGCGGTGATATCTGATTTGTGACGATCACTTTGGTTGCCCGGCGTTTTAAGCTCAAAAAGTAAAAAAAAAATGCACGGGTGATAGAGGGGATGGAGGGGGGGGGGTGGGTTGGAGACGTGGCCTTCTGTCGTGCAGCGTCCGTGGAGTATCGAGGCCATCAAATCGGAGTGGAATTGATTTTGGGATAGGTTTTTTTTCATTTTGCCTTCTTGGGTTCGCGAACCAGATGTCCCGTCTTTATCTACTTAAATTGCCAATTACATGTGTTGACGTCAGGACATGTGGGAGAAGAAACGACCGGATAAAGGCAGCGCATAAAAAGAGAGAGATAGACAGAGAGGGAGGGATGGAGAGAGATAGATATAGACAGAGGGGATGAAGAGAGATGGAGAGAGGGAGAGGGGGATGGAGAGAGAAAGAGAGAGAGGGGTATATATAGAGAGATAGAGAGGGGGGTGGAGAGAGATAGAGAGGGGGATGGAGAGAGACAGAGAGAGAAGGAGAGGGGAGAGGGAGAGGGAGAGGGAGAGGGGAGAGGGAGAGGGAGAGGGAGAGGGAGAGGGAGAGGGAGAGGGAGAGGGAGAGGGAGAGGGAGAGGGAGAGGGAGAGGGAGAGGGAGAGGGAGAGGGAGAGGGAGAGGGAGAGGGAGAGGGAGAGGGAGAGGGAGAGGGAGAGGGAGAGGGAGAGGGAGAGGGAGAGGGAGAGGGAGAGGGAGAGGGAGAGGGAGAGGGAGAGGGAGAGGGAGAGGGAGAGGGAGAGGGAGAGGGAGAGGGAGAGGGAGAGGGAGAGGGAGAGGGAGAGATAGAGATATGCATATATTTAGAGAGGTGGGTGGAGAAAGATAGAAAAATATGTTGAGAGAAATAGAGATAGAAAGGTAGAGATAGAGATAGATAGAGTGGCATACATATAGAGATAGATAGAGTGAGATAAAGATAGAGAGAGATAGAGTGAGGTACAGAGAGATAGAGTGAGAAAATAATGAAATAAACGGATTCCTGAACTCCACTGCGAAAGAAAAAAAAGAGTGAGATAGATAGAGATAGAAAGATAGATAGAGATAGATATGGATAGAGATAGAGAGAGATATATAGAGATAAATAAATATATATAGAGAGATAGAGATAGAGAGAAATAGAGAGAGATAGAGAGAAATAGAGAGAGATATAGAGAGATAATGAGATAGAGAGAGACTGAGACAGAGATGGGACAGAGAGAGAGAGGGAGATAGAGAGATAAAGCAATATTTAGGATAGAGAAAATATGAATCACGCCAAATGCCACAGACGAACTAAATCGGTGCAGGGCACGTGGATCGTTGACATCTTGGAACGCTTTTCACGGATGGAGGGGAAGAAGGGAAGAGAGAGAGAGATCCAAAGCTATATTATTTGGCTAATTCTAATTCAGAAAAGCTGATGACAAACACGAGGACTCTATTACGGAGCGCGATGACGAGGACGAGGGAGGGAGGGAGGGAGGGAGGGGGTGAGGGGAGACGGGGTCTGTCCGGTGCAACAAACAGCCTGGGTCGGACCGGTCGAGCATGAACGCTCTGCTGGAGCGAGAGAGAGAGAGGAAGAGGGAGGGAGAGAGAGGGGGAGGAGGTGATGAGTTTTGACCGGGAGTAGAGGGCATACAACCTCCCCTCGCCCTCGGCCGCATCACCGCCAACGTACGGCGGTGATGACACTCTCTAGTTCCCAGATCTCCCCCCCTCCCCACTCCGCTTCTCTCTCCAACTTCACATCGTCATCGTTTCGGGGGAAGGGGAGAGGGGGTGGAGCGGGAAGATCCGAGTGTTTTGACATTCGGTTAAATGATTTCGTTGGGGGAGAACGGGGCCTCGGGAGATAATGGGTTTCATATTGGGGAGGACTCGGGAGGAGAAGGAGAGGGAGTAGGGGGTTGGCAGGGGGGAATATTATATAGTGAAGCAGAGATCTTGGTGCGACTTGGCATACCTGTACTGGGCTAGCCTTGTCCACGGCGGTCTCTCCGGCATACAGTACGGCTCCGGGGCAGAGATCCGGGCCAAACGCACGCAAACCGCGGCATAACCGCACTACCGTATACCACGCCGGGTCCAAGCTGTACGGGTGCGATAGTGTGTGTTCGTACACGTGTACGAGCCTGTACGCAGCTGTCCCGACCGCCCTCAAATAACCAAGACCAAGACAAGACGCGCACGCGACATAATACGGATGCAAATTACGGGCGGAGAATCGCGCACAGCATGCGTATACTGCGTAAGCTATGAGCGGATCGATGGGGCTACATTTTTGCAACGGTGTTGCGCAAAGCACCATAGTATACGTTGTATTTCTGAAGGCTGGATTTTGATGTCTAAATCGGCGACCAACGGACTTGGTCAGGGCTAGTGTACTGGGCCCGCACGCTGAGGGACCCCGGGTGGGTTGGCGGAGGGTAGAGGGACTAGCGGGTCGTCCCCCACCACACCCTGTCCCCTTTTCCCCGACTTGCAACGACTCGCGACTCGGACCTCGAGGTGGTACTCCGTGGGACATTTGTTCCCTCCATGACCGCCGGGCTCGGTCTGGAGTCACGGTATACAAAAAAAATGGACTTGGACTCGGAGTCTGCTGCTGCGAGTGAATCGGTGCCAAACCGAAACATAGCGTGAAAGAATGCGTCTTGCATGCGACACTCATGCACTCTAAAGAATATTGTACACGGAAATCGCCGGCTAGTGGCTTGGACAGACTCGTATTTGAATATTAGTGTACATGGATTGATCCAATTATTATATCTTGAAATCCACTTGAGTTTTCCCTTTTTATTCTATTACTGTACGAGTAGGCATATTAACAGATGTGATACGAGAAACCCGAAGGCTGAAAAATACACCAAGATGTGTTTTTTGAGAAACCTGTCGAAAACCGAATTTTGTAACTAGGATTTCAGCTGGAAATGCATCCGATTTAACTTTAAGGCTGACAAATTTACAAGGATTATTTGGGAAGGCCGCCACCAAGGGGCTGCATAACTCAGCTGGTAAGAGCTCTGGTATGTTGAACCAGATGGTTCGGGTTCAAGTCCCCAATTTTCCCTTGCCTTTTTTTCTTCAAATGGTCTACCAGAATGTCACTGTCAGTTTGCCGTAACGTTTGTTTCACTGTTAAAAGTCTATGAAGAGTTAACATGGGAACACCAACACAGTCTATGGGTTCACTGGAGATTTGAACACACTGTTCAAATTATAGTGAAGCATTATCCGTTCATCCAGAGCTTTAGCCATGCGAGCCTATAAGACGGTTTGGCTTACAACCAAGTACCGGTCCAACTCAAACTCACGTATAGTAGGCCTATGACGCCAGTCAGTTTCGTCTGGTGCATTAAGAGGGGACTAAGTTGTCCACGTTAATCGAACACGAAGAGATATGGGGACCAGGCCATCAATCATAAACCTTAACAGAAATGACAATGAAGTAAATGCATCAAAATTGTTGCAAACGGCTCACTGACTATAATGACCTGCAATACATTGAAAACTCTTGAGGGCGCACTATTGCGAATCGCCCGTATTGTGATGAGCTTGGCGGTTTTTTGTGTGATGGAAGACAACATTGGTAAGATCGAAAAACAGAAATCTTCACATATTTACATGAAACTTGTACGGTTCAAAGATTATTATAGTAGAAACCTCACACTGAAATATTTCTGTCTAAAATACTGTATTTTGGGAGAAAAGAATAAAGAAATAATTTACGTCTCACCCCGAGATCTCAATTACTTTTCGGAACAATTCCTTGAATGCTGCCTTTTCGCAAAACAAATGAAGCGATTTTCACGATTTTCTCGAGACGCGATTGGCAGATTGAGCTGAAATTTTCACAGGTGTGCTATTTCATGCACATAAGTTTGATCAGACAACGCATGGATGCTATTCTTTGACCTCAACCAACGTTGTGTTATCCCTTTAACGAAGATGCACGCGATCGCATGTGTACCAAAGGGCCCGGTCGCAAGCTGAATGCGTATAATATAATGTGGAGTCAGAACGTTTTGACGAGGGCGGCAGCTGTCGGTCGAGGTTTCACGAGGTTATAATAGAATTTATGGACTGACGGGAGACTCTTGCCATTCCCGCGTTGAGCTGCACCGGAAGCCAGTGCTAGGGGGATTGAAGAAACATCTAATTCAAGGTTTGTGCTCACAGGTGCAATTAACCAACGGGGGGAAATAACCAACACAAACAGATTGTGCGAGAGAGCTTAAAGCCCCTACATAACATTGGTAAGATCGAAAAACAGAAATGTCCACAGATTTACATGAAACTTATACAGCTTGAAGATGGTTATGGTAGAAACCTCGCACTGATATATTTGTGCCTAAAATGCTGTATTTTTGGAGAAAAGCGTAACAGAAATCGTTTACGTCTCACCAAGATCTAAACTATTTTTCGGAACAGTACGGCGTTGAATGCTGCATTTTCGCGAAACAAATGAAGCGATTTTCACGATTTTCTCGAGACTCGGTTGGCGGATTGAGCTGAAATTTTCACAGGTGTGCTATTTCATGCATGATGTTGGATCAGACAACGTATGGGTGCTATTCTTTGAGCTCGACCAATGTTGTGTTGGGGCTTTAATTAATTAAGGAGAGAGGAAATCTGGGAACACAATGTGTAGACCCGTATAGTAACAGACGAGAGCTTGACAACAAAACTGTGGATGCTTCTTCTTCTTCTTGCGTATGAGGCAAGCAGCAATTTGAGGTGCTGCTGTCTCAAGTTATTGTTCGCCTGGGCTCAATCAGAAGAGCGAGACCAGTTACCAGGGTACACCAACTAGGAGGTCGACAACATGGCCCCAGTAAATACATCTTCTTCTTCTTCTTGCGTATGAGGCAAGCAGCAATTTATTAGAGGTGCTGCTGTCTCAAGTTGTTGTCGTTCGTATTGGGCTCAATCAGCCGAGAGCGAAACCAGTTACCATGCAGGGCCCACCAACTAGGAGGTCGACAACATGGGCCCCGGCATATACCGGTACATCTTTTTCTTCTTCTTGCGTTTGAGGCAAGCAGCGATTAGAGGTGGTGCCGTCTCAAGTTGTTGTCGTTGGTCCTGGGCTCAATCAGAAGAGGGAAAGGCCCACCAACTAGGAGTTCGACAACATGGGCCCCAGCATATACATCTTCTTCTTCTTCTTGCGTATGGGGCAAGCAGCAATTAGAGGTGCTGCTGTCTCAAGTTGTTGTCGTTCGTCCTGGGCTCAATCAGAAGAGCGAGACCAGTTACCAGGGCCCACCAACTAGGAGGTCATAACATGGTTGATGGAGTCGAAATGCAGGGGCTGGTTGCCTGTGTGACTCTTCGAGCAGGGCAAAACCCTCATTGAATTATAATAACGGGCATTTATTGCGTGACAGTATCCGTCTCAAGAGACGCTCGTGGCGCAGTAAAAGAACAAACAGTAAAGAAAAACATATTAAGAACAATTATAACTATTAACAAAGAGGTGTTATTTAAGGGCAACTTAAGAGTGAATGAATAGAACGAATATTGAGCGGCAGTAAATTCCAGAGACAGAGACCGGCATTAGAAAAAAAAATCGAGCACCCCATGAATTGTGAGCATGAGGGACAGCAAACAAAACGGAATCGGATGATCTTAAGCGATTAGGAGGGTTGTACAAGGTCAACAAGTTGGCACTGTATTGGGGAGCGGAATCATGCAAACTGTGAAAAACCAGTAGCAACAGCTTTGTACTTGATCCGGTCAGAAACAGGCAGCAAGTGCAGCGACTGCAGAATGGGTGTAATGTGAGCTCTAGAGTTGACACAAGAGTCAACAATATGTGAAGCAGAATTGTGGAGTCTTTGGAGTGGAGCAATCTGATTGCAAGGTAACTGATAAAGGAATGACAAAAATTATACATTCTCCTGGACGCAAACATCATGTTATATTTATGATGCTCCTGAGACGCTGTTTATATACCTCACACGATAAGTTGTATGTCGGTCGAGGGAGGTGCACACCATCTTATTCCTTGTATGTTTGACCTCATTTGCTGTATTGTGTTATATGCATTTACCCATGTTCTGATTTGTATTTTGTTGACAGACATTGGTGCGCTAAGAAACAGCCGTATTAAGCGCCTTATAAATATTATGTCATTAGTGTAGGATGAGAGGGAGACGGGATGCATGGCTGATGCGGCGGTTGTGCGGTTCGGGGGAACGGTGTTTCTTTCCGCGAGTTCCGCGCTCGACCACCCGATGCAGCCGCCATCTGGCCAAAGGGCGGGGCGGGGCTTCAAGCCGGCGTGCCGGCGGGCCGGGGGCTCCCCTCGCCCGCCGGAGGAGAATTCCTGCACAGGAGCGGCACTGGCCCCTGCATGCGATGCGATGCGACGCGATGCGTGCAGGCCAGGCAGGCATGGCTCCTCAGACGCTCCGAGTTCGGCAGCACCAACAAAAAACAACAACCTTGAGCCGCCCCTAACGTCATTTTCATATGTGGGGAAAGTACACGGTATACACACTGAAAGGTCGGGAAGAGATAGAGGCAGACTGAGAGAGAGAGAGGAGAGAGTTAAAGAAAATAGTTCATCCGACCCGGTGACGGGGTGTGTTATATCAATTAAGAAATCGTTAGATGGGGTAATTGGGAGAAGAGGGGAGAGGGGTGGCGGCCGGGGGGGGGGGGGGTTGGGGGAGGGTTGACGGCACGAGAACGCTTGTACTTCTGATGACGACGAGGTTGCGTGGGATGCGAGGGTTATGCAACGAGATCCGGTATGGCGTGCAGTCGTTCCGTAGACAGAGGGAGCGAGTGTTGCCGTTGCGTTGACCACGATGGCGCGGCCGCTAGGGGGTGAGGTGTCCTTTGCCCAAGGATGCTTGAAGGAAAAAAAGGCCGCCCGCCCGTTTCGCAGGCCCCGTCTGGTAACTCCGTTTGTCGCATAGTTGAGTAACTCTTGCCCCTGGAGGAGTTTTTTTGTTGGTTATCCTGTTTAAGGTGACGGTCGCGGATTTATTACCACTCTATCCTATACAGCGCACTGATGACTGTTTGAAAACAGCTCGACGGTGCGATGTGAGCACGTTCGCTTGATAACGCGGCGGCTCACAAGTGGGATGCTTGTGGTGACACCATGTGCGCCATCTCTTGTGAGACGGAGTGTGGCTCTCTGAAAAGAGCAGGTAACTCACCGCGTACATCACCCATTGTGAGATGGAGTGTGGCTCTGAAAAGAGCCGGTACCTCACTATATTATACATCATCTCTTGTGAGATGAAGTGTGGCTCTGAAAAGAGCCGGTAACTCACCACGTGCATCATCTCTTGTGAGATGGAGTGTGTCTCTGAAAAGAGCCGGTAACTCACCACGTACACCATCTCTTATGAGATGGAGTGTGGCTCTGAAAAGAGCCGGTAACTCACCACGTACACACCATCTCTTGTGAGATGAAGTGTGGCTCTGAAAAGAGATGGTAACTCACCACGTGCATCATCTCTTGTGAGATGAAGTGTGTCTCTGAAAAGAGCCGGTAGCTCACCACGTACACCATCTCTTGTGAGATGGAGTGTGGCTCTGAAAAGAGCCGGCAACTCACCACGTACACACCATCTCTTGTGAGATGAAGTGTGGCTCTGAAAAGAGATGGTAACTCACCACGTGCATCATCTCTTGTGAGATGGAGTGTGTCTCTGAAAAGAGCCGGTAACTCACCACGTACACACCATCTCTTGTGAGACGGAGGGTGTCTCTGAAAAGAGCCGGTAACTCACCACGTACACATCATCTCTTGTGAGACGGAGGGTGTCTCTGAAAAGAGCCGGTAACTCACCACGTGCATCATCTCTTGTGAGATGGAGTGTGGCTCTGAAAAGAGCCGGTAACTTCGCTCACATTATCATAGCACCTACTGAATAAATGTTACATTCGGATAATTCCTGTAGGGGCTTTTGATCGGACGTGCCAAATTCGGACGTGGCAGTTAAGGGCAATATTAGGGATTTGCCCCCTAGCACCGTTGACGTACAAACCCA
Source organism: Luidia sarsii (assembly GCA_949987565.1). NCBI lineage: Eukaryota > Metazoa > Echinodermata > Asteroidea > Paxillosida > Luidiidae > Luidia > Luidia sarsii. The sequence continues at coordinate 8,235,038 of OX465109.1, forward strand.
GGTTGAGACGAGGCACTACCAGGGTGATCTGCTATGTCACTTTCATTTGAATATCGTGTATCATTTCTGCGAAAAAAGAAAAATACACCCAACCGTTTTCCAGTGATGGCGGAATGCAATGACACGAAGCCTTTTTACCGTTTTTTTAGCGTGAACAATTTCGCATTGGAATTATTTCCTCAAAAGCTCGTGGTGTGACACAATCGAGAGGTGTTTTTATTTGTTTGTTTCGTATATTAGATATAACATGATGTTTGCGTCGAGGAGAATGTAATTCAATGAGGTTTTGCCCTAGCTCGACGTGATAAACACTAAATGCTCAGTGCTTTGGCCGGTGCCTGATACCAAATATTTCAGGCAGCTCGGGAGGGATTCGAACCCGCGACTCCCGTAATCTAGTGCAGACGTCTTAAGCACTGGACCACCGAGCTGGTCGAGGTCATGTGGTGGATTCGAATAACGTATAGCGGCGGGTACCGCATTGCATCATAGATACAACATGCTGATTTCGTCGAGGAGAATGTATCTGATGAGTCAATCACGTTTCGCGTCTGATGTTTTGCATTTCCATCTTTTCTCCATCAAATGGCAAAGGGGAAAAAAGGGGGAGGGGAAGACAAGAATAGCCGTAACGGAAGCGTTAGGGCAAAAAAAGTGCAGGTATATTTTGGAGCTCGCAGTATAGTCAGCGTGGCCTATAACTATCCCGTGCTTTGGTGAAGGTTGGTGGTGAAGGTTGGCCGTGGTGGTCGGCTGTCAGGAGTCGAAGAGTTTTTTTTTTTCTGGCACGAGGCGTGCTTTATATACGAGGCTGTGACTTTATCCAGGACGGAGGAAGAGGGACTTCCTCGTCGCATTATGCTGCTTCCACCGAGGCCGACATTGCTTTGATTTATCCTTGTCCCTTTTTGCGGTGTGTTTGGTCTTTGGGGTTGTCCCAGCATAGAGCAAAGCACCGTGGTCCCATCCCAGCTATAACGTGCGCTGCCGAGCGGTCGGGGGGGGGGGGGTATATTGCACACGGAGGCGAGGCGAGTGGCTGAATGTTTGGGTAAGCTTACGGGGAAAAATCCCAGCGCTACCCTCCAGCGGGACAATAGCCCATCAATCCCCGTGTTTGTGTTGTGGGGGAGGGGGTGGGAGTATACCGAGTGCCGCTTGCTGTCAATGTACAGGAGGGAGGGTGAGGTTGGGTGAGTGCGAGAGAGAGTGAGAGAGAGACAGGGAGAGAGAGGAGGAGGAGGAGGGAGGGGAGGGAGAGAGAGAGGGAGGGAGAGAGAGAGAGAGGAGGAGGAGGAAGAGAGAGAGGAGGAGGAGGAAGAGAGAGAGAGGAGGAGGAGGGAGTGAGTGGCGGGGAGGGGAGGGGAGGAGGGCGCTGTATCGTTTGGGGGTTAAGTTGGGACTTACTGGCGCAAACAAAGTGCTATTATTGGTTGTTACAGCTGGCCGGGTTGCTGCGGTAGGTCGGCCGTCGGAAACTCGGTCAGACGGACCGGCGTGAGAGGGAAACGAACGTCAACTTTTGTACCTGTCTTTTTTTTCTCTCCGCTAATATGTACATGCACCCCATGGGATAGGATGCTCCGATGAAGTCAGCGACTTCTAGCTTCACCAAATAAAAAAAAACCCGCTCTACAAATAAACTACTGGACATGCAGGGACGAGTCAGGGCGTCATTAACCCGGCAGAGAAGCTGTCGGTTCGTTCACAGGTGCCGCATCAGAACCGGTCATACGATTCACTCCTCCCAAGACCCGGGAAGATGAGGGGGGGGGGGGGTTCTATTTCGTGTGCGTAATTCACGATCAAGGCCGGAATACGGAAATAATCAGAGCCCGGAGGAAAGTCTACGCACCGAGTATCTTCTTACATCACGTCTTGTACAAGAAAGAAATGAACGCACTTTTTCTTTGCCGTAATGACGAGTCATAATATTCTGCTCACATTTCGCTGATGGAAATGTGGAGAACGTGGATAGTTGATACTGTCACCCGCGATGTGGATGACGGTGGTGCATCAGTGGTTATGTTGTTGTTGTTGTTGTTGTTTTTGTTGATGTTTACAATGAGGCACTGGGTTGTCGATAACAAGCGTTCAACCTGCAGTGTTCACAGAAATCCGAAACGCGAAAGGTATGCCCGCACCGTCCACCTCTGTACCGGTAGTCGTCCTCGCGTGGAGAGCGGCCTTTACAACCTCCTCGTCCACCCTCCCCTCTTCTCTCCCTCTCTCCTCCTAACCTCCTCCTTTCCTCTCCCTTTATTTCCCCTTTCCCTTGCTCCCCTCACTCCCTTCTGGTCATTCACCACCTCCCTGCCTCCTCCTCCCTCCTTGACACATTCCGTTCCTCCCTCCATCACTTCATCCACCTTCTTCCCCTCTTCCCATCTCCCTCCCTCCCTTCACCCCTCCCTCCTTCCATCCTTCCCTTCCTCCCAAACCATTCCCTCTCTTCATCCCTTCCTCATCCCAACTCCCATTCACCCCTCCTTCATCCACGTTCCCTCTTTCGTCTCTCCCCTTCCTCCTTCGCTTGCTTCTTTTATTCCGCCCTCACCTCCCTTCATCCCCCTCCCTTCCTTCATCCTTCTATTATCTCTTCCTTACCTCCCTTCACCCCTTCCTCTTTCCCTGCCTCCGTTCATCCCTTCCTCACCCCTTCATCCATCAATCCTTCTTTCCTTCCTCCTTCCATCTCTCCCTCAGCCCCTTCAATCCTACCTCTTTCCCTTCCTCCTTCCATCTCTCCCTCACCTCCCTTCCTTACCCCCTTCCCCCCTTCCTCCTGTTCATCCCTTCCTCACCCCCTTCGTCCCTTCATCCTTCCTTCCTCCTTCCATCTCCCCTCACCTCCTTCTATCCCTCCCTCCTCCTTCCATCCCTCCCTTCATCCCATCCCTCCCTCCCTCAATCCGCCCTTCCCCCTCCTTCCTTAACTCCCTCGCAGTCTCTATACAGCGACGGTCACGAACCGTCATTAGCTGAAGTAATATCCAGTTTCAGAACTTTCCCAAGGCCGCCGGGGTAGTTAGGATTGCCGTTTAATTACGCCAGACCCCCGGCAGCCAGGTGCAAAATCGCTCCCCAAGTGTAATAATATTACGCGCTAATCCAGGACCTTGGAGCGAGGGAGGGAGAGAGAGAGGAGAGAGTAAGGGAGAGAGAGAGACAGGGAGAGAGAGGGAGAGAGTTAGAGAGAGAGGGAGACAGAGAGAGAGGGAGAGAGAGAGTGATAGAGAGAGACAGAGAGGAGAGAGAGAGAAAGAGAGAGAGGGAGAGAGAGAGAGAGAGATAGAGAGGGAGAGAGAGAGAAAGAGAGAGAGAGAGAGATGGGGAGAGAGGGATAGAGAGGGAGAGAGAGAGAGAGAGGGTGAGAGAGAGGAGAGAGAGAGGAGAGAGAGAGCAAGGGAGAGTGTGGGAAGGGGAGGGGGTGAGGGTGGTTAGAACTACTGCCGTCGAGTTGTTGGTGTGCGCGCGTTCTAGAAGTGGCTTCCGTGGACATATCGGGTGTAGTTGCGAGGTGGTGGGGATGGGGGAGACGACTGTTGGGGCGAAACAACGGTGGGAAAAAGTGCAGCGGCGTTGACGTATGAAATGCAAAAACCAGACTCCTCGCCTCGTAGATCCAGCAGCAGCAGCAGCAGTGTGCAGCCTTAAACTCCCTCGTACGGCGGGGGGCCAGGGGCGGGGATCGTAGACACCGCGTCGTCGAAGGGTGTCGCAGTTCATCGGTCGGGTTAGTGCGGACCTACCCGACGACGCCGTGGAGCTGATGATCTCCCGGCAAAAGTACTATTGAGTGAGCGCGTACGTCGTTGGCTGGGCCATTGCATGGGTGCGGCGGTAACGGCTCCATTCGCGAAGATTGCTTTGCTTTGCTCGCACGGGCCCGCGGTGTTGAACGGTATTTTACTTTGCAGGCTAAGTAACGGGGTCCTAAGACCTCCTTGGCACAGTAAAGAGAAACGAGATGCGGTGGTATGGGGCATGTGACCCGATCAGCCGGACTTTCTAAAGCAATCGTGTATAATGCACATAATGTATAAGGGGGCAGAAAGATCCTAGCAGGATCTTTCTCAAAGATCCTAGCAGATCCTAGCAGGACCTTTCTCTTTACCTTTGAGAAAGGTCCTGCTTGGATCAAAACGTCAGGCCCTCAAACTTGTCAGATTTATGTATTGCAGGTCATTTTATTCAGTGAGCAGTTTGCAACAGTGTTTTTGTATTTACTTCATGGGGGGGGGGGAAGAAAGAGCCAGACGGAAAAACCCAATACACATCAGGAAGTGCAGTATTGATCTTGCAGTGGACATGCGTTAGGGTTGGGTCAGGCCACGGTAGTGGCGGCAGAGAGTAAGGAGGGATGGAGAGGGTAGGTTTCCCGGTCATCCGTGGCGTCAGTATGGCCTTTAAGACCGAAGGAACGCGTGGAATTGGGCAAGATAGGATTTCCCATTGGCAAGGTGCACTGAGAGACGGGACACAAGACCCGGGGGCCAATCGCGATGAGGCGCTTCGGCATGGGGAGCCTCATGTAGAGCTAGGGCCGTTTTCGAAATGAAGGCTCAGTCTCGGGCTTAGGCTCCGTCTCCGTCTGACAAAACCTGAAAATCCAGGTCGTGGTTTGTTTCCGAATTTGAAGGTTTGTTGGCTTGATAGATACAGAGTAATCCCCGAGAAACTGGGGTCAAACGCTTGTTTTTAGATGCCTGTGATATTATAACGAGTAAGATAGATATGACCGAAGCCTATAAGCCCGAGCCTTAACCTTCATTTCGAAAACGGTCTACATTGTCAGCAAAAGTTCAGTCCATTGCGAAGCACTCGATATTGGAGCTCAAGTCAAAGGCAATGAGCCGTCATGCGAGGAAGAATATTCATGCCTTACGCAGCTATACATGGAATAGGCCGGGCCCTGGTATACGACACAAGTTTATCGTCTCGTTGAAGGCATAGCGTGACTTGCTGCTGTGTATACAACTATTATTTATAACGGTAATGACCGGTTCGCGTGCATTCGGATCGCAGACGCGGCTGATGGACTTATAACGCAATTACACGCGCTCTACATGCGATGTAGACTTGGCCGCACCAGTATATAGAGAGACTAAACAACACCAAAACAGTCCATGGATTGTGGTCTCATACCAGTTGTGGAAACCCCTTCAGCCTCTCGGAGCCAAGAGTCAAAGTCAAGACTAACCCCCGAAACAAAATCACGGCTGTGGAAGAATTCAGTCCAACATGTGCGATACTATTAAACTATTATAGGAACCGCGCGCACACAAAACGCGCACTCGAAGACACGGTCATCGTACTTTCCGCGATCCGTGTCATCGAGCATCGGGAGTGAAAGTAGATAACAAATAAATAAGGAGGGGGAGGGAAGGATGATGATGATGAGGAGGAGGAGGAGGAGGGAGGAGGGAAGGCGATTTTATTTTTTTTGATGTCGGCAACCGCGAAAATAATTAGCCCTGCAGTCCGCGCCGAAAAAAAGGTGGCGGCACCGCCGGTTCGGGGGCTAACGACTCGGCCGTCTGTCCGCCGGCGAGTCCAAGGGCGAGGGACGGTGTTTGCCCCGGCCGGCCGTGTGGGTCTTGTCTGTGGGGTCGCACCGGCTGTTCGTCTGTGCCGGACTTGACCGCCTGTACTGTCCGTGCACGTCCGCCCGCCCGACTGTCTGCGATCGTGCGGAAGTTCCCGTGGATAATATTAACGAGGGCCAAATACCGACACCGGTAATCTTCTGAGGAGATGAGAAGCTCATCCATTCCGCAGCTGTTAATTTCGGGGAAAGGGTGGATTTTTTTTCATTTTTTTTTCATTTTTTTTTTTTTTTGGGGGGGGGAGGGGGAGATGGAGGAGGGGAGGCCTGATTGGTATAGGAATGAAGTGGCAGTGCGAGTTGCTGGAGTTGTTGGATGTATAGTCACAAAGTTACACATCCAAATGGAGCGTACGGACGAGGACATCACCTGATAACAACACTTATACCATCAAACTATTGGGGGCGGTATACCTAGCACTATCATAATGAGTATTGTGCCATTCTCCTTACCGTCCCAATATCCCTACAAGTTCCCTACCTATCCGCCCATTGTTCACTTTCAGAGGCTTGAACATTTTGAGCAGGACAAGGACATGTCAGCTTGGGCTTTGGCTCGGGCTTCTGCATTTACGAAAGTGCCATTCGATCACAATGATTTTTTTCTTTTCGTAAAAGTATATAACCCAGAGGGGAAACTGAAGCTTCATATCAAGTCCACAACATGTCTACTTTTGGCTCGTCGTACGATGGCCCGATGCCGGTCTTTTAATACATCCACAGGAAGGCCCAGCCAAGCTGAATGTAATGCTAATCCCTGAAGTATCATAATTCAAACAAACGAAGGAAGGAAGACTGGCGCCCCCACCCCGGCAAAGACTAGTTGACTCTTAGGGAAGGCCACCATCTAAGGGCTGGATAGCTCAGATGGAAGAGCGCTGGTACAATAATCCAGAGGTCTCGGGTTCAAGTCCCGGTCCAGTCAAAGTTTTCTTTGCCAATTTCTCTAGGAGAAAAAAGGAAGTATAATTATTGATATGTCCGTTCTTTGGTAGATAGGACTTTTGAGAAAGGTCCTGCAAGGATCGAAACGTCAGGCCCTTTTGAGATTGATGTATTGCAGGTCATTTTAGTATTTTAGTCAGTAAGCAATTGGCATCAGTTTTATTTGGTACTTGCTTCTTTTCAAGTGGTTAGCCTTCAATGGCTATACTCTCATGCTGTGAGAGAATGTGAGGACAGCCCCGCCCCCGATGACGATTACAGCCACTTCAATCCGTCTCGTATCGCTAGCTATGCCCCCCCCTTCATCCCCGGTCCCCCAGTCGCACGGACGCGCCTTACCGTGCCTCGTCATGCTATAGCTGCTGGTTGCATGCTGGCGCTGCTGGTGCAAAAAAAAAAGGCTCGAACTCCCCGCTTTGAACCGGAGCCGCGGGTCGGCCGGCCGACCCCCACTCCGCTCGACCCACGACCCCGACGGGTCGCGACCTCACCACCCTCCCCGGGGCCCCGCGCCGAAATAACCCGCAGATCCGTACCGGCGCCGCTCGGCCCGACGGGACGGCCGCTCCACCGCCGGACTAATCTGTCATTTTTTTTTAGGGGGGAGGGGGGGGGGAGAGAGAGCGTTAAAGACCTCCAGTGTGCATACGCTACTGGAGTTTCTGCCAGTTTTCATATTTTTTGGGGGGCACTTGAGGGATTCAGAATCATCGAGTATAAAACGGAAATCACCTTTTGACAGAGCGGCGTGTGTGCATTGGAATGCATGATTTCCTACCAGGTTTAACCTTCATACTAAATTTATCTTTGAGAAATGTCCTGCTAGGATCGAAACCTCAGGCCCTCTAACTTTTGAGATCCATGTATTGCAGGTCATTTTTAGTCAGTGAGCAGTTTGCAACAGTTTTTTATTTACTTCTAAATAGTGGATATCGTATGAAGGGGCTTTTGGCTAATGGGGATTTGAAATCAATAGGCCTATATATACAAGATGTATAAGAAATATACGAAATGTATAAGAAATATACGAAATGGGAAAAAATACAACACTAAAGAATTAAAACACTGAAGCACCGTTTACATTGAATGGTGTTAACAATTTCCAAATTATCATTCGTATGTATTGCAAGATTCGAGAAAGGTGCACCTCAATGCTGAAGTTGATAAGCGAAAATGATACGGGCTTTTGGGGACCTTATTACGAAATCTTCCCAATTCTTAGGAACTGCACTGTATTACACAATAATCGAATCGTTGATCAATGCATTGGCATTTTCACCAACTGTCGAATCTGTCCACGCAATAGAGAAGATGCGTTTTGAAAATAGCGCTTCGCAAGTCTTTGCAACGTATACTCGTTCATCTCATAAAGCACTAAAGGGTGTAGTTCAAAGGCCCAATACAACATTGGGAAGATCGAGAATCATCGATGTCAACAGATTTCCTTCTAATTTACACAGTTTGTAGATGGTCATGATAGAATCCTCATGTTGAAATCTTACGATCTAGGATGCTGTACTTTTCGAGAAACCTTCATTCAAACATCGACAAATAGTTTATTACTCGCGAGTAATTATTTCTTACACTACAGATCAAACTGTGATGTGTTTCTGCATTTGTCTATACTTTCTCATATTAGCACTTGAACTAAAACCTTCGCAGGATTTTTTTTGGGGATAGTTTATAACTCGCGAGTAATTCTTTCTTACACCACTTATTGGTGTGTAAACCGTGATTTTTTTTTCATTTTTATATTTTCTCAGATTACCATTTTAGCTAAAACCATTCGCAGTATTGCTGTAAAAAAATGGTTTATGGTTTAACACACAAAATCTGGCAATATTTTGACCTTTGGCAATGCTGCATACTATAGGACCTTTAACATCATGAAGTGACACTTCCGTGCGGTTGTGCGAAACATGATTCGCCACTTCGGGAAAATGCCGACGATTTATATAGCCGCCAACATCTCTGACGGTGTGTTCACCCGATGGAGCGTTTTGCATGACGGGCGACCGGAACGTCACGGCTTCCGTGCGGGGATGTGTGTGGGAACGCGGCACGCGCGTTGTTTTATGGCCCACTTCTTGCACTCCGTGTGCTGACAGGAGTCGCTGCGAGCCGTCAATCAAATTAACGACCGATTCCCGGGTCTTGAGTCGTCGGTTTGTTGAGGGAGGGAGGGGGTGGCTGGGGAGACACCGGTGCCGGCTTTTCGGCCGGTCGGTCGGTCGGTAGATCCAAGGCCCGCCGCGCCGCCTTGCTGGCGTCGGGCTCCGGATCTGGCGACTGGATTTATGTCGGACCAGTTATGTAATCGCATTCTTAAGAGGGTGGTTGTTTCTCAAGCAAGTAAGACGTCTGTGGGTCGCGGTTTAAAGCCCCTACACAACATTGATAAGATCGAACAACAGAAACGTTCACCGATTTATATGAAACTTGTACAGTTCAAAGATGGTTAAGGTAGAAACCCCATACTGAAATATTTCTGTCTAAAATGCTGTCTAATTTTTTTGGAGAAAAGAGTACGTCTCACCCCAAGATCTCAATTACTTTTCGGAACAATTCGTTGAATGCTGCATTTTCGCGAAACAAATGAAGCGGCTTTCACGATGTTCTCGAGACTCGGTTGGCGGATTGGGCTGAAATTTTCACAGGTGTGCTATTTCATGCATATGTTGGATCAGACAACGCATGGATGCTATTCTTTGACCTCGACCAATGTTGTTTTATCCCTTTAACGAAGATGCGCGCGATCGTATGTGGACCAAAGATGGTTATAGTAGAAACCTCGCACTGAAATATTTGTTTACATTATCGTTTCGAGAGATTGCGAAGTTAAATTAATGAGCTAGCCCCTTACCAGCGTGTATGCCCATAGTTAGCAGCACTGCAATGCCCAGAGGTTTGCCAGGTTGACTGCCTGACTCTAGGCAGCTCTGCAAAGGTTCGAACCCACGCTTCAATACGGTGCACCGTTCAGTTTTCTTGTTAGCCAAAGTGCAAGGCGATGCACACTTAAAGTATATGACGTTCCGCCACTACCTCATGCTTTCTCCATTACCTCCCGCACTGCAATTAACAGAAAGTGCGGTGCGTGTATACCACTGTGAACATTTCCCCACCCTACTGGGGAACAGTACTATAATCGAAATATCTACCGGTTGCAATTCACACGTGGTTCGAAGGCCGAGGGGAAAAGCAACGGCCCAAGGACCGATTTCACGGAGAAATCCGCTTCGGATGCAAAAAAATATGTCCTTGGTCATGATAGCAGCCATATTGGAATTGCATGGTGTGTGTGCTGCTCCAGATCCGTGAGGTTCCCGAATGCCAAATGCTATCACATCACCCCCTCCCACTCCCCCTGCCTCGCCAGCTGCCACACGACACATGCAGCGGACCCAACTTGACCAAATTTGGTCGAGATCAGAGACGCATCTTTGGGTCGTTTATAGTTGGGCCCGGCTCAAGGAGCTCGGCAGTTTCGGCACGGGATCGAAAGCCGACCGTGAGAAAGACGGAGAGGAATACGATCAAGAATGTGTGGATAGAAAAGCCTCCCTCCCCCTCCCTCTCTCTCTCTACAAACCCTACCCCTCTCTACCCCCCTCTCCCTCGCCCACAAAACGTTACCCGATGAAACTTACCGTCCCTTATGGCGAACCAGAGGGGTTGGGTGGGGAGGGATCAGGAGACGGCGATGCCTGGTCGTGCAGACGGACAGCTTCTCTCCGACTTGGACCTGATAGCAAACAGACACGCCGCTTGTTTTAAGAAAATAATAATAATAACCGAGACTGACGGCGTATAATTCGGTGCAGATTGAATTGAATGTCTCTCTCCTGTTGTCGCGAGGGGTAATTGTTCTAGTATGTGCGCGCTTGGTCTGTTCTTAGTTTCAGATTTTGTGTGTGTGGGGAGAGGGGGGGGCAGAGGTTGTCTTCTCCTGAAAGGAATACGGTGCTTGGAAGACACCGGTGCCAGGGGGATGGGTGACGTACAGTTACAGAGGGGCTCGCGATGACAAAGTTGTTCCCGCAGTCACCTGCTCTCTTTGATAGGAACAGCGTGGCCGGGCGAAACTCTGTCAAGGAATTGAGATTTTTTTTGGTGGTGTCATCGAGAGCGCCGTCACGTCAGCGTGGTGGGTGAGGGGGGAATCGGAGGAGGGGAAGGGGAAGGGGGACGAGACGTGTCTCAGTGGGGCCCGGAAGGAGAGAGCGGAGAAGAAGGGCAGGGCGGAGGCTGGGGAGAGGGCGGCCGCGTGTAAAGCGATACCGGGAACCGTCTCGGCCGTCGAGTGACGGGCGAGATGGCCGCGGGGCGCGCTGTGCTCCTTTATCGTCGGAGGAACGGACTTCATCCGTTGCCGCAGCAACGAGAGAGAGGCGTAGAGAGACTGAGTGAGATACAGAGCGAGAGAGACAGAGAGACAGAGGCAGATACAGAGAGACAACGACAGAGACAAAGAGAGTGAGAGACAGAGACACAGACACAGACACAGATACAAATACAGACACAGACACAGACACAGACACAGACACAGACAGACAGAGATAAAGAGAGAGACAGGGAAATATGATACAGGGAAATACAGAGAGACAGAGACACACACAGAGAAAGAGAGCGAGACAGAGAAAGGCAGACACAGACAGACAGAGACAGTCATATACAGCCCCAAACAGACAGAGAGAAACATAGCGAGACAGAGAGACAGAGAGAGACAGAGAAAGGTAGACATAGACAGAGATATACAGCCAGAGACATCGAGACAGACAGAAAGACATCGAGACAGATAGAAAGACATCGAGATGCAGAAAGACGGATGAAAAACAATAGACAGAGAGACAGATGCATATAGGGAAGAAACGAGAAAGAGCGAAAGAGACATTGAGAGCGAGAGAGACAGAACGAGAGCAGATTGGTAATGAACACGACTAATTAGGCCTGTGACCAAGGGGGTCGCCATTGGACAGAAAGAGAACAGGCACGGAGCGCTCTTCCCGAGAACAAGTCGCCCGACTTGCAATCATGCCGAACAGGGATACAATGACGGATATTAATGCGACCGACGTGCGATGGGGGGAGTCAGAGGCAAACAAAAAGGGGTTCAGGAAAAGATGGGTTGAAAAGTGCGTGACGCTATACCGGCCGTGTTCGCTTCTACGGCTGATTGCCAAAACGCCAATCGAGGCTGCGTGCGAATTCATTTGGCTACGGGCGTCTGTTACGCACAAGTCTACGGGTATTGGCTGTGACCGCCGGCCAGTGTCTTTCACAGACTCCGGTGCGTAACTTAATGCACTGAGATAACCTATGGTCCATGCCACCGATGTCAACTCATCGCCGCTTACGATCTATCGCAAGACGATGAGCGACGCGCCGGAACCGTACGGCCTATATAACTGTGTATCACAGCTCATGAGTCATCTGCCGTAACGCGTTGGCTAACGATGCACCGCAAGGCTTTGTAAAATCCACCAGGCACCGTTCAGACGATATCGTGTCTTTACAAGCGCTGGGGCAATTCCCGGCGGCAGGGAGGGAGATGTGATATAACATGGTGCCACTCCATTCAGAAAACACACACACCTCAATGGCAATGTTGGGTCAGTTGGTCAAGACATTACGGGACGGGATCTGCACACACCTATAGCAATCGTGGCCGTCAGACCTGACTGGTTTTGGTATAACCTTTTTTTCGGTGGGGGAGTCGTCCTACTGTTGGTGGATTTCTCTATCTCGGGATTGTGTAAATACAAGCGTGTTATAGGGCAAGGTCCCTCGAGTGACGATAAATGACAATAATCATTATAATTATTTACTAATACTAGCGCAGAGACTATATAGATTTTATACTATTGCGCCCCAATGGCTCGAGAGCTTTACCTTCATGAAGAAAATGCTTAGATTTGAGGGAAGATACAGATGGTAATTTGTTGATTACTAACGGTGAGTCATTTCATTATTCAGGGGGATGTACACGCTATAAAATCACATGAAGTTACCGTTTGGGTTCAGAAGATGCACATTGGTAATGGCAGAGTACCTTGGCAAGCTACGAAGATTGCTGCGATGTCTGTAAGATGTGGCTATGTCATTCGATGAGATAAATTGGAGCTTGACGAACTAATGCCTCAGGATCACTCTAAACAATATCCCATTTGTGTCGACTGGTAGCCAGTGCAGAGCCCTCCAAAGGTATAGGCCTATTGATTGATTCGAAGGCATTTAGTTTGTCAAGCTCCTAGTTAATCATTCGATGAGCTATCTTAGAGTTTGACAAACTGTGCCTCATAATATTGAATCAATGTAAAGAATATCCCTTTGGTGCCGACTGGTAGCGAGTACAGATCCCTCAAAGTATATTGAGAAAGGTCCTATACTATAGGATCTTAACGTCGGGCCCTCCTAATTTTTTTAATAAAACTAATGAAAGTAGGCCTATATCATTTTCACCGTCTCGTCCTCGCTGTCTGATGACAGCTGCATCCCGCCTCTCCTATTATAACCCCCTTCAGCTGAGGAGCGTTTGAAAAGAGAGCCCTTTCCACCCTAACCCTAACCCCACTCCCCAACCGGCCCGGTGCCGAGCTGGTTAACCTCGTTAATTAAAACCCAATCTTATAGCGCCTCCGCGGTGCTACCCGGGCCTTGACGAACCTCTAGCCGTCCGGTCCCGGCAAGAGATGCGAGTCTCTAGAGGGTGGGGTGGGGCGACGAGGAGATGATGGGGATGTACAAGGCTCGATCCAGCATCTCGCAAATGTTGTCAATGTTCGAGACACCGCCACCGCTCGTAAATCCTCATTGTTTTCTCTTCACCGGGCCGCAGACTAGACGAACTGAATTCGATAATCTGCGGATGGAGCCGGGAGAATGGAGCTAGCCCGTCTTCCCTTGTTATTTTTAATTTTTACTTCATGAATAATTTGAAGTGGTGATTTTTTGCCCTCACCGAAATATGATAGCGTCTTGTATTATTCACGGGTATCCCGAGACTTGCTTGGGCTACCACGTGACGTGTAGTCATACGAAAATGGCGCCCTTACACAGTAGGCCGTCTTAGTAAGATGGCTGACGAGTCTGTCAGTGATAGTGCTATATATTCGGATGGTAGGAGCGCATTTGCCGTTGTGTCTCAAATAGCCGGGGGCGGATTCGCCCCCTTGTAGTTTAGTGATCTTTTTCTGCGTGCTGTGGCTTTATGGCAATTTTGACCAGCTTATTAGGCACATTTTTGACACCAATTTTATTAAAATTTGTGGTGCCGTTCTCTGACAATGAGCATTTTCCAGGGCCATTGTGTATAGATTGACGGATTTTTTTTCCTATTGACTTGCACTACATAAAAGCATCGCATCCGTGCATAGTGTATTTTTTTCAGGAATTCTTTTGCATAATTAGCTCATTAATATCGCTGTATGCAATTGTTGGTTCTTCGTGTTTCATTTTCACTGTAAAATTCATCAAAATTGGGGAAAATTCAATAAACAAAATAAATGGGAAATTCAATAACAAAAATATGAGAAATTCAATAAAAACACTGAAAAGAATAAAAAAAAGAATCATGAATAACTAATAAGCTATAATAAGACAAAACACAAATGTATTCAAATTAAATTTTGCACAAATGTTCAATATGTAATTCTCTATCACCCTCCCAAATATCATTTGAATCTATCATTGAACGACCGAGATCTGGGGCTGGGGGCTGTGAGAAGGTCAAAATAAGCCGGCTCTTTGAGAGTTAAATGACAGTAGGCCTACTGATGAACGGGCCTTCTTGGCAAGACGGTCTTGGGCGTCATTCGGTTGGACGGCTACAAGGACTTCCTTTGTTTGGGGAGGTCGTACGGCCATCTGTGACATCGCCATTAATACCTGCTCCTCTTTAAGAGTCATTAAATGCCTCTGGGAAAGTCACAATTCCACGTCAAAACCTCCCCTCCCTCTCTCCCTGCCTCCCTCCCCCGGTCCTCCCTTCCTCACTCCCTCCCCCACACCGCCCACGCCATGTACGTGCTAATCACGGGGACGGCTATAAATCGTCTCGTCTCGTCTCGTCTGAGACAGCCTGTTTGGTTATGTGCCGGCCCATTTTATTCGTGTGCATATAAATGCGATGACATAAGGCCGTGTCCCAAACGGGCATCCAGAGCTACTACATCTAGGGCTATTGTCTTCGCATCTGCGTGTATTTCTAATAGGGGGAAGACCTAGCTCTATAGACGCCCGTTTTCGGACACGGCCTAAATCACCCGGAATACATCTTCTTTGCCAATTTGTTTTTCCAATTTCTGTAAAATATTGGCCGATTAGGCTATAAAGACGTCTTATTAATTAAGACAAAAAATTGAGGGCAGACACTTCGGGAGCCATCTTGCCCCGATTTGGAATTGGCTGACCCAGTTGGTAGAAACGTGATGCGTTCAGCACCACACAAAATAATAGAAAAAAATCAAGGCCTTGGTATGGGTAAGCCACAGACCGCGAACCACACTACCAAGTGATACTGATAGGGAAGGGAGAAACACGTAGACACTCCACATGGAAATTCGGGCAACGGAGTAATGGATTAAATGTACACGTAGGATCACTTGGGCTTAGCTGGGCTGGTTTGGTGTGTGGGGTGTCTAGGCTATACATGTAATTGGTGTGTGTAGGCCCTATATGAATGTATACTGTATGTGCACTGTACAACCGAGTGAGAAACGATGTTTTAAAAATGCACCCGTTTCAACCACATTCACTTTTCTGTTTAGAAATTTAGACGGTTTGACCCTTGACTTGCGACGAATTCTCACCAATCAAATATTTCCCCTTTTGGGTTATCTCCAAAATACCAGTTTCATGAAATGCTTGTGGAGACCTATACACCTTTACAATTTCCCTGTGGAGACCTATTGGACTATAAGGTCTCCACAGGGCACTAGATTCTTGCTCACGAGAACAAAGGCATGTCTCCACAGTCCACAAGGATACAGATTCAGATATGTGTGTCTATAATTAATAATTGGTGTATGTGTACGGGGTATATTCTGCCTAGGGGGAGTAGGTAGGATTGTCTTCAAAATAATACATTTTTTCGAAGCTATTTGCCTTCGTAGTACGACCAAATAATAGTGAAACAAATATATTCGTCTCAAAACTTCAGAAGATTCGAACGAAACAGGATCTTTCTTCCAGGAGTACCGAGCAAGGTCCTGCTAGATAAAAACAAAACCAGGCCCTTTAAATGAGATTATGAGTATAGGTGAGGAGTTATCAATCGGGTTCTTTTCATAACCATACTACTACCTCTTCATAAAGAGACCTTACACATGGTGTCACCGGAAACCCTCCTCTATTAGTGTTTCACCCACCATGCAAAACCTGAAGTCTTATTTAAATGAGATCAGCAGTTTGGACGATTAAATATGTAGGTATAGTGTCCACTATTTTCGCAGTACAGAATGGCCGTCGGCTTCCATTTAAACACTCAGGGTGAGGATTGCTTTCTAATCACATTTTGGTTCTGCAAACCAGTGCCCCGCGCAATCGAAAACAGAGCATTTCCCATTCATTTTCAAATAATATATTATTATTATCATTATTTTTTGTTTTACAATAAACATTGGGAGAGGTCTCGACTGGAAACTAAATATAGGAATCACTCGACGGTATCGCACTTGCACGGGCTGTCGCCCCTTCTCACCCTCCGCCACCACAAGGCCATTGTTCCATACCGCACACTCTCCCACCAACCCACCCACCCACCCTGCCCGGCCGGCCCCGCATCTCCGAGCGCTCATCAGTTCTGGCCGTCGAGCAGTTGATCATCTCGGGGGCCGCCTTGTCGCGGTTCACCTGGCTTCACACTCCACTTCTCGGGCCTTTTATTTTTTTCATTATCGGACTCCGTGGTTCGCCTCCTCTGCCTCCCTCCCCTTCCCGCTCTCTCTCCTTTCACCCCCCTCTCTCTCCCCTCTCTCTCTCCCTCTCTCTCTACCTCTGTCTCTCCCCTCACTCTCCCCTCTGTCTCCCCTCTCTCCTCTCTCTCCTCTCTCTTTCTCTCTCTTTCTCTCTCTCCATCTTTCTCTCTCTCCACCTCTCTCTCCCTCTCTCTTTCTATCTCTCTCTCCCTCTCTTACCCTCTCTTCTCTTTCTCCCTGTCTCTCTCTCCCCTCTCTCTCCCCTCTGTGTCACTCTCTCTCTTCCCCTATTTCTCCTCTCTCTCTTTCTCTCTCTCCCTCTTTCTCTCTCTCCCCCTCTCTTTCCCCCTTTCTCTCTCCCTCTTTCTCTCTTTCTATCTCTCTCTCCGGCTCCCCTCTCCCTTTTCTCCACCTTTCTCTTTGCACCCTCTCTCCCCCTCCCTCTCTCTCTCTATCCCTCTCTCTCCCCCTCTCCCTGTCTCTTTCCACTCTCTCTCTCTTTCCAACCGTTCCTCCCTCCCCCACCCGGTCTTGCCTTGAGTTGCTCGGCTGAGCCCCCCGGGCTCGGCTAGTCTCGGCTCGGCTGGGCTTGGCTGAGCCTGCTATTCGTGCCAAGGCCGGGAGGTGGAGGAGTAGCATTACGCATCGTCCTACCAGCCGTCTCCCTCCCACCCAGCACCTACCGTTCAGCGACGCGGATCACCGCCCAGCCCGCACCCCTCGAGACACGGTCGGGGCTCGATTTCGCGAGGATCTAGTGCCCGTAACTCGCCCGTAACTCGTCTTTTTTTATATATGACTTGACATCACTGCCAACCACCACCACCTTATACCCACACAGTTCATCGCGTTTGCTGCAATTTAATCGAAAATGAAGGATATTCGAGCACTGGTTAAACAATTAATCTCGGCTGCGAACTGAGATGATTTCTGTTCTTCACTCCCGTGAGTGTGTAAGCTTAACGGCGATAATTGTTTGCCTCTAGCCGCCAAAACTGGAGGACTTTCAGTACACCCATGTCTTGAGTGCCTAAGGGCGCACTTAGTTACATTTCTATACGAACTATTTATCAGCAGAAAGCAGGGGTAAAGCATTAATAAACACGTAATGCATGACAGATTATGTGATGGCTGCCATTGTTGATGAATACACATGGTTAATACAGACACTGTCGAAACCTTGAATATCATAAGTACACGATACGTGCAGAGATGAAGACTCATTGTCATTCGCAGACTGCTGCAATGGTCACGACTCTGGTTCGGCATCAACACTTAATAGTGTTAAGATGTGCCAGGTCGATAACAGTTAGGATAACGATGGAAGTGACATGAGCATATGGTGCACAACCAAGGACACACAGGGACCAATAGTAAAGACTGTCTTCCGCCTGTGGCGCCCTCTTGTGTCGGACGTTATAAAGACCTGGACGCGTAGGTGCCCAGATTAGCGGTATAATGAAGTCGAACGAACTTCGTATACTTTGCTATGCTTGCTAAAAATCAATGTCTAAATCTTGCGGCTGTGGCTGGATATTATTATATTGGCTCAATTGTGACTGGCTCAACTGTGACTGTCTGCAAACGGTGCAGCTAGTGGCTTCCATAGATCCGTGTTTAATTTGAAGCCGTACCAAATGGATTTGAAACCAAAGAAGTCCTATAGCCTCTTTGTGGCAATATATTTCATGCTTAGCTTAACGTATTCCCAATGATCCCTGTCTTAACATCAGCAGTAAGGGTACACACACTGCAATGCTATTAGATCAATGTCAGCGGTAAGGCCATGTATTCTAGTTGGGAAAGTTCCCAAAGGCAGGCACCATTGTGCACAAAGACAATGGCACTGATTGATATCAGTCATGAGCCGTGCATGCCGGATATCCCGAGCCCAGGCACGTGCAGGCTGCCCTCCTTCCCGGCCTGGTTCCGAGCCCCACGGATGGCGCTCTTGCACCCACCACCAGATCGCCGAGGCCAGCCAAAGGCTATCGTGACCCCATGTTCAACCGAGTCACTCACAAGCACAGGCATTTCGAAAGACTCCCAACACCCCCCGTCTAAATGATGGACACGAAGCAAATCCCAATTGCCACATCTTCGCTGCCTTTTCATTTATCGTATGGCCGGCCATTTGGGGCAAATAAGACAACCGTCAAATAAAAGCTTAACCGTCGAACTAAAGGAAAACGCCAGAAAATAAAAGGACAATTAACACAAAACTAAAGGCCAACGGCAAAATCAAATATAACGGTAAAGTAAAAGACAATGGCATGATGAAAAAAATGGTAAAAGTAAAAGACAATGGCCAAATAAAAGACAATGGCCAAATAAAAGACAATGGCAAAATCAAATTCAACGGCATAGTTGTAGTATGTATACACATATACTACAGACCGCTTATACTGACTTAAACGACCTCGAATCTCACAAATGAATGTACAGGGCCTGGCGTTTCGATCCTCTTCGAATCTTTCTCAAAGGCGGAATGAAAAAAGGAGAAGTCCTGCTTAAATCGACACGTCGGGTCCTGAAATTTTTTCCGACTATCATCTCGGCACCTATCTGTTTCTGCCTTTCTGCCAGGTCCTGCTTGGATCGGGATGTCAGCCTACCTACAGTTGCATTGATAACACACATAAAATCACAAGGAGTCGTGGCTACACTCCGCCACTAGGGATCTCTTTGAAGCCAGTTGCTGGCCTAGCTTCTGAATCCAAGCTTCCCCGACGCTCTTTTGTTGAGTTCGACAAAAATACAACAACTAAGGACAAAAGGATGGCGCCCAACACACCACCAATTAATCAGGGACAATCGAGCCTCGCTTCGGGGGTATAATCAAGCCTCGCCGTGAATGGATCGTGAGTGAGCGGGCGGGCGAGAGGGTTGGTGTCCGCGGTTTTCTTGTTTCTTTCTTTTCTTTCCGTCCGGCCCGGGAGCCTGTTTGAGTTCGTCACGCCCTTTTGCCACCGTCTTCCGCCGCGCTCCTCGGGGGCCTACCGGGCCGTCGCTTCGCACCCCGGCCGCGTGTTTTCTCAAAGGCCGCTCCGTCGACGCGTTGGCGCTGGCCCGTGGCAACACCAGAGGAAAAAAAAGAAGAAGGGGGAGGTAGCAGGCAGCGCCAACCTAGCTTCTCACGTGTCTCTCCCCCCACCCAAAACAAGAAATGTTGCCCCAGAGCGTGGATTGCTGAAGGAACTGCCGATATTTTAAGGGGGTGGGGTGAAAGTGGGTTCACTGGGTCTTTTGGGCTAAACTTTCAAAGAAGGAAGTACCAAACACGCATGACAGAATGTTGTGGCATAAGTTGATTGCCTACGTCAAGATATATCGTACAGAGAGATAGAAAGGGGTATGGAGAGAGAGAGGAGAGACAGACAGATATACAGAAATACAGAGATACAGAGAAACAGAGATACAGAGAAACAGAGATACAGAGAAACAGAGATACAATGAGAGAGACAGACAGAAAGACATATATGCAGACTGAGGTAGACAGACAGACAGACAGACATAAGGTAGGGAGATACTTAGATGTGTATAAGATATAACAAATCATTACGAAAAGTGATTTGGGATCATTTCAAGAGTGTTAATGTAGCATTCTTAATGCTGAACACATATCAACGCGAGTTTTGGCCGAGCGCGGCCGTGCTTGTCGACTTGTCCAAGTCCTCCCTCGGTTCGTTCGTGCGAATCCGGTCCAGCGGGCATCGGCCCCGTGACGCCGGCGACCCGATCCCCGCGGGACGAATGGACACCGGGATGTCTTTCACGTGAACAGTGCTGTATAATTAGGCTGACATATCGCCATCAGTCTTTGTCATCTGCCCCTCCTGCCCCCCTCCTCCTTCTCCTCCTCCTGCTCCTCCCCCTCCTCCTCCTTCTCCTCCTCCCCCTCTTTCTTCCCCGGGCGGTCCCGGGTGAGCAGCACCTATTGCCGCGGCATTTAGGGGGAAGGGCACTGGACTCGATTGCCACGGCAGATTTTGGTTTTTGTTTGGATTCATAGACTACTTGGATATTACTTGGATATTACTTGGATTCATAGACTACTTGGATATTACTTGGATATTACTTGGATTCATGGACCTGATGAAAACATCACTGAAGTTGAAAAGCGGCCCAAAGCAATTATGCTTGAAGCGAGTTGCAAATTTGCAATAAACAGAAGTGAACAGTTGGAGCACAAGTAACAGCATCAAATGAACACGATTCATTCGGTGGTCATGGTGTTGGTAACCCTATTACTATGCCCCACCAGAACAAAACAAATACACACCCGACTATTGGTCCGGACCCCGTATAGGCTGTCAAAGTCGCAGGTCGCCATCTCCTATAGCCAAGCATTGTAAAGCTATACCCTAACCATTCTACGACCATCAGATAAACAGCTAAATAAGAACCGAGAGAGAGAGAGAGAGAGACAGACAAAGTTTAACACATACTTTGAGAAAGGTCCTGCTTGGATCGAAACGTCAGGCCCTCTAACTTCTGAGATTGATGAATTGCAGGTCATTTGTGACCCGGCACAACGACATGAGGAATATCCCACCAAAACACTTTTTTAGTAAACAACGCCTGAAGTTAAAGTATCTTCACAATTTGATTACAAATAATTATTTTTGGGGGGTATTTTCGGAAATTTGAAATTTTAGAGGATATTATATTTTGATATCATTTGAAAGCTAATGGTATACTTTTTCACATCATTAGAAAATCAGTTTGCAGTTTGCAAAAGTTTTTGTATTATTTTACTTCATGCTCACATCTGATCGGTGAAAAAAGGCATTCACCTTTGTCTTGAAGGCAGACACAATCTGCAGCGGAACAATCTTTGCTGATGATCTAGAGCCATCAAGTATGCAACAGATTGCTGTCTATACGAGAGGGATGATGTAATCCAACAGGATTTGGATACGGAACCCCTAAAGGGACATTCTTTGAAAACAAACTTAAAACAAAATTAACAATTCGTTCGTCATTTCGTGCGCAGGAAATGATTTCGTGCGCACGAAATCATTCCTAGCGCACGATTCATTTCGTGCGCACGAAATAATTTCGTACGAAACAACAAACGAATTTTCGATTTTGGTTTAGAGTTTCTTTTCAACGAATGTCCCTTTAGGGGCTCCGTGTTTGGACGAACATCTCCACAGATGAATGCGAAGCAAAGTCAAGGGCGTCGGAGGGAAGGGGGAGAAAACGAAGTGGTACGCGCAGCACAATTTTGCACGGGGCAAGCGGAGTGCCACGATCGAATGCGGGTCTGGCTGGTGTCGAACGTTTTCCGCTTGTAAGAATGTGCACTAGTCTGGTGCGCGCTCCTTCGACCTTGTTGATCTTGCCCTGTATTCGCATCAGGAAATGAATGAAAGGACAACAAGTGATGGGTTCTCTACGAAGGCAGAGAACTTGGCAAGAGCTTGGAGCGGGCTCTTCCCCCTTTCTTTAAGGGGTGTCTCTCCCGTCCTGAAATCCCGAACAGCACATTATGCTAATGCGATGATGATCATAATGAGTTCGCTGGCTCTAGATTTTCGATTTATCTTTTTTTTTCCCTGTCGGCCTCTATACATGTAACGATGTACATTTGTTTATGTATATTCCAGAAATAGTTGGGGATGAGACTCAGAATGAGTCTCGCACCAAACTGAAAAGATGTCTGGTCGAAGGCTGCCTGACATTTCTCAGGCCTCATGATCCCCACGACAGTCTCAGGGAGCAAAGATGTATGTGTAGTATGGAGTGAAGGATCGCTGGTGACTTGCAATTATGTATACAACCTGTCTTATAGTAAAGGGATGATCCCGTAGATAAGTGCGCAGTGACCTTGTGTGTTGAGGGAATCCATGTCTGAGGATGGTGTTACTCGCAAGGGTGGGACAATATCCATGGGCTGCCTGGTGTACGATGGAGAGAGGCCAGTTACATCACGACGGAGTTGTAAGGGCTCCATACAGGGCTAGGGGGGTGTCAGTGCATGCATTCTGCCACTATATACCTAACCTAGCAGTGGTACTCTAAACTAAAGGCTAAAAAGCCGCTCAAGGTTAAGGGCTAAGGAAAGAAGGTGATAGAGAGGGACTCAGGAAGGCTTGAGATAGGAATTGACATACATTGAAAAAAAAGGGCAAGATCGTAGGCAGGAGCAAAACAAGAACCAGGAAAGGAATTCCAGAGAGAGGCTGAGGGAGGGAAGAATCTCTGTGATTGGCCAACACGTTGCAAACTCTTGAGGGCGCATGCACTATTATGAATCGCCCGTATTGGTTATAAAGTCGGCATCGCCCATAGAGTCTTTATAGGCCGTGATATCTTGCAAAGTCTCGGTATACATCGGGCGCTGCAGGCTCGCCGTTTAAACTCGGCGAGGCCTCTCGCCGAGACTCATTGTCCCGTAGGTTACACGAGGGAAGCCAGCGATCGAGCCCCATACCAAAGCGCCCAAGCCGTTAGTAATTGAGTCGTATTCAACAAGCAGACAGATGTTGGTGGGTTTTAAATCTTTTCTTGTGGGGGTGATACTTCTGTTATGAGATTAGGGTGGGTTGGTTGGTTTTAGAGGAGAGCATCTTTGGGGATAGCGGCTTGGTTTTTTTTTTTTTCTTTTTTCTTTTTGGGCCGAGCAGTTGTCCGTTCTTATCTGTCAGGGAGGCCGCCATCCCGCCAACCAGTCTCCCGTCTGCACTTTGCCGCCCTGCAAGCCGAGTTATAAAGGCGCTGTAAGCGATTGAGGAGTGAGGGCTAGGGAGGGAGGCTGTTTGTAGAGTGAAAATAACGAGATAATTTATACCGATGAAGGACAGCCTGGTGACCAGCGGCCTTCTGTCTCTCTGCCCTCTCTGTGTGTACCCCTCTCTCTGGCTCTCTGTCTCTCTGGCTCTCTGTATCTCTGCCTCTCTCCGTCTCTCTCTGCACGTCTCTCGCTGTCTCTCACAATCTCTCTGTCTCTCTCCCCCGTCTCTCTATATCTCTCTGTCTTTCTTTGTCTCTAGTCCCTCTCATGTTCTCTCTGTCTCTCTCTCCCGTCTCTCTATCTCGATGTCTTTCTTTGTGTCTAGTCCCTCTCATCTTCTCTCTGTCTCTCTGTATCCCAACGTCTCCCAGTCTTTTCTCTGTCTTACTATGTCTCTCTTCGTATCTTTGTCTCTACCCGTCTGTCCGTATTTTCCTCTCTTTCCGTCTCTCTCTCTGTCTCTCTGTCTATCACTCTCTCTCTGTCTCTCCGTCTACCACTCTGTCTCTCTGTCTGTCTCTTTCTCACTCTGTCTCTCTCTCTCTGTGTCTCTCTCTGTATCTTGGTTTCGCTGTGTCTTTCTCTGCCTCCAGGTTTCTGTCCATATACATGTATATCTCTCTCTCTGTCTCTGTCTCTCTGTTTGTCGCCTCCTCAAGCACTATGTCTCTTGCAGTCTCTCACGGTCTCTCACGGTCTCTCTGTCGCTCTATGTCTCTCGGTCTCTCTCAGTGTCTCTCTCTGCCTCCAGGTCTCTGTCCATATAATAAAGTCTCTGTGTCTGCCTCTGCCGCTCTGTCTCCATATGTCTCTCGTCATCTCCCTCCCCCTCTCACACCCTCTCTCCCCCTCTCTCTCTCCTCTCTCTCTCTCTCTCTCTCTCTCTCCCTCTCTCTATCTCTCTCTATCTCTCTCTCCCTCCCTCTCTCAATCTCCCTCTCTCTCTCTCTCTCACTCCCCCCTCTCTCTCTATCTCCCTCTCTCTCCCCCTCCCTCTCTCTCTCTCCCTCTGTCTATCTCTCCCTCTGTCTCTCTCCCTCTCTCCCCCCCTCTCTCTCTCTCCCTCTCTCTCTCACTCTCTCTCTCTCTTCCCCTCTCCCTCTCTCTCTCCCCCTCTCTCTCTCTCTCTCTTTCTCTCTCCCTCTCTCCCTCTCTCTCCCTCTCTCTCTCTCTCTCTCTCTCTCTCTCTCTCTCTCTCTCTCTCTCTCTCTCTCTCTCCCTCCCTCTCTCCCTCCCTCTCTCTATCTCTCTCTCTCTCTCTCCCTCCCTCTCTCCCTCCCTCTCTCTATCTCTCTCTCTCTCTCTCTCTCTCTCTCTCTCTCTCTCTCTCTCTCTCTCTCTCTCTGCCGAGTGCCGAGGGTCCTATGGCCGTGTCCGTCCGGCGGTGGAAGCATGTCGCCTCGCCAGACCAGATTGCAACAGTTGCCGCTCGGTCATTCAATTTTATGGACCCCATCGAGGTCCGGCCGCACGGGCGCGCGAGACCGGTGCCGTCTGGGCTCGCCCGAAACCCCCCGTGAAAACAAAACAAAACAAGAAATCAGACCTTTTAAACAGCACAAGTGCACCGGGTCGACAAGGAACGAGTAAAAAGAAGAAAAAAAAACCTACACAATTAGCTGCGACCTTCACCGATGTGTTGAGCGGGCTCTAAAGTGGAGCTGATTCGATTTCTGGACAAAGCGATTTCTAATCTCTCTCGGCCCGGCGGCGTGTTGATTGCGATGGTTGTAATGGGTCACAAATGATGTCGTGTTCGGCGCACACGTGCATCGCATTGCAATCGCCGAGTGAAGTTTTTTTTGGGGGGAGACGGCTGGGGGAGGGAGGGGGAGGAGGGGAGATGAGGGGAGGGGTGGGGGGTCGACATTTGACACGTCTCAACATGCAGGCTGGCATTTCAAGGCATTAGTCATCGCTGACAGCGGTATCATGTTCGTCCATGTTGCTATATACTAAGTGTACACATACTGCCCTCAATACAGGGATGGCTCGGAAGACGCTACACTGGGGACCGCTTCTAAACGATGCATCGCGCACGCGCTCTCTATCATAGGCCTAATGGTTGGTAAAGACGATTGAAGAGAGAATGAAAGTCAATGCCAAAGGATGTCTTGGCTCTTTGTTACTCAAGTTGAGTTGGTCCTTTTTGTATGGAGTCGAGTCCTGGACAGTATATATATATACAGTGGGAGAAGGCATGCTTAGAATTGCATTGAATACTCCCTGCGGAGACCGTATCGGAAATATCAAGCCTGCATGGTAAACGTCTGAAAGTTACCAGCGAGATACGAGATAGAATAATGAGGCTCGCTGGACATTGTCTGCGGCATCTTGAAATCGCTGCATGCCCCACCCATTCATTGGTAGCCTTCTTAAGGCTATAGAAGGTGTGTTAGGCGACATAGAATCACCTACACTTTAGACACTGGTAGACATGCTGAAAAGAGACACGGGTCTGGATGACATAACTACAATAGGCATGGCCCACTCATTCATTGGCAGACATCTCAAGGCAGTGTTATAAAAGGTGTGGTAGGCGGCATAGAATTGCCTACAGATGTAGACATGCTGCAAAGAGGCATGGTCTAGATGCCACCAATGAACTACAATCTGCATGTCTCACTCATTCATTGGCAGACATCTCAAGGCAGTGCTATAGAAGGTGTGGTAGGCAGCATAGAATTGCCTACAGTATGTAGACATGCTGCAAAGAGGCATGGGTCTAGATGCCACCAATGAACTACAATCTGCATGCCTCACTCATTCATTGGTAGCCATCTCAGGGCAGGGCTATAGAAGGTGTGGTAGGCGGTGAAGAATTGCCTACAGTATGTAGACATGCTGCACAGAGGCATGGGTCTAGATAACACCAATGAACTACAATAGGCATGGACACTCATTCATTGGTAGCCATCTCAGGGCAGGGCTGTAGAAGGTGTGTTAGGTGTCGTAGAATTGCCTATGTAGACATGCCGAAGAGACACACAGGTTTGGATGCCACCAACGAAATCAAATCTGCTAAGCTGGCCAGGCTATAGTGTGGGAAAAATGTACATTTGTGGAGCTCGAGTGGGCATTAATTAGATATAGTGGTATCAAGTAATGTACAGGTATAGTAGACGTTTAAAATAGCAAATATCATTAGACATCTTTGAATGAAATCGCCTCTTCCCATCACCAAATAGTAACTAAAGCACAAGATTCACTGACCGAAGTCTTGGGATGGGAGATCATCTCGCATTTGAAATACCAACTATCTTTTACATCTTTGTATATAAAAATCGTCCCTTCCCACGTCCAAATAGTAACGGAAGCCCACTGAGATTCACCGACCGAAGTCTTTGGCTGGCAGATCAACTCGCCAGAATCAGTTTCGAGGGAGCTTGACGAGAAAACAGAACGGCGGTGTGCTCTTCGCGCCCAACGCATTTGACTGATTTTACGTCCCTGTCATAACTCGCTGTAGCCCATATGCCACGCAGCCAATATTGGTTTCCGAGATCGCCGGGTGGTTAACTCGGGCGAGGTCCATCTCACGGGTCAGGATCCCCGTGAAAGACCAGCTTCACCCTTCTCCCCACCACCACCACACACAACAAAAACCCACCAAGAACAGTGACAAGAACCACGCGGGGGGATGCCCACCCGAGCGAGACGATAAGTCGGGGACGGCTTTCAACATTTATTCACAGTTTTGGGCTCTTAGGCTGAGATTGATAACAGCTCGTTATAAAATGTTATTATGTGCACCCTGTGTTAACTGCGCGCTGTAAACCGTTTAAAAACCGCTCAACGAGAGAGTTGTGTGAGAGATGGAGAGCGAGAGAGAGATGGGGGAGAGGTGGAGAGTGGGAGGGAGGGAGAGGAGGGGAGGGGGAGATGGGGGAGAGGTGGAGAGTGGGAGGGAGGGAGAGGGAGAGAGGGAGATGGGGGAGAGGTGAAGAGATATAGAGGGAGGAAGAGGGAGGGAGAGGGAGTGAGAGAGAGAGAAAGAGAGAAAGGGAGAGAGGGAGAGAGGGGAGAGATAGAGAGAGGGGAGAGAGAGAGCGAGAGAGAGAGAGCGAGAAATAGAGGGGAGAGAGAGCTGGAGAGAGGGGGAGAGAGAGGGAGAGAGAGAAAGGGGGAGAGGGCTAGAAAGGGGGAGAGGGCTAGAGTGGGGGAGAGGAAGAGAGAGAGGGAGGGAGAGAGAGGGAGAGATAGCGAAGAAGAGGAAGAGAGGGAGGGAGGAAGAGAGGGGGGAGATGGAGAGGGAGGGAAGGGAGAGAGGGGGAGGAAGAGAGAGAAAGAGAGACATCGAGATAGAGAAGGGAAAATTGAAATCGTGACCGCTTAAAGGGCTCCCCAGATTGGACTCCCACGAGAGCGTGGGCCCGGGGATTCCGAGACGTATGCACGGGCCATGTCCACCCTCGCACTCGAGGAAAAGCGATTGTTAATAGGGTCTGTTTTGGATGTTGTGTTTTTGTTTAATATCCCACCGCAGAAGGACCAGACGATGGAGGGTCCCAGGCGCGCGTTCGGACCCGTGGCCGGTCGCTCTGCGCCCCCGCTGCGCGCACCGAGCTGGCCGGCCGTCACGCAACCCATGTTTTTCCCGCCCGTTCCCCAAAAAGGAAAAATCCCGGGGAAATGTTTCGACTAATTGGTGGCGGAAGCCCGCTATAAAGTATGATGCTCGGTGGGTTTCCTGTTTTGTTTTCGATACCGGGCTCTCCACGCTCCGTTGCCCTCAGAAAGGGGGACAGGAGGGAGAGAGAGAGAGAGAGGGGTTTGGTTGTCTCCTGAGCTGGCGAGGAATTAGGCGGTCGCGTCGTCGATGTCAATACCACATGGTGGAGTATTGTTCGGAAAGCGTATCTTCCCTTTTGTTTTCCGGTGTTTATTTCCTGCGGAGATTTTATTGAAATTGGAGATCGTTTCTGCGTAATCTCGGCCACTCGTCGAGTCGACTTCAATGATTATAATTGACCCCTGTTGGTTGTTTTTCTTTTTGTTTTTTGTTTTTGGGGGGAGGGGTCGGAGAAGATTTTTGTCGTTTTCCTTGAGCATGTTTAACGGTTGAGACTCGTGGAGTTTTCTTTTTCTCTTTCGGAAGTGGTCGCCCCCAAAAAGCAATCAATGTGGAAATCCCCGCCGCCAATGCAACAGTTCCAATATTTTTCTAACTCGTTCGGTTGCCAAAACGGATTTGAAAACATCCAGTCTTTGCCACGCACGAGAAAAACAAAATACACAAATAACTCCACTCGGCCAAACTAGTAGAAGGAATGATCGTCCCAATCTTTTCCCCATCTACTTCCTTCTGCCGGGGGGCAGGCCGACCGGCAGCGCTGTCTTGAACCCTTGTTGATCTCTCGAACAAGGTCAAGGGGGGAAGGGTACATCCAGGAAGAGAAATTGCTACACAAGCAAAAAATAAAATAAAAAAATCGAGCAGGAATCACATCAAGTAGTTCCATATCTCTCAGTCCGTGCCTATCGCGTAATCATTTTTTTTTTTCGTAATTTTTTTTTTCGGGCATTTTTTTTTTCCTTGACTAATTTTTTTTTCGGGGGGTAGACGTGTTTGGTCCCGCGAGACACGGCCTTGTCACGTCGTCGCCCGCGCTCTCGCCGAGATCTGGTGTTGGTGAGGCTTTTTGAGAGCGGGCCGCGATGATTTCTGCTGATTAGGGCTGGGGTGCTTGGTGGTGGTGTAGGTAGGAGGAGGGGGGGGGGGAATGGAGGGAGGGAATCTATAATAGAGTTCACGCCAGCTGGCCCCTATACTGATAGCGTTGTCAGCCCGTGTAATTACGGCCGCACTTGAACTGTAGCGCCTTGGTATCATATCTCCGCGGCTCACACACCGCTAACCAGGCCGTCGGGAAGAAGAAAATAGAGAGGATGATAAACACGTCGTGGTGTGCCGAGAAATAAAATGATATAGGCCCGACTGGTATGCTGAGATTTTGAAGTTAATTTGGCTGAGGCTGCTCATTGCACCAAAGTAACGAAGGGGGTAAATCGTGATAGATTTAACAGGATGTCTGCGTCGAGGAGAACGTCATTCAATGTAGGGTTTGCCCTGCTCGACGTGATAAACACTGAGTGCTCAGTGCTTTGCCCGATGCCTGATGAAATTCAATGAGGGTTTGCCCTGCTCGACGTAATAAGCACTGAGTGCCCAGTGCTTTGCCCGATGCCTAATATCAGGCAGCTCGGGCGGGATTCGAACAAGCGACTCCCGCTTTCTAGTGGCAGTGCATGCGTCTCACCCACTTAACCACCGAGCTGGTCGAGGTCGTGTGGCCTGATTCGAATACTGGATAGCGGCGGGTACTTGGCTGCATCATTGATATAACACAATGTTTGCGTCGAGGGGAATGTAATTCAATGAGATTTTGTCCAGAGTAAATGAGAGTAAATCATGCCTATATTCTATTGGCTTTATAAGGCCGCATTGCACAAGTCGTCTCTACGGGTTACCGTTTAACTCAAATACGAAATCAGAGAAGTGTAAAGATAGCCAATTTAGTTTAACTGATCGATGAAAACAATTTAAGCTTTGGTACAAGACTAACTACTTGCTTATAGATTCCATGCAGAAGTATAGGATTTAAAGACAAACAAGTTGGAAAGATTACATGGCCTTTTATATAGCAACACCTATTCTTCATCGTTGCATCTGACGAAGAAGTGCTTAACTTTTTGCAAGTGGTTGATCTTTTTATTTAACAACCCTAATTTTTTACAAATCCTACGGAATCCTGGTTTCCTACCGTAGGAATTTGAGGATTGAGGCACTTGGAAGTTGATGCACTGTAGGACTTTGCAGGATTGAGGGCATAAGGAGTTTTTGTCAGGGGAGGAAAATGTAGGATCCAGGTTACTGGGCCCAATGTGATGGAGGGTGACTTTGTATAGGATTGAGGCTCTGATCTTCGTCCATGGTGCGTGGATTCTAATGAGGCTTTTGTACACCTTTGGATCATACAGTGATATATAGCGCTGGCATACACTCGCTTACTTACTGACGAAAAAGAAAGAAAGAAGACATCCTGGCGAGCCAAATCTGTTGGAAAGCTTAGTGGGCCATTCTAGGGCTCGAGCCAAAGACGGAAGGGGAAGACGAGTAGGGTACGAAGAGGGGGACACGAAGACACGGCCCAAATATATCTCACACGGGTCCGGTTTCTGGACCAGAATCTGGGTCAGTTCAAGCGCAATCCGGTGTCACGATCTGAAGTGGGTGGCCGTGCTAAAATGGGTGGGTGACGTCACCACCCATCTGAGCACGCAGCGACAACCTGCTGAAATAGGCGAAATAGGCGGCGTGCTAAGATGGGTG
This sequence comes from Luidia sarsii, assembly GCA_949987565.1. Classification (NCBI taxonomy): domain Eukaryota; kingdom Metazoa; phylum Echinodermata; class Asteroidea; order Paxillosida; family Luidiidae; genus Luidia; species Luidia sarsii. The sequence goes on from OX465109.1 coordinate 8,265,580, forward strand.
GGTGAACTGAGCGCGTGCGGGCGCCCTTTACGAGAACCTGATTGCCCAAATATGGTAGCCCACCCATTTGATCATGCCACCCATTTTAGACTGTCACACCGGATCACAACCCCCCACTCCTTAGTGTGCGGTAGGGCTTAGGTTTTAAAGGGATAACACAACATTGGTCGAGGTCAAAGAATAGCATCCATGCGTTGTCCGATCCAACATGTGCATGAAATAGAACACCTGTGAACATTTCAGCTCAATCCGCCAACCGAGTCTCGAGAAATAGTGCAAACCGTTTCATTTGTTTCGCGAAAATACAGCATTCAAAAAATTGTTACGAAAAAATCGTTTAGATCGAGGGGTGAGACGTAAACGATTTCTTTATTTTTTTCTCCAAAAATACAGCATTTTAGGAATATATATTTCACTTCGAGGTTTCTACCATATGCCCTAACCACCTTCAAACTGTATAAGTTTCAAGTAAATCTGTGAACATTTCTGTTTTTTTTTCTTTTTGATTTCGATTTTTATTTGCGGTCTCTGGGGTGATCTTGGTGTGGGTTTTAAGTCTGAGATCACGCGACAAAGTAAAAAGTCCGTCTATCCCGTCACAAACCCCGTCACGGCCAGCAATTTCTGACCGTCCAAAGCCGCGCTAGACGGCAACGGCTCCCAGCGAGATACGCTCGCGCCGCTCCGCCGCGGTAGCGCACTCCCGGAACGTGAAGTTTTGGTTGGCAAGCTTGCGTCCTATAATATGAATTGTCACTTTAAGTGCTTGAGCAAAATGTTGCTGCTGTATGAAATCCTGGTCTGCTCGCTCCCCTTCCCCATATTTTCTTTCAAAATCTCGGACATCTGGCTTCGCCGTTTGGCCGCTCGTGCTCACTTGACCAAACACGCCGGCAGCTTTACGGTGCTCTTTAATAAACGAAAATTGACGCCCGGGAATATGAGTCGACCGGAAATTTGGGTCGACCGAGAGAGTCGGTACCGGTATATACACGCAGCCCAAGAGAGGCAATCATTTTTTTTTTTTTTTTTTTTTGTGGGGGGGGGTATTAAATCATGTCAGTCAAGGCAAAACAGCAATTTGGGTCAGTTACTAATGGCGATGATCATGATAATGGCGGTGATGATGGTGATCACGAGGGAGATCGTCTATCCGAGGCGTGGTCATTGGAATATACGGCCGTTTTCGAAATGAAGGCTTAGGCTCGGGCTTAGGCTTGGGTCATATTTATCTTACTCGTTAAGACATCACAGGCATCTATAGAAACAAGCTTTTGGCCCGGGTTTCTTGGGGGAATACCATGTACCTATCAAGTCAACAATTAAACCTTCAAATTCGGCAACAAACCACAACCTGGATTTTCAGGTTTTGTCTGACGGAGACGAAGCCTGAGCCCGAGCCTAAGCCTTCTTATCGAAAATGGCCCAACTTTCCTTATGCACAAGCGATAGAGAGCGCTGCTGTGTTTGTAATTATTTTCCTTTTGCGCGCGCCTTCGAGTCATCAAAAATAATTGCCGATGGAAAAACTCAGATTGGGATTTGGACTGCTCCTGCGGACATGCTAATTAGCCGTTGGCGGTCCGGTGACGTCATGTGAAAAACCTCTACAGAGACTGAGGGGACTTTTTGGGGATGTAAACAATGGATGTAAACACTGGATGTGAACACTTGGGATGTAAACACTTGGGATGTAAACATTGGATTTACGTTGTCCCCATTTTTCTCTTTCTCCTTGTCTCCCTGCAGCCCATGCGTTCTGGCCAGAGGCACACCGCCATCAACCCCATGAACGACATGAACGGAATGGTCCACCACCACCCCCACATGCACCCCTCCCACCACCATCACCACCACCACCAACAGACGGCGGCCATGATGAGATGAGAGGCCCCCGCCTCCGATCGGCCGCTCCACTGCACCTCCCCAGCCCGCCTCCGGCCCCGAACGCAACCGGAATGCAACCCGAACGGACGTACCCGAACGGACTGATCCGCCACCATCGACATGCACGCAGCTGCGCCACGGTGCTCTAATTCGATGGTAATGCGGCTTGGGCACGTTGAGTCGTCGTTTGCAGTTTTATTTGGGTACGAGGACGCCAGCTGAGTGCGCAAACGGATGCGAACGGAACGCTCTCGTCCCCAGAGAGTGAGGACGATCCCGTATCCACACACCCTTAAGCTGGGCAGTAATGGGATGCGATCCCATCGTCAGTAAAAATGCGAAGAACTGTTTAGAGGCACTGAGAGGCATTGAGAGGTGTAGAAATCATCATTCGACCGATGAACATATTTCATTTTTTCTTTGTTGTATCAAAACTGAAAAAAAGGAAATTGATGGTAATCTAAGGCGATTAGTGTGGTTGGCAGATTAGCGATTCCCCCAAAATTGATGCAGTTTGGTACCCGCCGCTATACATTTTTCTAATCCGCCACACGACCTCGACCAGCTCGTTGGTCAAGTGGTTAAGACGTCTGCACTAGAAAACAGGAGTTCGCGGGTTCGAATCCCGCCTGAGCTGCCTGATTTGTTTTCATCAATCATCGGGCAAAGCACTGGGCATTCAGTGTTTATCACGTCGAGCAGGGCAAATCCTCATTAAGTTGCCCAATTTAGTCGTAAAACTCACAAGAAACAACAATTGCTTTGCCCGTTTGGATATTGAAAAAAAAACCTTGTTTTATCGCTAGGATTGCACGCATCAGTCAACCAGACATTGTGCCAGTGGTCACATCCTTGAACATCTCAACCTCTGGACCGAACCTCATGACCGGAGGAATTGAAAGATGTATGAATTGTCATTGTTATTGAATAATTTGTCGATTTCAAATAATTGCCCAAAGCTCCGGTTTGTTAGCCGCACAAACAGTAACTGCACTTTACATTTAAGTTTGGAATTGCTTATTATGCCACGCAGATTGGATAACTTAGATACCATTTTGGTCTATTGAAAAGTGTAGTTTAAATTTGGTGTGGGTCTAGACTAGACGCCCACGAGATGCCACGTTCGTTCAATGACCCCATCGGTTTGTAGCCTATTAGTGTAATTAATGATATCCGCTCCGACAATGGCCTCTTCCCCCGCACTAAAGCCCCGTATACGAAACCCAATCGGAGGACCATGTGGCGGGGACGATACTCGTTACCAAACACGAGATGCAACCAAAAACAATCCCATGATCCCATTTTAAAACATCTCCCACTGATTTATTTCTTTTGCTGAAATATCAGTTTCATTTTTTTCTGCGCTGCGTAATAGGGTTGTGAAGCAATACAGTAATTTGCTATAGGCTACTTTACTGATTGTGTGGAATGATTAGTTGACGTCGTTATCATTCGCGATAGGTTCCAAATTCAGGAGGTTTATTTTTTTTTATCTCGGCAGACTGGGGTTGAAATAGTGTACGCCACATCCGCTGCCAGAGAGTCGATCATAAGTTTGTCTGGCAATGCCATGTGTTTCCTCGATCGCTAACACCAGGAAAGGGTAACGAATCAGACAAAATGTTACAATCAGACAAACTGACTGGGAAGTTTTGAACAAATTGAAGAAATTGGCAAAGAAAACTTCGACTGGACCGGGACTTGAACCCGAGAGCTCTGGATTAACGTACCAGTGCTCTTCCATCTGAGCAATTAGTTGTTTGTATCAGAATGAAAGCGGGGTTGTGATCCTTGGAGATGTACGGCAGTATAGTGGTTGGATTGGTTCTGAATGAGGACCCCCACCACGGCAAAGACTAGTTGACTATTAGGGAATGCCAACATATAAAGGGCTGAATAGCTCAGGTAGAAGAGCACCGGTACGTTAATCCAGAGGTCTCAGGTTCAAGTTCCGATTCATTAAAACTTTTCTTGGCCAATTTTTCAAAATGTTACAATGATAATCAAGTGGAATCATTTGAAGTACTATATGAACCTGCCAGACAAAAATCTTGCCTCAATGAAACAAATCATAGTTTAAAAAGGTAAGGTAAAAATGCCGCCGAAGAAGGCACGAAGGATGTAGGGATTAACATGACCTCGAAACAGCAGATACAACTTTGGCAGTAGTGAGTACAGAGTAGATTACTTTAACGTAGAAAATAGTAAACCTCGTATCGAATAATTAGAGTAGGTTTGTGTATGAGACGATTACGTAGTCAGAAATGCAGGAAGTATTGGCGGTACTTCAAGTGACTTGCACTGTTACGAAAAAACGACAATGAGGCAACTTTGGATAAAAAAATTATGCCCATAGGGGAAAACAGCCTTATAAAGAAACACTTCACAGCGCATCAAATGCGGGAGCATTGTATGTGAACATATGACCAGGAGCACGCACACACGAAATGGTTCTACCAAGCTAAGAAACACCTACCCAAATAGCCATAGGACACGGGTAGGCCATTGCGCCAATGCAGACGCAGTATTGACACAATGAAATTGAAGTTGACGCGTTGCTTGCCATCGTGTTTCGATCACACGTTTCAATAGCCACACATACTAATTTTGGCATCCTTGTGGAGGCATTACTTTGTTCTCGTGCACTATACATCCGTGTGAGAAACGATGTTTTAAAAATGTTCCCATTACAACCACATTCACTTTCCTGGGTAGAAATATGGACCGTATGTCCCTTATATTATAACGACGGATTCGTACACATCACACATTTCCTGGTTTTGAGTTATTTTCAAATACCAGTTTCGTGAAAACCTTCTGGAGACTTTATACACCATTATGATTTCCCTGTGGAGACCTATTGAACCTATTGGACTAGGTCTCCGAACAAGCACTAGATTCATGCCCATTGCAACAAGCTCCGTCGCTGCTCGGCACACTAGATTTCTATGGACTTTTTTGTTGTAAAGGACTCGTTGTTTATATACTTCCTACAGGACGTCCATTATTTTTGAATGTGTTTTTTCTAGGGGAGGCTGCCTTTGGTACATTTGGGGACATCTTAATGTATACATGTTCGTGTTCTTTTTTGTGGGGTATCTCTGAGTTTGGGTTTTTTGTGGTTTATGTTTCACGGGTTGGGCCTATGTAAATTACGTCTTAAGGTGTGTGGCGCTTACACAGATCTTCCATAGAATACACACACACATGGTTTTGCACACGCCACGTATCCAGGTAAACTCCTACCTGCTTTTTTTTTCTTCCGTTACTTTCTCCTAGAGCAGAGTGACTGTTTTTCTGGGTTTTTTTTGGTAGCTCGTTGCCCACGACCGTTTGAACCTCTGCCAAGCCTCAGTGCCTCGCGGAATATAACCATCCCGATGACATACACGGCGGGTTGCCCCCCCTCGCACCCCACCCACCCTACCACCCAACCCCGTACATCCCTGCCTGACGACCGCACGTACACTGGCTACGTGCGGGCCCGCGATCGGATATCATCGTCTGTTAGATCCATCTCCCAGGTGCTCAAGTCGAATTACAAGCTCTCCCTTTTCCCCAGGACTGGTGAATAATGACATCTGACAGAGAGATTAGATTCGTCGCCAGTGCCAAAAAAAAATGACTGACAAAACATTAGGCTTCTATATCTTTCTTTTTTCTGGGTAAAGAAATTAGACACTGCGATATGAACTGGGCCCTGTTAGATTTTTAATTCCTTATATAGGGTAAACTACCCCGTGGGGGGTCATGTGCGCTCGTGTTTACAGTGCAGTGGTTTGATAGGTTGACAGTTGGACGTTTAATTTCCAACTAATACATTTCATATGTACCCCTGATGGATGCGATGGCGGGCATGAGCTACTGTCCGTTTGGGGAGGAATGGTCGGCAGTATGGCGTGTAGAAGTAAGGCAGAGTGGCGCATGCGTTCAGTGCAGAGTGGCACAAAAGTTAGGCAGAGTGGCGCAGAGGTTAGGCAGAATGTGCCCACAGGCAGGACCATTGGGTGGGGTAGACTGTGCATCTCCTGGTCTGGATACACACGCGTCAGTGACCATACCTTGTCGACACTTGAAACAATGGATACTTGAGCACGAAGGCATGTTATACGACCACTAACGTCAATTCTACTCGCACAAGTTGTCAGATGTAGAATACCCCTTTAACATACATGCTTACACCAGCAGACCTCTTGATTTGATAATTTTGACTTTATGTAATAAGACAATTGCACAGTGCGTTTTATAGAATGGTATGTTTATAAAATTAGGCATGAAATGACTGTGTTGGTAAAAGGACAACGGCAATTTCACATTTTACGTCCGATAAATTTACTTTCAAAAATGAAAATAAAAGTACTATTTCCTTCAATCAGTACAAAAAAAACGGTCGCTCTATTTTTGAAATTAAAGGAACGACATTTAGTACTGGGAGCTCATTTGTTTATAAAGCTCAGTGGTCGTAAATTATGACGAATGGATTGTACACTGTTTAGAGTTTATGTGAAGAGTATAGCAGACCGTACTCAGTACATACTGGATACAACGTTTTGGTAATGCACTTTTTGACAGCGTCAAACATTTTCGTTGTGAATAAAGGAGGCGTCGATGTATCTTTTTCTTATTTTGGTTTAAAAACTGACGATTGTACTACGAAAATATATACATAATTATTATGCAAGGGGGTTTCTGACAAAGATTTGTCGTGTGCATGCGCAGTAGACAAGTTTGCAACTCCGGGCGCGCCGTGGAAACGGAGTGATGATTATCATATGATGGTTTTGTTTGTGAATAGTGTCAACTTGACGTAATTGGGTATACTTCTGTTCCCAATTTTGTTTGGATTAAGATTTCTGTTCGAGAGTTCTCTCAAGTATACTGCGGGGGGGGGGGGGCAAGGGTGCTGTTTATCACGAAGACCGCATTTCGGAATTCAGTGTACAGATTGAGTTTGCACAGTGAATAAATGATGATGAAATTGTACCACTGTCTTGCGTGGAACTGTGTTGTGTGCGCTGTCAACTGCATTAGATTAGCCTGGGAACTGTTCCCATGCAAACACTACGGTTTAAATTGACCCCTCGTTGCATATTAGTTACAGGGACCATCTCTCCCAGATTAAAATCAAGCGGACATTTTGACAAAGCTCCAGTAGTGTTGTGGTAATATCCACAGAATTAGGTTTTTAACGCTCTCCTTCCGAACGTATAGATATAAAGATCACACGATCCCCACGAATATGAATTTTAAAAATCCACAAGAGCACCGGCGGCACATACGACAGCAGCTAGTACGAAACGAGCAGCAACTACAACAGCAGCACCACCAGACAGCAGCGGCACCAAGACAAAAGACAAAAGTAAAAAGTCCGTCTATCCCGTCACTAGACAAAAATCACAGCCGCTGCAGCAACAGAATGTCATCAATAATAATAGCAATAACCACGACTAAAATGGACATGCCAACGACAACGATATTGCTATAACGGACGACACTGGCTACGAAAAAATCCTCGCTATTATTAGTTTCTTGCGTACATGCGGGCGGCTAGAATCTTGAGTGGCGTGCAGTTTTGTAATTATACGTTGCGAAAATCGTTGATGTTTTTTTTGCCAAGTGTTGCAAGACTATCCCTATCTATGATGAATTTCTTGTATCGATTCAAAGCACCAACAACCCGAATATTCAGCAAAGGCATTCCAAATAACGTCAGAGCGTCAACTCCCTTAAAGCTCTGTCTTTTTCTCATTGGTTCCGGTTCTTTTCAGAACCACACATACTCACAAAAGAGAATTTTCAATGGTGTCACCGCAAACCTACCCCTTCTGCCTTTTTTCTCATTACCAAGGAAAGGACTTATCAAGCCTATAATTATATAGCAGAATTGCTTCACTGAAAAAACCTCTCCGAGGCAATTGGCCCCATGGACAAGTCAGTATGCCCAACGTTGAAAGCCACGGCACGCCAGACAACCGCCAGGAACGCCGTCACATCCAGTCACCGAGTTTTTTTTTTGTTCTTGTTTGGAAATCATTAGGAAACTCCAGACCCCGGATCCGAAATTATTTGACCCATTTTATGGGGAGGGAATCGACAAGGCTCCCTCCTTCCATCCTCCCTCTAAAAAAAGAGGTTTGTAAAAAAAAAAAAAAAAACCGGTACAGCATGCAGGGCGATTGAAACCACGTGTTGGCAACCGTTGACGACTCAATTGCCCATTGGCTGTGACGGTCGGGCGCTAGTGGGGGAGCAGAGAGCGACCTCTCTGAAATATAAATCAGTCGACGCCGAAGGGACCATGCACTGGTCCTTTGGTCCAAGTTAACTGCAGACGAGCTGCCGTGCGATGCATCAGAGTGCACGCACTGCAACGCATTGCTATCCGTATCTTGTTTTTTTTTTCTGAAACCGACGTTCCCTTGTTCTGTCTTATGCTGTCTCTTTCTGGTGTGTTTTTTTGTGTCAAAACCTGAGAAATGGGATGGGATGGGATGGGATGGGACCGGACGGGATGGGATGGGATGGGATGAGATGGGATGGGATGGGATGAGATGGTAGGGATGGGATGGGATGGGTGGCACGGGATGGGATGGGATTTGGATAAGTTGGAACGAGATGGGATGGGATGTGATGGGATGAGATGGTATGGGACGGGATGGGATGGGATGGGTGGCGCGGGATGGGATGGGATGGGTGGGACGAGATGTGATGGGATGTGATGGGATGAGATGGTATGGGACGGGATGGGATGGGATGGGTGGCGCGGGATGGGATGGGATAGGTGGGACGAGATGGGATGGGATGTGATGGGATGAGATGGTATGGGACGGGATGGGATGGGATGGGTGGCGCGGGATGGGATGGGATGGGTGGGACGAGATGGGATGGGATGTGATGGGATGAGATGGTATGGGATGGGATGGGATGGGATGGGTGGCGCGGGATGGGATGGGATGGGATGGGTGGGACGAGATTGGATGGGATTGGATGGGATGAGATGGGATTGGATGGGATGGGTGGCACGGGATGGGATGGGATGGGATGGGTGGGACGAGATAGGATGGGATGAGATGGTATGGGATGGGGTGGGATGGGTGGCACGGGATGGGATGGGATGGGATTGGATGGGATGGGTGGCATGGGATGGGATGGGGTGAGATGGGATGGGATGGGATGGGATGGGATGGGATGGGATGGGATGGGATGGGATGGGATGGGATGAGGTGAGGTGAGGTGAGGTGAGGTGAGGTGAGATGAGATGAGAGGAGATGGAGATGGGATGAGATGGGATGAGACGAAATGAGATCAGATGAAATAGTATAAATCAAAATTTAAAAGAAGCCACGGTGAATACGGTGAATGTGACAAAACCGAATTAAATTTCAGCCAGGGTCGAGTACTGTCAAACCAAATACAGGGCAATATTCAACTACCATTTTCACCGAATCGAGTAATATTATCAACCGGTTACGTCATTAACCAACTTAAGCCAAACTGTGGAATTGGGTTCCCTCCGAACACGCCTGGTAAGTCAAAGTCAAAAGAAATTGTGGCCTACTCTGTGGACCCAGTTCATCTTCACATGGGGTTGATGAATAACCCTATCTTCAAGTTCAACTGATTACGTGTTGGGTAGACGATTTTGGCCAACGCTTGTACGGTGAACAAACGATCTGCGATCACCTCAGTGCGAACCTATTACAAGAAGCACATTAGTCTATGCTGTATAGTCTTTGAAATCGATCGCCACATTGCCCTACAATTTCCGTGTAATGACATACGGAGACATTAGCGGTGATTGCAAAGCGTTATCAATGTACGTCCCACGGGTAAACCAGTGATATACGGTTAGCGCAATCGCTAATCGACAACACTGCGGGGCACCGCAGGCAAACGCGCTTCACTATGCCCCGGGTGCTGTACATGTCGTCACGGTGTTACATGTGCGGACTAAATTGCACCCGGTACCTTTGGGTGTAAAGAGGTGGGATTAACGCAAACTATGCGGCCGGTAATCCGTAGGGCACTTTCAGTGCCTCAGGTATAGTACTGGTAATTATAAACCGCCGTTGAGCGCAGACGGTTGGGTACCGCACTTCTGAGCTAGTGGTAAGGGTAGGTTGTATAATAACCAGTCGTATACCATATCAAAGAGGCTTTAGTCAAACTGTGACGGTAAAGCCTTGATCGAAAGGAAAGTTTGTATCCGGGAACGTCTTATGATCTTGATAACTGCAGATGGATAGCCGAAGCATTCAAAGTTGATAAATGTCGGTTCAAACAACTGCTATAACTGAAAATAAGAAGCCCGTTTTGACTATACCAAACGACGTCTCACAATACGAAAGATTCGGGGCAGAGAAAGGTTTTTCATTTGCGTCGTAGTTTTGAGTACGAAGGTCTAACGTAGTCTAAGTGGCTGGTTTGCGGTGTCACCATGTAGCACTTCTCTTTCAAGTAGGAGTGTGGCTCTGAAAAGAGCCGGTAACTCAACGTTTCTTCTTGAAAGAGAAGTTCTACATTGTGTCACCGCAAACCTTCCACTAATCATTTCCACCATGCAAACCTTCAAGTCCTAACGTGTAGGCCAAATTTGTATGATTTTGTCATGCACATATCAAGGGTATCACACGCGTGCGTACAAAATTCAGGACGATTTTGGGGCGAGGTGCACTAATGTTGGCGGGGCTGGTTAAAACAAACATGCAAATAGATAGCACAAATGGCAGATTACATAGGCTACAATAACAGACAAGAACAGACAAGATACATGTAAAGTGACCATACCCCTGACGGATGGCCACCAGAAATCGAACACAATTACTATCTAGTCCTACTATCCCCATAGTGCTGCCAGCAAACGAAGATTAAGATTAGGCAGAACAGTAAAATGACTCAAGCCTAAAATTACCCTCACAGCACAAAACCAGGAGCATATCAATTCACACATCAATGCTAGAAGGTCATTCTGATCAACCTAATACAAACAAATAGTTTCACTTGAGTAATAACTCATTCAAATTCTGACCAACGTCGATCGATTGGCTCAATGAGGGGCTGAATTAAGACGGCTAAAAATATTGACCAACTTCTTGTTTCAGGCTAATACTAGGTAAGCTGAACGTGGAATGCGTCTACATAGGGCCGCCGTACCCGTACAGAATCTTGCCTAGACGCGGCTGTCCATACGGAGTGATATACCGACGTGACTCTATCCTCTCAGCCTGCGTGGCTATGTCCCCGGTGGCCCCCTGGGGGATGAGGTTGGAGGGATGAGGGGTGAGGGAGGATGGGGTGGGGGAGGGAGAGCTGGCCCGATCCGTCGTCATGGCCTCCTAATGCCAGAGTTTGTCTAACAATAATGATCGTTCCCCGATTGCAGGCAAAATACCTCGGCTTTCCGCAAGACCGACAGGTGCACTTGGCAAAACAACCAATCAAATGATCCGAGGGGAGGGGAGAGGGGAGGAGGAGGGGGAGGTGAGAGGGGAGGGGAGGGGAAGGGAGTGGAGGGGAGGGGAGTGAAGGGGAGGAAGGGAAGGGAAGGGGGCAGGGGAGGGGAGGGGAGGGGAGGAAGGGAGGGGAAGGGCAGGGCAGGGCGAGAGAGGGGAGGGGAGGGCAGCACACTGGCACAGGGCAGGGCAGGGGAGAGGAAGAAAGGGGAAGGCATGGGAGGGCATGGGAGGGCAGGGGATGGCAGGAGAGGGCAGGGGATGGAGGGCAGGGGACGGCAGGGGAGTGCGGGAGAGGGGGGGCAGGGTAGGGCAGGGGAGGGCAGGGGAGGGCAGGGGAGGGGAGGGGAGGGGTTCCTATCCGCCCAGCAGCCTGTCTCCATACTCCACCTCCCCTTCCCTCCCCCACCCCATCCCTTCCCCAACTCCCATTCCATCTACTTCTTTACATTACACCACCACCACCTCCCTCCTCCCTGGCACACTTGTGCCGCTAATCTTTCTGCAATATTATTCTGTTGTGACGATTCTGCAAGTGAGTGCCCCCCCCTCTAGCTGGCTGGCTGGCTGGCTGGCTGGCACTAGAATAGCCTTTTCCCCCTCTCCCTTGCCAAAGCCTTGCCCGAGGCTAACTCCACTGTGCCGCCCAGGCATCAAAACGTGTTTAAGCAGACGAGAGACCCGGGTGAATTCAACTCAAGATATCAGCGAAGGCAAAGTGTAAAGGTATCGAGTTTTTTTGTCAACATAGCCGAATGTAAGTCACGTTGCGATACTTGACTATAGTCCTGCCGACTCCTGCGTTCAGCTCGAATAACGCAAGGCATTAAGCCCGTGCCCAACTCATCTCATCTCATCTCATCTCATTTTCAGTTCACAAACCGGTTTAAAGCGCAGAAATCTTGGGATTAATAGCCTCCCCTGAAAACCGTGTCCTCCTTACTGCCTTAGCCCGATAATAAATTACAAAAAAAGCAACAAGAATTCAAATTTGCTCTGAATTTGGGCCGTCCCAGAAGAGAAATAGTGGAGACGAGAGAGAGAGAGAGATTAAGCCTCAGATGTAGAGAGAGAGATGGAGCCTGAGAGGTAGAGAGAGCGAGATTGAGCATGAGAGGTAGAGAGAGATAGAGAGAGAGAGGAGAGAGAGAGAGAGAGAGAGAGAGAGAGAGAGAGAGAGAGAGAGAGAGAAAGAGAAAGAGAAAGAGAGAGAGGTAGAGAGAGAGAGGGGGAGGTGAGAGGGAGGAGGAAAGGGAGAAAAGAGAGGTGGAAAAAGACGGAAGAGGGAGAGGGGAGGGAGAGAGAGAGGGAATAGAGAGATATGGAGAGAGGTGGAGAAAGAGGAGAGGGGAGAGAGGGGAAGAGAAAAGAGTGAGAGGTGGAGAGAGAGACAGCTGAAGAGAGGTGGAAAGAATGAGGAAGAGAGATGGAACAGAGAGAGATGGAGAGAGGTTGAGAGAGAGGGGAGAGAGAAAGGGAGGAGAGAGATGGAGAGAGGTGGAGAGAGGAGAGGGGAGACAGAGATGCAGAGAGAGAGGACAGGGGAGAAAGTGAGGGAAGAGAGATGGAGAGAGAGAGAGGAGAGGGTGAGGGAGGGAGAGAGGGAGGGAGAGACTGTGGCAGACAGCGAGCGAGAGAGAGATAAGGATAGAGAAAGAGAGCGAGGGACAGTGAAACAGACAGACGAATAGAGGGAAAGAGAGAGCTATAGCAAAGAGCTGGTGAGAGCAAGAGAGAAAGGGAGCACTCCCCGTCTTCGTCGGGTGTCAAGACGGCCCGGGTGAACAGGTGACGGCCCGGCCGCCATGGTGTGGACGGACATCCCTCCGAGCCATCTAAAGACGCGCGGACGGCCTGGGCTAGTATACCTCCAGAGCCTCCTCCAGTCCCCCCGCCCCCACCCGGCCCCGGTGCGCAAGCATTTCACGCCGGGGCGAAACAAAACAAAGAAGAGGGGAAACTTGAGAACCCGACCGCTGTAGCTGTGCGTGTCCGGGTGGACTGGGGAGTCCGGCCCTCCTTTGAATTTTTAAAAACCCGATCGGTTTGCGTGTGGGGGTGGGTTTTTTTTTTTGGCATGAACTGAGTTGAACCCCGGAGCCATCCCGGTTTACGATCCCTAGCGATCTGCTGACTGACTGCATGATATGCCAGGCCATGTCAAACTCGTGTCGCTTAAATGTCACGCTCCAATGGCCTCAAGTTCGTTCACCTCTTAAAAATTGTCTTGACTCCCTTTGCCTCTATATTCCGCATTAATCTAAAATTGTACACGTGAAACATTCGTTTCGATAGTAGGACCTTTCTAAAAAAAAATGATTCTGCCTTTGAGAGAGGTCCTGCTTGACACGAAACATCAGGCCCTCGACATTTGCATTTTGGTCGTTTTAGTCAGTAAGTAGTTCCCACCATAATCAATAGGCTAATTACTTGGCTGTTCCAAGAAAACAAAGTAGAAACATATTGATCAATTTTTTCACTCTGCCTTTGAGAAAGGTCCTGCTAGGATCGAAACGTCAGGCCAACTAAATTTTAAGATTAATCTTTTCATTCATTAAATTTTTCACGCAGACGGTGATGACATGGTTATTTTTTCCCCAGCATTCTATGTCCAGCATCGCCTTGGAAAGTGAAGGGCCACACAGACCAGACTCCAGCTCGATGGAAGATTTGAGGGTGATGTTTTCATCTAATCTTTGATTAGATGAAAATTTAATCTTTGATCAATAAAATCCACTACATGTAGGCCCATATTACTTTACATTGTATACATTAGTAAAAGGCTGATATTATTATTTTTTTTACCCTTTTCAACACTATAATGATATGAAATTTGTTATCAGTACTACGTTGATATTTTTGTTGATATACAAAAATGTTGCAAACTGCTTACTGACTAAAATTACCACAATTTACATCTAAAATTTAGTGGGCCTGACGTTTCGATCCTAGCAGGACCTTTCTCAAAGGCAGAGTGACAAGGACAAAACAGATACCCTACCCCTTGCCCTTCCCTTTGATCTCTCCCTACCAGCTTCACTCTTTGTCCTTTGTATCTCATCCGTGTCCTATTCACTCTCTTCCCCCCCTTCCTTCGTGTACATGTATCTGTTTTGTCCTTGTCACTCTGCCTTTGAGAAAGGTCCTGCTAGGATCGAAACGTCAGGCCCACTAAATTTTAGATTGATATTTTTGTTCATTGTTGAAACTATATAATTATATAATGAAGCGATCAAGCCGATAGCAAGAATGCACATCATTATTGCTGTATAAATATTGTTCATGAAACTTCATTATTGAACTAATTTATCAAAATGTGTAATACTGTTATTTATGAGATGTTACTCAATGGCCGATGATATGTACTCGTAATCTTTACATGCTTGGTTATAGTGTAAAGAATGACATCATTGAAATGAATGTAAATAATGACACAATGATTGAATGAACTACTATAGCTACAACAGTAGTAGTTTTCCTCATCTCATCCGTTATAATCGCGCCTCGATAGCGCATAATGCGTCTTATTCTTTAGTTGGGGGCATTTCTTGACAAGACCCAACCTTTTGAATATGCATCCATAATTATCTCTCTTTCTATTTGTAACTTTTTTTTGGTTGCGAAAGTATTTCATTTTCATTTACTCGAATTATTTTTTTTCCTTCGTAGCCCGAAGTACTGGCTATTTTTGTTCTTCCATTTACGCCAATAGGGCCTATGGATTTTTTTTTAATTGAACGAATGAAAGGCCACCACGCGCGTCTCCCAGATGTGGCTGTCTTGGGCACCTTCCAAGGATCATTCCAACTCGCTCCACTCCCCCTAACAATCCTTCCCTTGTTTCCCCTTCAAAACGAGACGGACGTAATTCCCTGCATGGTTGTGACTGGATACTACGGTCGAAAGCTCTCGCAAAAGTCTCAAGTCGCAGCTAAATAGATTAGGCATTTCCTGCCCGCAAAATAATAGGGAAAACAAATGATCGGACGCTTTTGGCCCTCCCCAAAACTGGAAACATCAACACGGTCTTTCCAAGCCAAATAGGACAGACAGAATATACATTCTTCCCTCCCATACCTTAAAGCTGCCAACCAACGAGAACTCTGACAAAAACCAATACTGGACCAGCTTTGCATCAGGACCAAAGTTCAATACGATCACAAATATTGGTCTTACCAGTTAAGTCTCAATTGGTAAAGCTTGCTTTATGAATCCAATTGACGATAAAAGTCTGGCCAATGCTGGAAGGCAGTCATTGCATAATATTCGGTACGCCGTCTAGAAAATACAGGCGTTTCACATTCCCGATTTCTTTCCTGGTGATAGGGCGACTTGAATTTACTTCACAGAGCGCCTACTTTTTCCCTTTCCTTGACCCGCGTGGTATAGCATCTTTAACACCCTAAGACAACAACAGCAGGATCGTTTATAGTTGGCCCACTCACCAGGATTTCCTTGATGGAAATAAAATTTGGCATTTGGATAGCCCCATCAACCCAGTAATGCCAAGGAATACAAAGAAACAGTTGTAAAAAAACCTTATATATTTGATTAAGGTTTTCCATTACGTCATCAGTCTTAACCCTTTCTCACTTCGACATTGTCAATGCAGATAAAACAACCTCATTTTCAAAAAAAAACGGGGATAACGAAAAGGAAACCCATGCAACAAGGAAGTGAAGCATGTCTCCCTCCTACGTTATCAGGAATTCCATGCAATCATAAAGTGCACTTTATAATTGGTACCACTTTTTATAAGACCTTCAGTTACAGTAACTGTAAAGGCGCAGAAATGGTTATCAGTAAACGTCTTGCCTGTGTCAAATGAGGGCGCTATATCACAAGTGCGTGAGGGGGCGATTTTTAAAGCAAGGCAAGACCGACTCAAGAGGGGGCTAGATAGAGTAAACGTTATTACATGTATCGCCTTGCATTATGGTGAACCAACATTGGAAATAGCGCTTTGGAAATTAGCAACAGATTTTGGAACGTCTTTTCGCGCGTCTTTTATTGGGGAGGGTAAATGCGTTCTTATGATACGTTGGTCTATGAGGTTCACAACACGAAGTGAGACTGTCTTGAGACGTATTTTTATGGAATTGATGCATCCGAAAATAATTCGCTACTTCGTGAAAACGCTTACGACATAAGGAATTATGAGAAAAGGAAGCCACTATATCGTATAGAATTGGATCATTCAGTCAATACTTCTGGTCGTGTTCGGAGAAAATTTGAAGAATCCCAGTAAGGAGTGTGTTGTTTATCTACACCTACAGTATATGGGAACACGCATAAGTGATCCGGTCGAAAGAGGGCACTATTAAATAATTATTTACATCCCTGCATTAGACTCTAACCGATTTACTTGGCTACAGTTTCAATTAACGCACAAGTCTATCGAAGCTGTCGTCTAGCGGCTGCAGCCATGCCCCATTGGCTTGTGCATTGTAGTCGGCCGTAGCCAATGAATTCAGAGGCGGCTTCCTACCGATGCCCAATAATGATTGTGACGACTGTCCACACGTTTATCAACATTCGCAAGAGGGCGCTATTCAGACAGACTGGTAAAATAAATCTGACGCAGGCAAATGTAATACCAATTGCATTGCACGGTCGTTCAACAGTAAACACCTTACCCTACAAGCTTCAAATTCATCACCCCCACCTTAGTGAAAATACTTTCCTATTGCTCCATTTTCGTCAAGTTAACAATGTTACATAATTGAGGGTTCCAGTACCGGTATTCGATAACATTGAGGTTTTCATCAACTTGTGCATGTTCAGTTTTGGTCAGACCCAAAACCAGAAGAATAGGCCTAATCGATTTTGAACAGATTTTTAACGTGCGTGCCAATGTTTTCTTTCATCCCACCCCAAACAAATACAAACAGCGCCCTTTTATTATTAAAAACTAACGCCTGAACGTTCGGGAGTAGACCCTTCCTGGCCACACGTTGTTATTTTTCAAAGGCCTCTGGTCCCAATTAACTTGCATTTAATATCTACATTGCGTTTATGGTCTAAAATTCAAGCAATGTCTAAAAGCTGGCTTGGACCATTGCCGATCTTAAACCCCTTTCCCAAACTACAGAAGCAAACAACAACTCCCGCATCGCGGCATCAATTCTGGAACTTTGGTCTGACCGATGACCGATATTTTTGTTTTGAGCCTTTAGCTGAGAAAAGAGAATAATCTGGTACCCACTGACTTAATTTACACTGGACTACGATAAGTCATAATATTTATCATTATATATAGCAGTAGCAACACTGCGCACACTGACGTGTACTTAATGCACTTTGTTGATCGCGCTCGGCGCGCGATCAAAAATGTGTGACGCAACCCACCACGTGATTGGAAATGACGGAGACGAAGAAGAATGGGGGAAAAATACCGCTGGTGTCCCGACGAGTTTGTGGGAGCATTAGGCGTTCCGCGGGTACACGCCATGCGAACGCAGGGTGATCGGTCCTCATCACAATACGATATTAATCCTGAGACGATTTGGCGCAATGGCCTTCACATCTGTGCCGGAGGCGTGTTTATGTGTACCAATGCCTCCCGTGGGGATAATGCGCTGGTAGCCTTCATTCCAGGCGTATTATAGTTCGCATTTATAAAACTTTCCCCACGGGCTCCGTTTAGACTCGTTTCAAGTCGGTGCTTGGTATTAAATGGCTCGCATTTAATGAATAATGCAAGCCTCACATAATAGGCCTACGGTTGCATTGGATGGTTCTTTTCCCGCCTGCCTAGGATCTATCTCCATCGTTCCTGAGTACCTCTCATTCTCCTTCTTGGCCCTTAACCTTGAGTGGCTTTGTAGCCTTGTTTTGAGGGTAATTTGCATCGACAAAATCACACACGAGGTACAGCGACGTGCTTGAATCAAGACTACTAATACTTTAGGCACGGTAGAAAGACCGACTGGAATTGAAGTCTATCTCCTCCCACACGCCACTCGCGACGGGCGCAGGCAGTTCCGCATCACGGTCGGCCGGAGCCGCGGCGAGCTGACAGGGAAAGGTAGGGGCAGGGAGGAGGAGGGGAGAGAGACAGGGAGGCAGGCAGGGAGCCAGGGGGGAGGGAGGGGGAACTAGTCGAGCACGGTGATAAAACCCAATTCGTCCCATTCTCAAAGCGTGACATCAGTCCATCAATGGCTGACCATAAAATGGTCGGATGGGGTTCCATCCTCTTGCCGCTTCACAGCACAATCATTAATTGGCATCTTTATTGGAGTTTTTCATTAAAAAAAAATCAAAACTGAGGTGTGATGCACCATTTATACACTATTATCGTCGGGTTGGCCAAACCCTCATTGAATTGTCATACAAAAATATCACAAGCTGCCTACTGACTTGCGGTAGATATGGAAAACAAATCAAATCTAAAAATTGAAGAGGGGCTGACAATCAGGTCCCAGCAGGACCTTCCAAGAAAGGCAAAATGGTAATTGAAAAACAAAATATGAAGGGGACAGAGTAATAAGATACGGGTATACAGTATAGTCAAAGGAGGTAAGCTGGTAGACTGACTAGGGTGCGATCAAAGGGAAGGACAAGCAGAAGGGAAGGATTTAAGATGGGTCGATAGTCAATGATGGAAAAAGACAAAATAGGGATTATTGGTAAACATGTCTTATAAAGCATGCAGGGTGTTATCCACACGAGCTGCCTGAATTGTTTTATCAGGCATCGGGCCAAGCACTGAGAAACTCAGTGTTTATCACGTCGAGCAAGGGCAAACCCTCATTGAAATACATTCTCCTCAACGCAAACATCATGTTATATCTAGTCGTTACCCTCCTGTACGCTGAGGCCGTGGGGTTGAATAGTCCATAGACCCTTCACCCGAAGCTTCTCCCGTCTCAGACGGCCAGCATCATTGCGGTAATCAGTGCACATTTGTGAGTGCAGATCTCGCGTACAAAATCACGGTCAATCATGGTTAAAAAAAAAAAAATTATGAAAGACCAGATAAGACTAAAGTTTGCATGTATGGTGGAAATACAAAGTGGAAGGTTTGAAGTGGGTCTCCCGACGACAGGAAAGAGTACACACTACCCCAAACCCTGAGTTACCGGCTCTCTTCAGAGCCGCGCTCCTTCTCGAAAAAGAAGTGCTACACGGTGTATATGTCACTGCAAACATTCCACCAAGGAGTGACCCCAACAACTTGAAAATAAGAAGTACCGAGTGGAAGGCGCAACTATCATTCAGCAAGGGGGGGGGGGAAGAATGCCACTATATACTTTGTGTACAACCCCCGAAGTAATAATAATAATAATGATAATAATGGTATAGATTTATAGAGCGCACTTATACGGAAGATCGATCAAGGCGCGAACATTCAAAGAACTTAATATCATTCTAACAACCAAAAAGTGAGATTTCAACTCTCTCTCGAGGATATCTAAAGATGTAATTTGATGGAGTGAAGCTGGGAGTTGATTCCAAATGGCGGCTACAGCTGCCCTGGCGAAGGCACCCTGACCGTAGGCTGATAGTTCTTGCTCTCGGTTCCACTAACAAAAATATGAGCCAGGAGATCTGAGAACATGCCCTGTTTGCTCGAGGCAGATAAGCTCCCGAAGATACTGTGGAGCACAAAATGCTGTTGAGATTCACCGATGAGGCCGGTTTGTGGCTCCTCTCTTCTGCCCTCAAATGTTTGAATTGGGCCGCCGGCCGTGGGTGAGAAGGGAGGCCAATTAGACGGGGGCCGGTTCCTCGTGAGTACGGGGGCAAGCGGGCTGGCTACAGCATGCACTCGTGGGGGAGGCCGGTGTCGTATGACGGCCTGGAATCTGGGTCGCGCACGGTCCGCCGGGGACCGTCGGAATCTCTGGAACTGGGTCACTCTTTCCTGCCTCCTCCCTACACTCGGCGGCGGTTCCGGCGAGAGGCAAGCGCGGGGGGAGGAACGGGGGTAGGGGGGCCCGGTGAGGTCTCGGGTATAGGTCCGGTGGGAGACGGTCGGGTTTAGATGGGTCGGATACGGGCACGCCGATGCTAAATCACGGTGGGGACAAGCACCGTATACTTAACTCGCTCTGGCCATCCAGTTCGGACGTGTTTACGACTCCAGCCACCGTGCTGGGAATAATATTTTGCTGGGGGGAACTTGTTTTTTTGGTTTTGTCGGGCGGTCCAAATTTAGAAGGGGGCGGAGATGTATATTTTGCTGTTTTTATGGAACCCGCGACTTTTCTTTCAGTCATTGAGACCGCATTTAAAACGGGCATGCGTTCTAAAGGTATAGCGTAAAAATGCACCATATAATTTAATGTTGTTCCCGCTGCTTGAGATCGACGCAGTCACAGCCAATGGAGAGTTGTGGGTTGTGTGGTTAGATGATGGGCCAATCCTATACAAGAGAACCCTTTTATACACAGACACGCATAATTGTCCCATACTTTCATGTGGAATTAGATATGGCATGATGTATTACCAAGGACATGCAGTATGAAGCCAAGATCTTTTATAATCGTCCATGCCTGTGTGTGGCTTTGGCACGTGCGCTCGCAAAGATTTAACTATCAGAATCAAATTTAATCAGTCATTAAAAACTATCCGTGCTCTTCATTTCAATGCGATTGCACTACTTGACGCACAATTAGCAGTCAATGGTCTTTACTCCATCATTATATCTGGCTCTTTGTTCCACTCAAAGCGCCCTCTTGCGTTCACAAAAAAACGGTGCAGCCAGACTTGCAAGGCGTTTTATGAGCACGTCCGCGCAGGCCTGTGAACCATCTCACTTTCCCATAAATTCCCAGTCAGTTTCTCTGTCAGTTCTCTCAGTCGTCGTGGATTGTTTCCGGTTCCGCTCCGCGGCTTCGTCACGGCTTCTTCCGATTGGATCCCGGTGGGGTTTGATGCGGATTGGGGGGGGGGGGGGTGGGCGACCGCGCGTTGCGTGTCTGGCGCCCTCACACGCTGGGCCGTCTCATATGACGGCACCCACAATAGTTTTTGGTGTGGGTGTGTTTCGTTGTAACAATGTCTGCGCCATCAGTCGCGCGTGCACAAATGGTTTTTTGGCATATGTGGAACGGACTCGCCAAGGCTCTAACTTACAATGTTATAGCACACGATGTGGGATAGAAGGGGAGGAGGGTTATTCATAGCCGGGACGGACCAGACCCCCTCCCATCCCCAGCTCCCCTCCCCCGACTCCTCTAATGAGAAACACGCCTCGGACCGCAAGGCGTCCTGACCAAACGCTCCACCAGAACGTCACAGCGGGATTTTTTGGGGTTTCAATGTTGGACGCACGGGCAACCAAGTTGTCATGTCATCGCCCATTCAACCATGGAGTCATAGCGCCTTGATTTAACCGTTCATTATTCGTGGGTGCATTTTCATTCTCGACATTATAGCGTTTCCACCCTGGGCTCCAATACGGGCGATTCACAATGTTAGTGCATGGAGGAATGATTCCTCCATGTTTAGTGCGTCTGGAAAGGGTCGACAGATTCCGCGCACTGTGATTGGCCAACGCGTTGCAAACTCTTGAGGGCGCACTATTGCGAATCGCCTGTATTGGATCGCGTACAAAACACGGGCCAAGAATACCTGGGACTTTTCCAAAGCAGACGAATTGTCACTGACGGCTTGTTGAGATTCATCCGATGCATTTCGAACAAAGAATAGGAAAACTAGGAAAAGGGATTTGTTTCTAACAATTTAACAAGAGACAACATTTCGCTGCGCCCGATCCTGTCAATTTTTGTTGTGCCACTTTTCATTTTTATATTCTAAATAGCCAGATAAGCTCTACTTAATTTGTTTGATTGAAAACGAAGTTGGGAAAGAAGTTGCATCAGTTCTATGTGAACCCCGAACTGCTGTAACCGATGTTTACGACACATTGAATGCAATGAAAAGGAGTTCATGATGCCTGAAGATGTACGGCAGTTAATGGTTACATACTTGTCATTGGTACCCCCACCCCGGCAAAGAAGGTTTTTCCCGAAAAAAAATAAAGACGGTTTAAATGAATCTCATGTGCAATGAGATTAGCGCCCTCTTTCATCGCCACAAATATTACTGCGGCCGTTTTCGAAATGAAGGCTTAGGCTCGGGCTTAGGCTTCGTCTTCGTCTGACAAAACCTGAAAATCCAGGTTGAGGTTTGTTTTCGAATTTGAAGGTTTGTTGGCTTGATAGGTACAAGGTATAATTATTCCCCAAGAAACTCACGGGGACAAACACTTGTTTATAGATGCCTGTGATATTATAACGAGTAAGATGAATATGACCGAAGCCTAAGCCCGAGCCTAAGCCTTCATTTCGTAAACGGCCTGAATTGGCAACGGACCATTGCCACACGCTCTTGTTCGTGTCACCGTTACTTCACTCGGACGACTGGGATAGGAAATCGAAAAGTAATGTGCCAAGCTGACAGAGGGCGCTGTTCTCTTTGCCCATAAGATTCATCGTTAAGTCCGCATGTGCCTGTCCTTGACTTGGTGTTAAGCTTCGCCTGCGTTGGCGAAATTCGAACCGTCACACTTGGGGTTTTAATTATACGCTTGACAAACAAAAAGGATCTGTTGTTTCGATAACAGCCAACTCAATGTGATGAATCTCACACATTAAGAAGGGCATCACGTTTTGATTCTAGCAGGCCCTTTTTTGCCTCCGAGAAAAATCCTGCAAGGTTTCATTCCCTCGAAGTGGTTTAGATTTACATTTGGTCATTTTAACAAGTGAGCAGTATGTTTTTATACTTTTGATTTGGTGAATTGCCGAAAAAAAAAGTTTTGCAAGAATCAGTCCCACAGGTGATAAGAAACCATTCTTAAAACCTTCCTGTCTCAAACAGTTTGGTCAGTTTGCAACATTTTGTGCATAATTATTACTCCTTGTATCATCTGATTTCATTTCTCTATCAGAAAGAATAATGTATGCAGAGAATGTCGATAATTCTCTGCTTCTAAGATAAGCCATATGGAATCCACTGTTGATATTACCAAAGCCGTCGACCCCCTAGATTTAAACTTCCCTATTTCGTAGCTTTGTTGAGGTACACCGTGCACTACTAGTCTCTTCATTAGACTTAGAGGTGTTGGTCCTAAAGAGAACCGGTGAGTGTAGACTCCACGTTCCAGCCACGAGGACGACCAGGGCATACTGGCCGGAACGTCGTCTATACTCACTGGTTCTTCTCAGAACCCACACCTCTCATGAAGATACTGCTATTATAGTCCATGGTGTGCAAGCAACTCTGTATACATCCTATCTAACATTCAATACTGCTGTCTATCTGTGGGCTTCAGTCAGAGACATTCAACCATATCTGGCGGCATCTGCCAGAACTAGGACGGCCAGGGAATACTGACCGGAAAGTCCAGTCTATAATGACTTTTTTCCTCTCCAGAACCCACACCTCTCATGAAGATACTATTATACACTAGTCAATAATGTACCCGCATAATCTACCTCCTATCCAACATTCAAGCATTAACTGCTGTATATCTGGGGGCGTCTACCAGAACTAGGACGGCCTGTACACTTGGAGTCCCCACAGGTTCAAAACCCATACGTTTCATGAAGATACCACTTAAGTCCATGATGTACCCGCAAATCTACATTCTATCCAAGCATTCAACCATTGCTGATGTCCACTATCTGTGGGCTGCAGTCAGAATCATTCAACCATTAACTTCTGTAGGCCTATATCATTTCTATATCTGCGTATGACAGAACTAGGACGGCCAGAGCATACTGGCCGGAACTTCGAGTCCATGACACTCACCGGTTCTTTTCAGAACCCAACCTCTCACGAAGAGACAAGTCCATGGTGTACCTGCATAATTTGTTATCTACCTCCTATATAACATTCAACCATTAGCTGCTGTATATCTGGGGCGTCTGTCAGAACTAGGACCACCAGATCATACTGGCCGGAACTTTCAGTCCTCACTCACCGATTCTTTTCAGAACCCAACCTATGACGAGGAGACTAGTCCATGGTGTACCCGCATATATACCTACTATACAACATTCAACCGTTAACTGATGTATATCTGGGGGCGTATGTCAGAAACATTCGACCATTAGCTAGGCTGTATATCTGGGGCGTCTGTCAGAACTAGGACGGCCGGATCATACTGACCGAAACTTCGAGTCCTTACTCACCGGTTCTTTTCAGAACCTATTCCTCTCATGAAGATGCTACCATGGCCAACGAGGTACCCGCAAATCTACATTCTACGTAACTCCCACCGTGCATGCAAAGCTTCAAATCTCACCATTGCTATTTTGGTAGAACCCCAAAACAAACATTCAAGTCACGTTCGAGTCACCTCAAGTAGGAGTTCGCCTGAACATGTCTGAAGAAGGAGGGGGGAGTGTTGGAATATAGGGGAGAGTCATTTATTTGTATGTACAGGTCCACAGATATGCCAGTACGTTTGGTTGGAGATGGGAAATTGGGCTTTGTTGACGTTAACGCGTTGTCGAGAGAAAAAAATGAAAAGTGTACACGTTCCAGGCGCCCGCCCGCGACGCATAGCGTGCTCCCGAGCGCTACGTCCGCGGGCGAAGAACGCAAACTTCACCCGTTGAGAAGGCCAGCCAGCCAGCCAGCCAGCCTCGGTCACGCGCAAGCAAGCAGCAAGTTTGTAGCTTCAAGGCCCCGGCATCGGTCCGGGCCGCGGACAGACGTGACGGACCACAACACACCCAAACCCGACGGACTTGAAAGGCACTCGATAATTGAAGGGCTTGTGTCCTAATGACCCGGTATCTTGCGTGGGGGGGGGAGACTGGGCTATATAGAGGTGTCAATAATACACAAGTGGGTCAATTTGTGAAGTCGCGGTCCAAAACTGATTTTTCTTGATGCTGGATATTTTTTTCTGATGCGTGAGAGCTGTCTTTCGGGGACGAGGGGGTGAGGGAGGGGGAGGGGGAGAAGTTGTAAAATGTGGTCTTTGACCTAGGTGGGAAAACAAACAATGAGTGTAAGATCATTATTCATCGGGATCTCGGCCACGTCAGGCAGGGAAGCGATGACAGGGGAGAAGGGACGGGCTGTGTTTGCGTCTCAGACTTCTCGTCATTTTTCACCGTGGCCCAGAAATCGAGAAAATTCGGCCGCCGGTGGGTTGAGATGCCGCGTGGAACAGAGATGCTACTACCCGAAACGAAATTGAAAGTAAGGGAAAGGAAAGAAATGGAATGGAATCGAAAGGAAAGGAAATGAATGAAATGGAATGGAATGGAATGGAATGGAAAGGAATGGAATGAAATGGAATGGAATGGAATGGAAAGGAAAGGAAAGGAATGGAATTAAATGGAAAAAAATGGAACGGAATGGAATGAAATGAAATGGAATTGAATGAAATGGAATGGAATTAAATGAAATGGAATGGAATTGAATGAAATGGAATGGAATTGAATGAAATGGAATGGAATTGAATGAAATGGAATGGAATTGAATGAAATGGAATGGAATTGAATGAAATGGAATGGAATTGAATGAAATGGAATGGAATTGAATGAAATGGAATGGAATTGAATGAAATTGGAAGAGAATGAATATAATTAAATGGAAGGGAATATAATTAAATAGAAGGGAATATAATTATATGGAAAAGAAAGGAAATTAAAGGAAGGGATGGAATGGAATTAAATGGAATGGAAGGGAATGGAATGAAATGGCAAGGAAAGGAAATGAAAGGGAAGGGATTGAATGGAATGAAATCGAAAGGAAAGGAATGGAATGAAATATAATAAAATGGAAAGGAAAGGAAAGGAAAGGAATGGAATGGAATGGAATGGAATAGAATGGAATGGAATGGAATGAAATGAAATGAAATGAAATGAAATGAAATGAAATGAAATGAAATGAAATGAAATGAAATGAAATGAAATGAAATGAAATGAAATGAAATGAAATGAAATGAAATGAAATGAAATGAAATGAAATGAAATGGAATGAAATGAAATGAAATGAAATGAAATGAAACGAAACGAAATAAAAAAAATGAAAAGAAACGAAACGAAATGAAATGAAATGAAACGGAATGAAACGGAATTAAATGAAGAGAAATGAAGTGAAATGAAAGAGACAAAACAAAACAAAATGAAAAAACATGAAATAAAAATGAAATGAAACAACAATAACATATGAGCTCGCGTCGCTGTCACATTTAGTGTGAAAAGAAGGAAAGGCCTCCAAACAACGAAGCCATTGGAATGAAGTGAAATCATTGCAATCATTGGTGCAATAGGGTAACGTCTAGCCTAACAAGACTCAGGTGGTGCGGTAGTCAAAATCTCTAAGCGTCTAATCCATTAGATTATGTTAAGAAGCATGGCTATTCAAGATTATTTTGCGGTCACAAAATAGCCATATCACTGGCGTAATAGCTTACAGCTGTGCATACCATGAGCTATTTCTCTAACTTGTAAAGTATAATTATATTCACGAGGAACAATTATACTTAAGTTGTTATCAGGATTACTAGGCACTGTTACAGTGCTTTGTATGATACATGTTACATTACTTCATCTGCAGAAACTGCATCAGAGACTGTCACTCGAGGATCGAGCTATACATAGTCATTCGAGACACTGTGCCCGCCCACATCCGCACTAACCATCGCCTTTACAAGACGAGGATGCCAGCATACATTACTGTAACAAATCTATTACATCATCACATAAGTTACGTAGCTCTACCGAAGCCATTCAGGGTGCATAGCTCGAACGTGGATTCGGACGCACGCAGGCTGCCAAAAAAAAAAAATTAAAAAAAAAAAAATCCAGACGATTGTGCAGCGAAGGAGCTTGGAACGAAACGAGTCCTGTTATACTGCTGACTGGGCACTTCAGCAAGCGATCGCAGGAATTTACAGCAGCCCTCTAAGCGCCAGGCCGACAGCCGGAGATGGAAACTGTGCGTGGGTGATGGGGTGAATGCTTGTTTAATGCAGTAATTAATCCGCCAATGCACGCGCACGCGTTTGACACAGGACGGAGATGTCTCAGGGCGCTGATTATAGCGTTCTTTCAAACCGACCCCAAACACACACGTTCTCTGGGATGCGTTGCTCGTTGGGTCAACGTCAGAAGACGGCAAGACCCAGTTTTTTTTTTGTTTTTTTTTTTTGGGGGGGGGGGTCTCTCTCTTCTGACAATCGCTCCCACGTGCTCCGCGTCTCGGTCAGCAAGACAGCGCGGAGATTTGGTTCTATTATTTTGTTTCCCATCCCCCTTCGACCGCCGCTCGTGGTCAGGCAGCCCCCAGCTTGTCTGCCGAGCAGATGTGATAGCGATGGGGCCCAGTCGATTACGACCACACCGTTTAAAAAAAAACGAGAGGGAGTGAGGAAGAAAATCTATGCCCCTCTCTCTCCCAATCTCCCTCTCACTCTTTCCCTCTCTCCCCCTCTGTTTCTCTGTCCTCTCTCTGCCCCTCTCTCCCTCTCTCTCTGTCCCTCTTTCTCTCCCTCTGCCTCTCTCTTTCTCTACGCATCTCTCTATCTCCCTCTGACTCTCTCTTCATCTGTCTATATGTCCCCCTCTCTTGCTCCCTCTCTCTTTCTCTCTTTCTTTCTTTCTCTCTCTCCTTCCCTTTCTGCCCCTCTCTCTGCCTCTCCCTTCCTCCCCCTCTCCCCCACTTTCTTTTTCTTTCTAACTCCCATTCTCTTCCTCTCACTTTCTCTATGACTCTCTTTCTTACTCTCTCGTATACTGTCTCTCTCCTTTTCTCTGACTCTCTTTCTTACTCTCTCTTACTGTCTCTCTCCTTTTCTCTCTCTCCCACTCTCTCTCCCCTCTCTCTTACTCTTTCTCAGTCTCCTTGTCTCTCTCTCCCCCCTCTCCCTCTTTCCCTCTCCCTCCCCTCTCTTTCTCACTCTCTCTCTCTCTCCCTCTGCCTCTGCCTCTGCCTCTGCCTCTCCCTCCCCCCTCTCTCTCTCTCTCTCCCTCTGCCTCTCTGTCTCTCTGTCTCTCTCACTGTCTCTCTCTCTGTCTGTCTGTCTCTCTCTCTCCCTCTGCCTCTGCCTCTGCCTCTGCCTCTCCCTCCTCTCTCTCTCTCTCTCTCTCTCTCTCCCTCTGCCTCTGCCTCTGCCTCTGCCTCTCCCTCCCCTCTCTCTCTCATCTCTCCCGTCCCCCTCCCTCTCCCCCCCTCTCTCTCTCTCCCTCTCCCTCCCTCCCCTCTCTCTCCCTCTCTAATAATGATGGACATCAGACGGAATGGTTTCTGACGCGGGCGAGCGCCGGAGCAAAATATTGACGGATGTCTGGCTCTGATTGACTCGTCGTGCCCGCGACGGCCCAGTTCTTTTCGCTCAGAAACGCACGGAAGCCCAATGCGGCTCGGACATTGTTTTTGGCAGGTCGCGAAGGGGAGAGAGAGAGGGGGTCGAGGGAGGAGAGTCCTGGTACGCTAGTATTTTGCGGTGAGGAGGGGGAGAGGGGTGAATTCGCGGGGAAGGAAGGTAAAGCCAAAAAGAAAGAAAAAAAGTGGGGGTTTCTCCCGAGAAAATTGGAGTAATTACCCGACAAGAAATTATGTCAGGGGGAGTCAGTTACTCATGGAATCAGAGGAGTCGAGGGGGAGGGAGCTCGAAGTCCCAGGAGGAGTGGAGTCTAGGTCAGGGGGAAGGCGGTTGACGGCTTCTCCTTATGCAGCGGTAACAAGTAATGGAGGAAAATGTAACAGGGGCCCCGATAGAACGTGATGACGGAAGTTGATGTACCGCGAAGCAATATACGTATACGAGCGGTCCTATAAATGCCCATTGAATCTCTATTCGCATGAGGGGAATGTTTGAGGAAAGACGAGGCTACAACAGCGAAAGTTAAGAGGGTGGTTCGAGAAAGTATACGGGAGAGAGAGTATGGAAGAGAGAGATAGAGAGTAGAGAGAGAGAGAGGGAGATGGAGAGAGGGAGATAGAGGGGGAAATAGACATAGAGGGAGGGAGAGACAGACAGACAGACAGACAAACAGACAGAGATAGAGAAGCGGGGAAGGGAGGGATTGAGAAAGGAGAAAGGGAGAGACCGTAAGAGAGAAAGGGACTCCGAGAGGAATGGACAAGTAAGGAGAGAGATGGAAATAGCAGGAAGAAGGGGGAGAGGGAGAGGGGAGAGATAGAGAGGGGAGAGACATAGAGAGAGGGAGAGAGACAGCCAGCCAGACCGAGACAGAGACAGAGAAGTGGGGAAGGGAGGGACGGAGAGAGAAAGAAAGGGAAAGACCTTGGCTTGAGAGAGAAAAGGAGAGGGATGGAGATGGTGACAGATGGAGGTAAGGAGAGAAAAGGAGAGAGGGAGGGAGGGAGGGAGAGACGAAGAGATACAGAAAGAGAGACTGTAACTGTAACTGTAAGGGACAAGGAAGCTTGTGAGAGGCAGAGACAAGGGAGAGCTGCATGGATCAACGGTTTCATGCTCCATCCACCGTGAGAATTGTTTTACACTCGATCCCACGATAGCCTTTTTCGGTGTAAGCCGAGCCGGCACATTGCCGGCAGCGCCCAGCGTATACGATCCGGTTTACGTAAGAGTGCGTGTTTGCATCCCCCAACTTTTTGTTTGCGGTGGAAGAAGGAGAAGAAGAAAAATATCGACTGCGCTCGTGGGCCAACGGTGGTATAATTGGACATTGAGTGGGTCCGATGGTGTGCCAGGGTAGCGGCGTTATTGACTCAGGTGTACCGACTGCCGAGCCGCTTGCCCCCCATCCCTCCCTCCCTCTCCCCGCGGTGGGACGGGCCAGCTCCGCTCACGTCCCAGTACCACGGGGCCTCGGTCGGCGGTCTTTCTAATTGTTTTCAAATTAAACCCAACCATCCCCCTAAACCTTTTGTGGAGAGAGAGAGGGAAGGGCGAGAGGGGAGAGAGAGTGAGAGAGTGAGAGAGGGGGAGGGGGAGAGAGAGAGAGAGTGAGAGAGTGAGAGAGTGAGAGAGTGAGAGAGAGAGAGAGAGAGAGAGAGAGAGAGAGAGAGAGAGAGAGAGAGAGAGAGAGAGAGAGGGGGGGAGGGAGAGAGAGAGGGAGAGGAAAAGAGGGAGAGAGAGAGAGGGAGAGAGGGAGAGAGGGAGAGAGGGAGAGAGGGAGAGAGGGAGAGAGGGAGAGAGGGAGAGAAATATAGAGAGGGAGAGAGAGGGGGAAGGAGGGGGAATGATATATAGAGTGTGAGAGAGGGAGAGAGAGAGAGAGGGAGAGAGAGGGGAGACGGCATAAACAGGAACTAGAATAATTCTCGCAACTTCTAAAAAAAAAAACAGACAAAAAAACATGGGAAAGTCTGTGACTGAACAAACTTTGACTGGAATTTCTGGCAGCTCCGTTTTGTTTTTTGCCGGTCCGAAATCCCAGGGCACCGAAGGAATTCGTCCAAGACGAGCGTTTTCTGGCAGCCCGTTGGCCTGTCCCTCTCCTCCGATCGAGGCGCCACTATACCAAGCAGGTGAGGCGGCGCGGCGGTGCCAGAGCCAATCAGCGGGCGGGGGTTACGCAACCGTCGGCCAATCGGAGAGCCCGTACCGTCGCCGAGAGGCGGGTTGAGGGGGGGGGGGTGAGAGAGAGGGGGGAGGGAGAGGGGGAGGGGCCCTCGACAGGTATTAGGCTAGGCAAGGCGAGTTGACCGAGGAGGCGGAACGGAACTGACCTGTCACTTTTGATCGGTCTATTGCACCATCAGAGAGAGAGAGAGAGAGAGAGAGGGAGACTGAACAGGGGCGGGGAGAGAAACAGAGAGAGAAAAAAAATAGAGAAGAGAGAAACGCAGTAAAAAGGAGGAGGATTTCTGTGAGTGGATTCATCTAAGGTTTGCTCTTTCGGTTGACAAGCTATCGGCGGGTCGCTCAGGACCGTACTACAGTGCAAGAGGAGCGTCGAACGGGAGCCGAGGAGGTAAAGCGCGTCGGTCACGGAATCACAGCGCGTCGGAAGTTCGAGGAAAGGGGAGTTTTGTTTTCTTTCCGAGTCCGGACACTGGGCTCGACCGGCAATCTCAAGGCGACCAGCAGCTCGACCGAAGGACGCAGGGTAAGTCCCCCATCCCTTCTCTATAGTTACGCGCACTTCTTGTTCGGCCGAGGCGACTGTTTTATTTGAAAAGAGTGAACGTTTTTGATAGCTCGTGCCACGAAGCTCAACTCTTCGCGGTGAAGGCTTTGACAAGAGGCCTGGCCTGTGTCGGGTGTAACTTGGCAGCCGACTCGTCAGCGCTCGCCTGTTGTGATTGTCTTTCCGGCACTCGCTTCGAGTCTGTCGGCCTCTTATACTATATAGGACTGTAGTATATTATTGACAGGCAGCGATCAATTTCCCCTGCTCTGTGAGCCAGTTCAATCGAGCGCGCGGTGTGTCGATCCCCTCAGCAACCGGGATGTCTAAATAACTTCGGACGTAGCCAACGGGACGAGAGGCTTGATAAAACAACTCACCAGAAATGCCGTTTCTGTGTTTCTTTCTTTCTTGTGCGTGTGTGTGGGTGTTGGGGGGGGCACGACGACTTTCTCGCTTAGTGTGGTCTGTTCTGTTGGGCAGTCTCCAGTGCGTACGGCCGACCGAAGGTCCGAGGCACCGGAGACCGCCGGGTTGCCGAGGCGAGACCGAGGGGGGAGAAGGCCGCCAGGTGTATGACAAAGTCTCGGCAAAGTTTCTTAAGATAACGGTCGGTCCATCCCTACCCCCAAAACGAACCCGTCATGCTTCGCAGACTAAGAAAAAATACAATATTGGGGCAAAGGAATGAGACGAATACAGCGCGGTCTATTTGTCTTCTATTTCAACACCGCAAGAGGTTCCTGCTATACTAGGTGAGACCATACAAAGGTCAATGTGACGGGAGTAATTGTTGGCTTTCGCATCAAGTATGACTGTGTTCTCGGGTTTTATTAGATTTGTTCGGCGGCAACTGTGGGGTTTTTTTTGGGCCGTGTCCGGCTTCAAAAATAGTCATTCGGTTGCGGGTTTCTGGCCCGGCATTGCTGTGCGGGTTTGTCGCCGGTCTGAGGCGTGCGCTGGAACACGTCATGCACGCGTCAAAGGCTCTGCATCTATGCTGACTGCTGTGAAGTATAGTCACTTGCATGGTTTGACCATGGAGCTATAGCTCTGTGGTTTGACTGTTACATGCAATGGTTATTTTGATGTACACTCTGGGTTTTGTGATGGCAGTATTCCGATGGTGGTCTCACAAGTTACCGGTAAGATACGAGAGAAGTGGAGAGACAGAGAGAGGGAGAAAGAGCGACAGAGTGAGAGAGATATAAGAGAGGGAGAGGGAGAGGGAGATTGAGAGAGATAGAGAGGAGAGAGAGGGGAGAGAGAGGAGAGGAGAGAGAGGGGAGAGAGAGGAGAGGAGAGAGATATGACGTAGAGCAAGGAAAGAGTCCTTGCTCTATTGATAGAGGGAGGAGAGGAGAGTGAGAGAGAGAAAGAGAGAGAGGGAGAAAGAGAGGTGGGCAGAGATGTGCACGGGGAGTGGGGTGGAGAGTGAGGTGGAGAGAGAGGTGGAGAGAAAGGTGGAGGGAGAGAGGTGGGCAGAGAGGTGCACAGGAGAGTGATGCGAAGAGATAAAAGGTTAGAGAGAGATGAGAGAGAGAAGAGAGAGAGCGAGAGAGAGAGATGAAGGAAAGAAGCTTGGTGGACATTGTCTGAGGCATCCTGAAATTCCTGCATTCCCCACTTATTCATTGGCAGTCATCTCAAGGGAGTGCTGTTAGAAGGTGTGGTAGGCGGTGTACAATTACCATGCAGAAGACACGGTCTGGATGACACCAATGATATAACATTTGCTATGCTCGACGTGTGGAGAATACGTATACCTCCATGGAGCCCCGGTGGGTATTGGTATAGATGCTTCACACATTAGTACAGGTAGTGAAAGTAGCAAAGTACAGTAGCAGAGAGTGGTATACCATTAATACTAGGCGCAGCCATGACAGGCAAGGAGAGGCAATTGGAAGAGCCTTCTGTGCCTGACAAGAGCCGCCATGTTTACGTGGGACACTTGCAGGTATATTACCGGGGAAACCAGGTGTGCTATCGGAAGTGGGGGTCCGTTGGGCGGGCAGACGACCGCTCGTTAAAAAGAGAGAGACCAAGGTCCTCACTGGCCTGAGGGCTCCGTGCAGAGGGATACTCGACCCAAAACAGACGGGCGCAGTGTCTCTAAAAAAAAACCCGCAGACACCTTCATCAAAATTCATCAAACCCTCAAATATTCCAGTCTTCATCGGTCGGCTGGTGGTGATTACCCACCAATAACGTACCGGGTAATGATCGTCAACAAACTCGGGTTGAATGACTTGAGTCGAATCCGATCCGATACGGTACAATAACGGTAGTTATAGCCGACACTGCATTATAAGTATAACACTGGTACAGTGTATGTGAAGGTGTGTTTTTCATGCAACTGTCCATAGAGTGTTCAGGCCTCACCTGCATTGGCTGTGAAGCCGCATTTTGACGCGGGCAATAAAGGATCGTTGGCCGCCTTTACACGGGACGAAGCCGTACAGCATTATCAATTACGTCGTTCACGCTCTGCCAACCAAGGGTTTTGGTGTCGCGTATACTCACTGCTGCCGTGCGAATT
>OX465109.1:8299696-8347962 GCA_949987565.1 Luidia sarsii
TATTTCATTCTTCTCCCTTGAGTAATCAAGGACCACAAAGCATCCTTTCCCCAATTCAGACTGATTCGTATAGCCTTGTCCAAGGCGGTCTCTCCGGTACGGCACCGGGCAGAGATCCGTGCACGGCCAGACGCACGCAAACCACGGCACAACGGCACTATAACACGGCGGATCCAAGCTAAGCTGTACACGGCACGGAGACCGAGCCACTGCACGCACCCCACACTGCCAATTCAGTGCCGATACGAGCATTCCCCTCATTCTTTCAGAACGTGGCAAACTCATGACCACCGCCTACTTTTACGAGGTGCACCTTACAGGTATACTCAGGTATACTCAGGTATACGCATCTCCTTGCACTCGTCCGCAGTCCACCGTTGGTCATTTTTTTGTAACACCTGAGGCTCAGCCAAGATACACAGACATAAAGGCTTTCTATAGGTGAACGGGGACCTTGTCAAGGTGCTCTTGTCAGTTGGGACATTTTTGGCACCTGTGCTATAAAGTGCACTCTGCGACTCAGACGGCGAACAAGCCTAGCGGCAGAAAGGCGTACTCCCTCCTCCTCCCTCCACCGCCTCCACACACAGATTTCCTGATGGCCCTGGCTTTGCCCCCTCTCCCAGAAATTAACAACGAATGAACACGATGAAGTCATTTCATGCGTCTTCATTTGCAAATTTGTCGCGATGATTCAGCAGCGCTCAGCCGTCAGAAAGAGAGAGAGAGAGAGAAGGGGGGAGACGGAGAGAGGTAGGGGAGAGAGAGAGAGAGAGAGAGAGAGAGAGAGAGAGAGAGAGAGAGAGAGAGAGAGAGAGGGAGGGAGAGAGAGAGAAACAGAAGAGAGTGGGAGAGAGAGAGTGAGAGTGGGAGAGAGAGAGTGAGAGAGGGAGACAGAGAGGCAGTGAGAGAGGGAGAGAGAGAGGGGGAGAGTGAGAGAAAGGTGAGAGCCTGAGAGGGAGAGGGGGGAAGAGAGAAAGAGGCAGTGAGACAGGGAGAGAGAGAGGGGGAGAGAGAGAGAGAGAGAGAGAGAGAGAGAGAGAGAGAGAGAGAGAGAGAGAGAGAGAGAGAGAGAGAGAGAGAGAGGAGTAAGAGAGAAAGAGAGGGAGAGAGAGAGAAAAAGAGAGAGAAAGAGCTAGAGAGAGAGAAGGTGGGATGGAGGGGGCATACAATTATGGAAGGGGAGTGGGAGGAGGAGGAGGGTGGGTGGGAAGGGCACAGGTGAGCCCCCTTTCTCCTTAGGGGATAGCCTGTCTAGGGAGTGAATCCGACGGGAAGGTGATACTCTCTCCTTGATCGGACGCGGTGTGTCCTTGGGGAGGACAGGAGCTGGCTGTCCGCGGGAGGTCTGGCCACTTAACACCCCACTCCTGGCACTACTGCAAACCCTCTTCCTCTCCTAAGCCCTGGGTTCTCTCGGGGGAATTGAAATCCGCAGTGGCTGGAGGCGCACACCTTGAAGGGTTTGTCGAAGGAGGAGATCCCCTCTGATTTCTGGCCTTGGTTGCCCTGTGCAGTGCATTCCTGTAGTGCATGGGCCGATGTTTCTTTTTTTTTCGTGCAGACTATACCACTAGGAGGGCAGTCGTGCGTGAATTGAACGGGGCTGCAGCCGGGAGGTGCGGGGAGGTCGCTGGAGCCATGGAGGTAGAAACACCTCCCTCGAACTTTCAAACCGGCGGCAAGCCTTGACGGGGAAGATAATGTTCTCGTACATTACAGTCTGTTCATCAGAGGCTTGACATCCTCCTCCTTGTACCTTCCTCTCGAGTTCATCAAGTACCGGGGGTACTGTCCTTGTGTCTTCCTGCGATAAGACGAATGTTTGCATAGTGGTTTGCGGTGACACCAAGTCACCGTGCGGCACTTCTCTTTCGAGAAGGAGTGCGGCTCTGAAAAGAGCCGGTAACCCAACATTTCGGGTAGTATCATAATATGTGCTCTGCCCGTCGTCAGGAGACTGCTGGATTCCAACTAACTTTATAATTATTACTGGTGAAAGCGCTGGGACGTGGGGAATCTCTCCCGCCCAGTGCGGTCACTGGAGCGTGTAGGAGCGTGTATGTCTTTCTTTGTCAGTTTCTGATTTCGTCAATCTTTACTTCGTGACTGATCCACTTTCGATTAATCGGATATTTTTTTTAAAGAGCTGTCTTCATACGTCCACTGGTTAACATTTTACAACAACTGATTAAACATGTATAGTTCAGTTCAGTGTGTTTTCCTTCCCTGTAACAAAGTGTAGCAAACACTGGGATCAGAGCCACGAACCAGGTACTGGAATGGACTGCATTACGAGTGGGTATAATTATTTACCCGTGGAGTGAAATCGCGGGATGCACCACCTATAATTATCACTTGTACGATCCGTCGTAACTCGCACTGCGAACGGACAGGCAGACCCGTGCCGCGTAGCTGACGATTGACAATTTTTAGCAGCGTGGAATAAAAACTGGCCAAACGATCGGTCGTTATAGTTCGGGGGATGGGCCCGGCGAAAATTTATAACCCTGAGTGTCTTCGTGCAGGGCCGCGGGGTAGGACGGCGTTGAAGGGCTGCGGTATTCACCCCCACCATACCCGCACAGGGTACTTTTTTTTAACTGGGCCGGTGGGGTAAAACAAAACAAAAACAAGCAAGTTATCTACCAAGGCCGTCTGAGGTCCGGGTTTTTTCTTTTTAATTTGGCCGTTATGCGCGGCACGGTGTGGTGCCATTAGTCTGCGGTTCAGCAGGTGGTGCAGACAAGAGGTTTTGGGGGTCGCACGGAGGAAGGTGAGATGGATGGACACCTTTCAGGTACTGAAGGATGCCACCCACTGACCAAGACATTATTAAGTTTGGATTTTGTTTTGACTGGATCGTAAGGGCCAGGACAATTGTGGGTTGTAGGGGCAACCAGCTACATACAGATACCAATTAAGTGTGCAATGAGAGACTGATTACGGACCCGAATCTCAAAGGCCAGGCAAAATTAAGGCATAATGAAACAATGGAAAACGCATACTTTGAAAAGAGGGACATTGGAATCGACTAAAGCCTAAACCACACACAGTGGTCCATTGGTACAAACACTTCTGACCTCTGTATATACACTTGCCACCGAGCCGCCATGTTACCACTCCTACTGCCCGGGCCATGTTATCACTCCTACTACCCGCGCCATGTTACCACTCCTACTGCCCGGGCCATGTTGCCACTCCTACTGCCCGCGCCATGTTACCACTCCTACTGCCCGCGCAATGTTTCCACTCCTACTGCCCGCGCCATGTTACCACTCCTACTGCACGCGCCATGTTACCACTCCTACTGCCCGCGCCATGTTACCACTCCTACTACCTGCGCCATGTTACCACTCCTACTACCCGTGCCATGTTACCACTCCTACTACCCGCGCCATGTTACCACTCCTACTGCCCGCGCCATGTTACCACTCGGGAGGAGCAAGTTATGGTGTAATGAGGTCTAGCGTCTGGCATATACGCGTACATGCAAAATACGTTCTACATTTACAATACAAGAGCGTGTAAAACAATGGGTCGACTAGTCGCGACTATTACGCCGACGACTACCCGACTCTTGATAATCAATAGTCGCCCAGCACTAAATCAGGTCGGAGCTAACCGGGGCTGATCGGAGTTGATTCTGTGAAGTTAACCGAACGCACCAATTGTATGGTGGATATCTAAAAATTGCTTCAACTCAACCAGACGGTTCCCACTTTTTTCAGTGTACAGTGTAACGGTGGTCCGTTGCAGACACTAATGTAAAAAAGTGACGCTGAAAAGGGTCGGAAGCTTCGTGTCAGATCGAAAGGGCTGATGGATCGAGAGCTCAATCCTTCATCTTTCTGCTTTGACGTTTCCCGGATCCCACATCGGCGGTCCTATATGTGTTGTTGTCTGACTAAAAAAAAAGCCCCCGACGCTCGACAGCACGAGGGATCTCCCTCGGGTCGCTAAACATACCCAAGACAATCCAGGAATCCTACTTCTTAAGAAGAGGGGGTGGGGATACATATATAAAAATAGAGCTCATCTATCATATTTTGAATCCCAGCAGACTTATTCCTCCACAAGCAACCTCACAGAATACGGTGCGCCATTCAAACTTCAATATAGGCGGCCGATTCTCACGGACGGGACTCCGGTTATTATGTTCGGGGGTTTTTACTTTTACGTCACTCGATCCGAATGGATGGAAAACTTACCCCCCGCGTTTCCTTCCAGTCGTGTGAATCATAGGACTCCCTGCCCCTTTCGTGACGTTTCCCAGAAGTAGACCTTGATTGGAGGGAGCGGCGCTCGGAGGCAGACCTATAGCTAGGCCTATGTCGGGCCTGGACGTGGGGGATGGTGACTGCCGCTCGGAGCGTGGCACCTGCGGCAATAAAAGAATGAATGTATCGTGTGTGTATTAATTTGTGTATTAATTTACAATGCAGGGTTACTCTGTTTGTTTCTTCCGTAACAGGTGTTTTTCTCCATTCGCAATAATTGGTAGCCTAGTGTAATTGGTACCTTTTCTTACTCTCGCTTTCCGTATATACTTGTCCACTAGGGTTTTTTTTCCACGTGACGAAACATTTAACTGCATTCAAGTTCCACGTATTGCGAAACTCGTGGGTAAACCTCGTGTGATTATTTAAACCTCGGATTCAACCCAATTTCTTTGCGATTTTCTCTTCTCTTTTTGGTCTTGGACAGTATTTTGCTCCACATGGTCGGTAGTGCTCTCGTTGAAGTTAGCTACGGTGGGTCCTTTTGCCCATGGAACCCAACCCCTGCTCGGCCCCGTTGGTTATACACACCAGTGGTCGAAGATATGGGCTAACCTCGACCCCATTATTACGCTCCCTATCATTTCCTGTGTGACATAAGACACAGGGAACAACAATACTGGATTGAATATCGATGATCTCAACCCATACCTCTCTACGGAGCCCCGTTTATGCCATTAAAATTTTAATCCAATGTTAGACGAAACAAAAACCCATCCCACTGTTGGACACGGTGAACAACAATCTCAATGTGCCCACCCCATACCTCTCTAAGGAGTCCCTTTAATGCCATTCATATTCTATCTAATCATTTTTTTACGAAAACAAACAACAACACACTGCGTGTTGGACACGGAGAACAACAATCTCGATGAACTCACGTTTAATCACCCCATACCTCTCTAAGGAGTCCCTTTATTGCCATTCATAATTTATTCTAATCCAATTTTTACCCCCCCCAAAAAACCCCCCCAAAAAACACCAACAATCCACTGCGTGTTGGACACGGAGAACAATACTGGATTTAATCTCGATGAGCTCACCCCATACCTCTCTAAGGAGTCCCGTAAATGCCATTCATATTCTGATCCAAGTTTTGACGAAAAACGACAACAATCCCACTGTGTGTTGGACACGGGGTACAAAAATACTGGATTGAATCTCCAGGAGCTTACTCCATACCTTTTTAAGGAGTCCCTTTATTGTCATTCATGTCATAATCCAAATTTGGACGGAAAAAAAACCAACCAACCCACTGCGTGATGGACACGGGGTATAACCATGGAATGAATCTCGATGGTCTCAACCCATTCCTCTCTAAGGAGTCTATTTAATGCCATTCATATTCTTATCATTTTTTTTACGAAAAAAAAAACCCCAACCCATAACGTGTTGGACACGGGGAACAACAATACAGAATTGAACTCGATGAGCTCACTCCATACCTATCTAAGGAGTCCCTTTAATGCCATTTATATTCTAATCCATTTTTTGACGAAATTGAAAAACAAAATTGGCAAAGAAAACTTTGACTAGACCGGGACTTGAACCCGAGACCTCTGGATTGACCTAGTTACCACGACCCCATCCATTCAGCTGTTCATTCATTCATGGGTCTATTCGAACATTGTTTGTTTCTCCATTTGGAACACGTACAGAATACACGCCCGCGTTCACCGGGGGGTATTCCCAAACAGAAGAAATGCCACTGAAGTCCCTTTGGGACTAAACCGATACATTTCCAAACATGGAAACTTTTTTTTTCATTTTTAGGCTCACGGGATTTTTCAGGCAAACCAGGTAAATGATAACAGACTGCGAAACTGTTTAAAAGATTTGACAAATGGCAAGGAAAATCAATTTGGACTGGACCGGGACTTGAATCTGTGACCTCTGGCTCAACGCAACGGCGCCCTTACCACCTGAGCTATCCAGCCCTCAGATGGCAGCCTTCCCAAATGGTCAACCATCTTTGCTTGGGCTCGCTCTCGCCATTCAGGGGTATTTGACCAATGGTCCAGCCTCATGGATGGTAGCCTTCGCAAATGGTCAACTATCTTCGCTTGGGCGCGCTCTCGCCATTCAGAGGCATGTAACCAATGTTCCAGCCCGTATTGGTGGCAGCCTTCCCAAATGGTCAGCTATCTTCGCTTGGGCTCGCTCTCGCCATTCAGAGAGGTGTTTGACCAATGATCCATCCCTTATAGATGGTAGTCTTCGCAAATGGTCAACATCCTTTACTTGGGGGTCTTGGGCGCGCTCTCGCCATCCAGATTGATCCATCCCTTATAAGATGGTAGCCTTCGCAAATGGTCAACATCTTTACTTGGGCGCGCTCTCGCCATCCAGAATGATCCAGCTCTTATACATAGATGTCAGCCTTCCCAAATTGTCAACAAGGCCTTGCTGACTTTCCTTGGGCGCGCTCTCGCCATTCAGAGGCATTTAACCAATAATCACCTTAAACCCGATTAATAGGCTTAAAGGGGAATGAAACCCAGAGAAAACTGTTGGTCACGTCATTTTACCTGTATTTGTATAGCCGACTAACTGTATTTGTAGCCGACTTTGAGAAATTTCTCAACTTTGATGGCCGGAGCCCACTAAATAACTCAGGTCTCTTTTTCCCGCTGGAATTTGGACATCCAAAAGCCTGGCAGTACACCATCGTTCAGATCACGAGTGTATAACTGCACGCAGTATATACTGTACATGTAGTAGGGGTACATCCGTCCGGGCCCATGCGGGAGTTTTCCGTTGCGATGTCATACCCCCCGCAGTGACTGGCGGGCCATTCGAAAAGATGGTGGTTTGCGGGAACGCGAATTCGACCGAATTCCATGATTTTTCCCTCTTTATGAAACTCTTAGGTGAGTAGCACATAGGTAATAATTGTAGGTTATTTTAACACCCATTCAGATCAGCCAACATTTTTCTCTGGGTTTCAATCCCCTATAAGACCAAACACTGGTCGTATTCGGAGGTGTATTTGAGGACACGTGCCGAACGCAATTCATTAGTCAAAGCATTTCTATTTTGACAAGCCCACAGTCACATATCTCAAAAAGCTTGAATAAGCACACACATTTGACAAGGTCAGACCATTAGCCTATCTAAAGAGATTCTTCACGATGCAAGCGAATGTCTATTTTCGTGTACATATTTTTCAGTTCTCTGCATCCAAACTACTTTTAGAGAGTTGTGTTTCACAGGAATTGAATGACCCAATTTTTGTTATAGCATTTGCTAATTGAATATGTCAGTTGCGAGTGTTTTTAACATTTTGGATCCTCGGTACGGTGCTCACAGTTAAACACGTCCGTGCATACTGTCCCTGTACTGGATGAGTCTATTGCCAGATGCTTATAGGGAAAGAGAAATTGAGAGAGAGAAAAAAAGAAAAAAGAGGACACATTGAATTTTGAGGGAGGAAACAAAAAGGCGACTTTTGACAGACAGGTCCCGTCGATACGAGGGGAATTGGAGGCATCCGGGGAGGAAGAAATCGGAGGAAGTCCCCGTGCGCCTGGCTGTCACATCGCGCTAAACTCTCCCGTGCCTATTGTCACTTCCAAAAAGCTGGCTTCTGGCCAC
The DNA here is from genome assembly GCA_949987565.1 of Luidia sarsii. NCBI lineage: Eukaryota > Metazoa > Echinodermata > Asteroidea > Paxillosida > Luidiidae > Luidia > Luidia sarsii. The sequence continues at coordinate 8,307,571 of OX465109.1, forward strand.
ACCACCGTGCCACAGACGATATAATGCTTCCCCCTCCCCCACAATCTTAAAGGTATCCCTCCACCTCTCCCTCTCTCTCCCTCCTTGTAACTCTCTTCCTCCAACTCTCTTTCTAATTCTTCCTCCCTCTCTCTTCCTCTCTCTCGCGCTCTTTATCTCTTTCTCTCTCCCTCCCTTCCCTACTCTCTCTTCCTCTCTCTCCCTCTCTCTTCCTCCCTACTCTTTCTCTCGTTCTCCCTTCCCCCACCCTCTACCCTCTCTCTCCCTCCCTCTCTCTCCCTCCCCCCCTCTATCTCTCTCCCTCTCTCTCCATATCCCCTCTCTCTCGTTCTTTCCATCCCCTCCCTTCCTCTCTCTCTCCCTTCTTCACTCTCTCTCCCTTTTTCTCGTTTCTATTCGCGCAGGAACATAATCAAATGGATTTTCATTTATGAAAACAAAATATTAAGAGCAGAAAGCCAAAGTCGATTGGACTGATTAGAGGCTGAAACATATTCAGTGTTTGAGGTTATAGTTATATGCTGTTTGAAAATCACCGTCTTGTTGAATAGGGCTGGTTTGTCCTTTCACCTCATTACTCCAACCTTGCGGTGACACCATGCAGGTAGTATCATCTCTTAAGAGAAGGAGCATGGTTCTGAAAAGAACCGGTAACTGTACTCTATACCCATCGTCAGGGGTATACTCTGCCGTTATTAGTCCACGGACGACGGGGAGAGTATACACTACCGGAAACGTTGAGTTACCGGCATTTGTCGGAGCCATAGGCTACTCCTTCTCGGAGATGATTTACATGGTGTCACTACAAACCACCTATTTTCCCCCATAATAATTATGTACTTTGAGGTAAACCCTATAACAGAGCCATACTCCTCGAACCCTTACATGCTGTCACCGTAGACCTTCCGCATTGTGCCTCCACCGTACAAACCTCCCGGTCTTATCAAGGCCCCGCAATCTATTCCTAAGCGGTACAAGAAAGGTCAACACATTTACAACAAACACCAACCTGCGTCCTAACAAACACAAAATATGTTTTCGTTTACGAGGAAGTTTTATGTGCAAGCGCTGTCGACACGAGTCCCACGGCAACACGCTCGATATATCACGAGAAAGGGGCGCCGTTGTTTCTTTCTCTGTATTACATCATGAGTCAGATGAGCGATTGAGGCGTACATTTCGCAGGTGCGTATTTTCCTGCGCGTTTTGAGCTAAACCACGCCGGCGATGTGTGGGGGTGATAAGGTGCCTGGACTGTTTTGTCAATTCGAGTTGTGTCTGAGAATGTACGGGTACTCCCCCCTCTCCTTTCTCTGCAAAGAGCGCGGAGCTCGGGTGTGTATATGGGATTCCTGGGGGATAGGTTCTCGGGGCAATTTCCAGAAGTGCAGGTTCAGTAATAGTATGCTTTCCCAGATGAAAAGCGAGCCTCGTCTCGAGGTGAGAGATATAGGGCCTGGGCTGTCCGTCTTTCGACCTTTCTGCGAGGCGCAGGTCTGCCTTCGAGAAAGATCCTATCATAGGATCCACACATTGGACCCTTCGTCACGGTTCATGCACCGTTTTGTCGTGTAAGAAATAGTTTATTACTCGCGAGTAACAATTCTATTTGTCGATGCTTGGGTGAAGATTGCTCGAAAAGTACAGCATCTCAGACCGTAAGATTTCAACATGAGGATAACATCATGACCATCTACAAACTGTGTAAATTAGAAGGAAATATGTGAACTTTCGATGTTTCCCGATCTTCCCAATGTTGTATTAGGCCTTGAAGAATTCGTTTTGAAGTGGCATAATAATTATGATGATGCTTCAGCTCAAAGACGACGTGCGACCGCAAATTGAACGCTCAGATCCGCCTGGAAGCACTGAAACCCGGCTGTGATTATGTCGCGGATGGGCGTGACACGGTTACGTGAATGACACCAGCGGTCGTGCGCGTGGCGTGGCGGGGGTGGGGACCAGTCACGCGCAAGACGGCAGAGAACCAGTGACGCCTATACGAGAGCCGCACCAATAATGGGCGATTAGCGCAGTTTTTTTCAAACGTCACTGGTTTATGGGTACACACGAAAAAGAAAACAACAACAACAATGTAACCACCAGTATGGTTTTGTATTCTCCAAGCGTCACTGGTTTATGGGTACACACGAAGAAGAAAAAGCACACACCAAAGTAACCACCAGTATGTTTTTTGGTGTTTTTTTTTACCAGCGTCATTGGTTTATGGGTACACACGAAGAAGAAGGAAGAAAAACACACAGAAGTAACCACCAGTATGGTTTTGTATTCCCCAAGCGTCACTGGTTTATGGGTACACACGAAGAAGAAAAAGCATACACCAAAGTAACCACCAGTATGTTTTTTTTTTACTAGCGTCATTGGTTTATGGGTACACGAGAAGAAGAAGGAAAAAAACACACCGATGTAACCACTTGTTTGGTTTCGTACTTTCGTTTTTCCCCAGCGTCACCGGTTTATGGGTACACACGAAGAGAACGAAAAACACACACACACACACCGAAGTAACCACAATGGTGCAAATCGTGTTTCATTGTGTCTGGACAGAGCAAAAAATAGATTCATAACGGATTATTTTTGTTTTGGGAGGGGGATTGGGTTGGAGTTGGAGGGGGAGTTGGCTAATGTTAGGCGGTAACTGGATTGACATTAGAGCGTATTGGGCTTGATAACCCCCGCCTTATAAGCGATGGCCCACTTCCCGCGGACATTTAAGTCATCAATACCTGCCAGCACTGGCAACGGGGTGCGACGCAAGTCTTGACTCCGTCACTTGACTCCAATGGAAATACAGAAAAAGCACAGAGTCATTCACGAGTCGATTGTGCCCTTGTCTGTGGGGCTAAAGCACTACCGGGGTTAGGGTGGGGAAAGAGAAGAGAAATATTATGCACGGTGGGAAAACAACGGGGGAGGGGCGGTTGGGTTAAATTGGACACACGTGAGTGAAATATCGGCACCTATTATGTATACGTGCTACTTCCAGCGTTGGCAAAGGACACGCAGAGTCCTTCAAGCACTTACTGACCAAATGAACTTTTTGTTCTCAATTGGTGTCCGTGAAACAAAACTCCTTCGTAATATAGTCGGGTGCCCGGCAAAAGAACACAAGTGCGTTCAGACGCTAATATCCCTTTATGCATGGAACAAGTTTCGGCAGGTCCGTTTCATGCCATTTCAGTTTGACAAGTAGTTTTTACGTCATCACGACAAAGTGTATGAACACGGTATTTGGAGAGTATAGGAGGGTTTGCGGTGACACCGTGTATGAGATCTCTTAAAGAAGAGGTGTGGTTCTGAAAAAAGAACCTGATTGATAACTCAGGATAGGATTGAAGCGGGCACAAAATGTAATAAATAATTGGTGATTGAAAGACGAAGACCTTAGTGGATTTTGTTTGCCTTTATGCCCTTCTGCAAGGCACCGTATCTCTTTCTTTTCCTCCCTCCTTTTCTCTGCTAAGTCGATTTCTCCGTCAAATGAGACATCTGTATTTCCGTGTTGTGATATTCAACAAAATGTTGAATGCAGTTCGGTGCGATCGGTGACCTATACCGTACGATATTGCGAGGTTAATTAATAACTTAATTGTTCATTCCTTAAACAGGGGCCAGTTTCATAGAGCCGCTTAAGCGTGAAATCTTGCAAAGCATGAAAAGTACACCACGTGTAAGCAGGACCACGAATCCCGTGTCAATGTGATGCCAATCGATTTTGACTTGTACTGCCCGATTCTCCAACTTCGCATGAAATAAAAGTTCTGGTTGGCAAGGTGATCCTATGAAATCTTGACTTTTTTGCGCTTCAGCCAAATTTGGTACCTCTATTCAATTGACCGCAGATCATTATATAGGTGTCATTAGTATCTCAGAACCGCGCTACCAAGTTGGCTTTGCCGCCTAGAACGTACAGCGTAAGGCGCTATAAGGCAATGTTCAGGGGGCAGGGGTTGGGCTCGGGTTGTATACGGGGGGCACAGGGGACAGCGGAACGAGCTCGCTATCGGTCTCCAGATCGTTTCACTTGGCTTCCCTTTGGTTAGCATCCTAATGATTCCAAGCCTTTCCCCTCACCCTCCCCCCCCTCACCCTCACCCTCCTCCCAAATGCCAACCGCTATGGCTGCATCAACGGGAGCCCACGCATGTTATCATACACACACTCTCTCTCTCTCAACCAAAGTACATTGATAATGCGGAGGAGGCGGTTCGTGTCTATCTCCAGATGCAAGTGAAGATCGACGCACACACCCCGGAAACGAGCGGCCGAGGTTTCGATCTCCCTCGCGAGTGATTATGACCTTCACATGCAGCGGAGTATGTAGGTCATGAGGAGTTCTGCAGACGAGGCCGTTCATGTCTTGTTTAGAATGACCAACTTCGGAGGCAAAATAGCGAGATGAGATGGCAAAGGAGCGAATAACCCCACATTCCTTCCCTCTGACGGTGAATTCCCCCAGGAAGAAAGACATTGAAACAGAACAGGGAACGGAACGGAACACGACAGTGCAGGACAGAACAGGACAGGACAGGAGAGGACAGGAGAGGACAGGACAGGACATGACAGGACAGGACAGGACAGGACAGGACAGGACAGGACAGAACAGGACAGTAAAGTACAGGACAGGGCAGGGCAGGGCAGGGCAGGGCAGGACAGGGCAGAGCAGGACATGACAAAACAGGACAGGGCTGGACGGGACAGGGCAGGAGTGGACATGACAGGACAGGACAGGGCAAGGCGGGGCAGTGCAGGGCAGGACAAAACAGGACAGGGCGGAAAGGGACGGGACGGGATGGGACGGGACGGGACGGGACGAGACGAGACGAGACGAGACGGGACGGGACGGGATGGGACGGGACGGGACGGGACGAGACGGGACAGGACGGGACAGGACAGGACAGGACATAACAGGACATGACAGGACAGGGCAGGACAGGACAGGACAGGACAGGACAGGACAGGACAGGACAGGACAGGACAGGACAGGACAGGACAGGACAGGACAGGTCAGGACAGGTCACGGCAGGGCAGGGCAAGGCAGAGCAGGGCAGAGCAGGACAGTGCAGGACAGTGCAGGACAGGACAGGACAGGACAGGACATGATGCATGATGCATGCATGCAGCGTATAAACGGCCCGTGATGTCATTCCACCAAGGGAGACCAGTGTAATTCGTATGGTGTTTGTGCTTCATTAATAGTATAGATCTATATAATTGTCTTGTAAAATTTGAGCAAGCCAGTACAGTAGGGTCGCCGGATTCTTTGGCAAAGGTGCTTGGAATAAATGGAAAGATATCGAAAGCTACCATGACATAATGAGAAAGGTCCTACTAGGATCGAAACGTCAGGCCCACTAAATTTAAGATTTGCATTTTGGTAATTTTAGTCAGTAAAGCAGTTTGCAACATTTTTGTATATCACTTTATGACATAATGTAGTTTTCAATAGTAATAGTCAGAAATGTATGCAATCGTTTGGATATGATTGCATCGACTTTTTTTGTTTCATCAATAAACTTCTCGAATACCTTTATAAAAAAAATAAGATTGACTCAGACAGGGCCAACAGTTGAGGGAAAATAATGGAGATATTAGGGACGGGTGTGTTGAGTGACAAGTCTGTGAAAAAAAAGTCAAGCGAATAAAAGGGTCGAGGGCTTGGCCCGCCTGGATCGATGCACGGTGTGATCCGTCAGTCACCGTGACTGGCAGCCCGTTATCTCCGGGGCTCCCGCGTCGGGGAGACGGGCAACCGTCCCCGGCCGCGGCCCGCTCGCTAAACGGTAACAGACACGTCTCTCGCAAGATGACGGAAGACAGGGGGGAGGCAGGCGTGCGAGTTTAGGATGGGTGGGGGAGGAGGTTGGAAGGCTGACATCCACTCGACTCCGGCAGTATTATAGGCCTACACCCATCACCCCACCTCTGAGCTGACCTCATCAGAGAGTAGTGAGGGCGAGTATCCTGATCAAATCTAGATCCGATTTCAGCCGCTAAAAGGCCCAATACAATATTGGGAAGATCGGGAAATATCGATGTCCACAGATTTCCTTCTAATTTACACAGTTTGTAGATGGTCATTATAGAATCCTCATGTTGAAATCTTTCGGTCTTGGATGCTGTATTTCTCTAGAAATCTTCACTCAAGCATCGACAAATAATTTAATACTCGCGAGTAATTTAACTATTTCTTACACTACAGAACGGTGCGACGGTTTTTGTTTACATTTGTCTACTTTCTCAGATGACCATTTGAGCTAAAAAACTTCGCAGGATTTCTTTTTTCGAATGTTTAATGGTTTAACACACAAACTGTGGCAATCTTTTGACTTTTTTGTACATGCCTTTAAGCGTGAAAATCTGCTAAGCGGGAAAGGTCTTCCCTGCATAATGTAAATAGGATGACAAACCACAATGCGATGTGATGTCTATTGCTTTGTGCTCGTATTCCTCCTCTTCTTTACCTAGCGTGAAACAACGATGAAGTTTTGGTTAATGGCAAAGTGATCCTATAGAAATCATGACTTTTTTTCGCTTCGGCAAATTTTAGCGCTTAAAGGGATAGCACAACATTGGTCGAGGTAAACGATTAGCATCCATACGTTGTCTGATCCAACACATGCATGAAATAGCACACCTGAGAAAATGTTAAGCTCTATCCGCCAATCTATAGTCTCGAGAAAATAGTGAAAAACCGCTTCATTTGTTTCGCGAAAAGGGGTGAGACGTAAACGATTTCTTTACTCTTTTCTACAAAAATACAGCACTTTAGGCAGAAATATTTCAGTGCGAGGTTTCTACTATAGGCTAACCATCTTCAAACAGTTTTATGTAAATCTGTGAACATTTCTGTTTTTCGATCTTACCAATGTTGTGTAGGGGCTTTAAGCGGGTCTATGAAATTGGGCCCAGATCGCAGGAGGTTAATGAGGATCGGCGGGAATGACGCGGTCCCTTCCGACGTGTTGCCATATACACGTAATTATTAATAGACGATACCGCGATGGCGTTCGTCTGGTGTGCCGTCACGCCCGCACGGGGGCTACGAGCTAGCTGACTGATAAGCGCCACGGATCAATGGGAGTGAACCAGGTGAGGGATGGGGGGAAGAGGGGTGGTGGGGTTGGTTGCATGTGGTTCGATTTCGGAGCGATATCCTCCGTGAGGGAGAGCAGCGATCAGAGCCCGAGGGGGTGTGGTCGCGGAGGTGCGGTGGGCTCATCCTCCGATGAGAGGAATTGGCGGCAGGTATACCGCCGGAGGACGTCCTATGTCAGAGGCTCGGGTCTCATTTTTTTATCTTTTTAACGGCTCAAGACCAAGACCAATTCCAAATGCGTAGGAGAGTCAATTGACGGGCCAGGTGCATGACATATCACGGATTCACAGGTCATTGGGGAGCGCTTGCTTAGCTCTGTGGCGAGTATAGGCTCCAGACTACCTTGATTTGAGCATTATTCACTGTGGAGCAATTATAGATGCCCTAACATGGATTCCATACATTCGGAATGAGAAAGCAATCTGACTTCGATTTGTATATGTCTCCCATCGGTGGAGTTGGTTCTAGTGAGTCTTCCTACCTATTCTGCGCAAAACATCTCCGCTAAGGTCCACATAAGGTAGACATACCGGAGGACTCTTGGTACTCCACAGCGTGTAGGCCTATATTGTTTCGCCCCGTTTTGCCTCTTGAACTTCATAGAGCCTGCAGTGTCGATCCTGACAGGGTCTCGTTCGCTCAGATTTATCCCTTTCATTGTGCAAGATAGTGAATGGAGCTAGACCCCTCTCTTCGCCCTCTTTTTATTCTATCTCAGTCGCTCTCTCTTTCTCTCTAGCAGTTGTCCCTCTCTCCCTCTGTTTCTCTCTCTCCCACTCTCTATATATACATCCCTCCCCTCTCTCCCTCCCCTCTTCTCTAGCCAACTCTCTCCTCCGTCCTCCCCTCTCCTCTCTCCTCTCTCTCCTTTATCTCTCTCTTCCCCCTCTTCCTCCCTCCCTCTCCCTAATTATTGACACCTCTAGTTCCCGCAGTCTCTCCCCACGCAAGATACCGGGTCATTAGGACACAAGCCCTTCAATTATCGAGTGCCTTTCAAGTCCGTCGGGTTTGGGTGTGTTGTGGTCCGTCACGTCTGTCCGCGGCCCGGACCGATGCCGGGGTCTTGAAGCTACAAACTTGCTGCTTGCGCGAGTCGGGGGCTGGCTCCGTCCTCTCTCCCTCCCCCCCCCTCTCTCTCTCTCTCTCCCTCCCTCCCTCTCGCCTCTCTCTCCCTCTCTCCCCCTCTCTCTCTCTCCCTCCCCTCTCTCCCCCTCTCTCTCTCTCCCTCCCCTCTCTCTCCATCCTCTCCCTCCCCTCTCCCTTTCTTACTCTCTCTCTCCTTCCTCTTTCTCTCCCTCTCACACCTCTCTCTCCCTCTCTCTCCCTCTCCCTCGCTCTCCCCTCCCTCTCTCCTCTGTCTTCATCTCTCTATCCCTCTCCTCTTTTCCTCCTCTCTCCCCTCCTCTCTCTCTCCCCTCCTCCCTCGATCCCCTCTCTTTCTCTCCCTCCCTTTCTCCCTCAAATAATTTTTTGAAACGTCTGAAAATAGAGTAAGTCTATAATGCAAACTAATGGAAACGATGGAAAAACCGTGAACGAAATTTGCCCAAGTCCATTGTGAATCAGAAATGGTCTGATCATGACCGAGATGACCTACACGCTGCAAATGTCACAGGTGCGCTTCGCTGATGGCTTAACTCAATTCCATCATTTTGTAATAAGGGTATAGGAATAAGGAAGGGCCACTGTTTGTCCCGAAAGAGGCAAAAACAGTTTAGGCAAGTTGCCAAGGCACCGAGGTCAAAAGGTAAAGCTATAAAAAAGGGACACTGCAATTTTCAATAGAATGGGCTGAAGCATTCCCGTGTTTGCTGGATAATTCTCAATTAGAGGCCTCTTGCTTCTCCCCCCCCCCCAAAAAAAGGATTTCGAGGCTACGGTGACATGGCATAGGCCTCCATACAATACAAGTGGAGAGCTTCCCTTATAAAAGTTTGGGGTCCCGGACCAGCGAGAATGCAAAGGGTACGCTGGCCCCCTTGATCACTTTTGAAGCCCAAATTTAAAAGAAAAACAAACAAACAAACACCCATGATGAAAAGTAGGTCTAAACTCTGAAGTTCACGTTCCTGTCAATGTTGATAAAACGACACAAGAGGGCGCCATCCAATTACAAAAAAACGGGTCTCGCGTGCACGTGGAGAATCGCATTCGGATTTTTTTTTTTTTTTGCGTGTGCCGCCTTTTAAAGCGTTCGGGGGAGGAGGGGAATGAGAGGTGCCCGTATGTATTTTCAGCCTGCCAGCTTGGACTTCTTTGACAGATCCTGCCAGACCAGGCCCACATCACGGGCACCACGTGGGCTCCATTAGAAGCCCCATTCGGTCCGAATGTATAGGCAACGCGACACCGATGTTTGACTTCACTGACGCAGCAAAAAATATAAAAATCCCTCCACGTCAATCCCTCCACCGATAGACAGATTGAAGAAAGAAAGCAAAAACACGCGCACATGCACGCGTACTTAAAAAGTTCATCGTGTACGGCAGAGAAATATCGGCCACTCTCATTCGACACCCAAGGTGTGATTTTGAGTGATTAACGAGCTAGGTTAGACAGCTCGATCGCACACATCGAAAAAAAAAAATCGAAAAGAGAGAAAGAGTCGAGACTCCCGCGTTCAGAAGAGAGCGATGATTCAAGGGACTATGTCACGTTTGTCCATGTCACGGCCTAGTTCGTGTAAATACAAAAATTAAGGAGTGGTTTCCTTCCCCGACTCCTCAGTCTGAGGGGGGAGAGGGGAGAGGTGGGGCGGGGAGCGCCTTTAAACAAAAAAACCCGCCGTCAATCTGCACCGGTCCGGGCAATTAAGGGCGCTTGTTTCTCGCACCTATGTAAATTAATTTCACTCCTGTCTGGCCAGTGTGTGGTCCGCTGGGCTTTCCCTGGCAAACTCGGATTCGGAAAGAGAAGTGGGGTGGTTTGAGGAAAATACCCACCTCCTCCCACCCAAAAAAAAAAATAAAAAAAAAAAATAGGCGAGGTTCATCGCAGTGCACGCCGAATTCAAATACCAGAATAATTCCACTGTTTTTCTGCAGGTATCAATTGTTCGTGTTACAGTATACAGGTGTGTTATGCGCTATGAGTGCACGGGAGGTCTGAAACACGAGCCAAGGAAATGGCAAATTGAGCACAAGCTCGGAAGTGTAAACTGACGAGGTTCTTTTTTATTTTGCTTCAAAATCCCTATACAACATTGGTAAAAGTCACAAGATGGCCACAGTGTGTGTGTGTGTTAAACCATTAAACATTGCCAAAAATAAATCCTGCTGAGGTTTTTTTTAGCTTAAATGGTTATCTGAGAATGTAGAAAAAGGCAAACAAACCCGCACCGTTCTGTAGTGTAAGAAATAGTTTATTACTCGCGAGTAATAAACTAGTTGTCGATGTTTGAGTGAAGATTTCTCGAGAAGTACAGCATCCCAGACTGTAAGATTTCAACGCAAGGATTCTATCATGACCTCCTGTATACAAACTGTGTACAATTTTAAGGAAATCTGTGGACATCGATGTTTTTTTCCCCGATCTTGACAATGTTGTGCTGGGCCTTTAAACAAAAAATGATGTTTGTTTATTGGGAGTCGATGAGTTTTTGGTTGTAATGTCGAAAACGGAGTTGTTTAGCACGGGGAACCGGGCGAGAGGGAGGGGCGGGGGAGAAGTTCAGAACCCGAGACTGTCATCTGCGCAGTGGATGGAACTTGAAATGGACACCCGCCGTTCTGGCCAGAAGTATGACGGCTTCTCGGGGAAAGCTTATTGGGGCCAGATGGCGTCTCCAAAACTTCCGTCCGCGTGCGGACTGTTTCTTCCGCCGAGCAAAAAGAAAAAAAGGGGGGAAAGGGGAGGGGGCTATAGTTTAATGAGCGGAAGCGGTGCTGAACATTTCTGTTGCCGTATATATACCTTTCAGTTTCACAACCGTATCCCTTTTGTTGTTGTTGCATCATTGTATCAAGGCAGCCTGCCGTGACCGTGTCTGCATTTTGTCCATAAGAGTTAACATGCACATGCCGTTTCTGTTTCATTCAAAATGTTGTATTTGTTGCGAAGCATTCTTGCGTTCCCTTTGAGAGTTAGTTTGCGTCTGCAGGGTTGATTGGAAGAATTTAAGTCGTGCTTTAGTTCTTTCAGTAACCCTCCGTTAGTGTATACTGTACTCGGCGCAGTTGGTCTACAGGCGCCGTCGGCAACGCCCCGAACGTGCACCGCTCGGTTCACTATATTATCCTATGTTCTGTTGAGTCGTTGCATACTCTAGGGACCCAGAATTGGTCTCCGTATCATGCATTCATTCAGTTCGTCCTCGTCGATCACGGTAGTGTTTAGCAACACAACATATTTTCTTGTAAGTTTGATATATTTTTTGTCAGGTAGCCTGTTCAACTGATGAACAATACGAAGTTACGAGTAGCTCTTCCCCAGTCATTCATCAGAATGGATTGACAGCATAGCATTGCACATGATGAAGTACCGTATAGCTGTGAATTGCAACGGAAGCACTCTTTCCAACTGGTTGGTCGTTATGTGCTATAGCCACACGTTGCTATCACTCACAAAGCCGTTGTTGAGACGATGTCTCGTTGCGCATGGTAGTCTTTCGGTAGTGTTTCGTAGGTCTACCATTTAGAACTAAGCGCGTTCTCTGCTCTCGTGTCGTAAGGGAAACCGTGTAGATTGATTTCAAGATTTTAGGCGAAAGTTCAGCAACCCGAGGTCGCTTGTATCCCCTTCAGTTTCATTTCCGATCCAATAACAATAATTATTTCATAGTTTATTTACGTTGAACATTTTATAAGCCATACGTTTTATGTTGATGTAACTCAGGGCACATCATCCGATGGATAATGGAGAATGTGTTGTCCTGGGGTAAAAAAGAGATACCAGTTGTTGAATATTTTTTAAAAACTTGTGCTCAAAAACACTTCAAAACACGTGAAGGTGTTGAGCTTCACTTTAGCGAAACATCTTCCGATAACCTAAGGTAAATTGTGCAGCAGTGTGCTCGCTTATAGAACTGATTTTCTCAACCATCGCAATACTTCACCTATAGTACCTTAACATAATTATATATTAACTCCAGATTTGGATTTCACAAAGCCTTACGACGCATGGCTCCTTAACTTTACCACGGATAACTCATCGTAAGTTGGGATAGACCATGCGGTTTCTGCGTATCACTCATCGTCTTGCGATTGATCGATATTCACGATGAGTTTGATGAAGTCGACCACAGTATAATAGACTTGATAATGCACGATAATGCACGCATATCTCTCGCTATGCGTTACAACGCGGGAAATGTAGGCCTACTGTATACAGTATGCGAGCCATTGTCTCTATCGCAGTCAAATCGCTTGCTGGACCCTATGAACGCCTATGAACTTCAAACTACACTGTACCGGAGAAGAGCGTTGACTTGAGTCTGTCTTTCTCTGGTATAGAGGGCTAACTCCCCATATGCTACTCAGATGTGCGTCCGGCCAATCTAATTCGTCTAGTTAGCCGATACCAGTAAATTGGCTGCAATGTTGTTATTGCACATGCATACAGTAATCATTCCCATGCCGCTTGCATCTTCATTATAGGCACGCGCGCATTCTAAAGAGGGTTCCATTGCTCCGCTGTCCTTGGGGCGCGGTTATATGGGTTTCTGAACGGCGTCACGCTAGCCGAATCCATTTGTATTCATATTGGTGTCCGTCATATTTTGCGACTTGAATAAGGCTGTGGTCGGTGATCCCGGTAGTGCTTAGCAGTCCATTCGGGTAGAGGGCGTTAGCTTTGGTAGCTTTATCAGATGGATTGACAGCATTGCACCCGATACCGGTACTAGCCGTTAATTACTACGGAAGCTTTGTCGGTGATCAACTCCACGACTTGATCCAGCGAATTTGAAGAATGTTCTGTTCATTGTGGATCGGATCGAATGAACAGAACATTCTTCAAATTCGCCCCAAAGCCGAAATTGTTTTCCTCCTTTTTCTTCTCAACGGTGAAGGACTTGGACACACGATCAGTTGAGCTTGTCAATAGCCCGCCATTGGAGGTGTTTACATTTGAATTAAAGCAGCATCGTTCAAATATTCTCACACATTTTTTTCACAAGTATTTTCATGCAATAAACGCATCATCATCGTCATCATCATCATCATCATCATCATCGTCATCATCCCCATTATCGCCATCATCGCCACCATCGTCACCATCGTCATGATCGTCATGATCGTCATGATCGTCATGATCGTCATGATCGTCATGATCGTCATGATCGTCATGATCGTCATCATTGTCATCATCGTCATCATCGTCATCATCGTCATCATCGTCATCATCGTCATCATCGTCATTATCGTCATCATCGTCATCATCGTCGTCATCGTCATCATCGTCGTCATTGTCATAATTGTCATAATTGTCATCATTGTCATCATCGTCGTCATCGTCATCCCCGCCATTACCGCCATTACCGTCATCACCGTCATCACCGTCGTCATCACCACCATCACACACCCAAAATTACAACCACCTAAAGTTTTCCAATAAATGTAATACTTGTTTTAAACAGATAAGTTGTTAACATCGATTTAAAAGTGACAACACTGATACGGTAGCGTGTCTAATGTGACATGCAAGTTTATTCCAGAGATGAGGTGCACAATAGGCTCGATCCCCAATAGTAGTCTTACCCCGACCCGCAGGACAGTTAGAAAGGCACCGTCACTAGAACTGCTAAGATGGTAACGAGACGGGCCATGACAAGTGGTGACGGTTCCCTGAGATGCGCCCTCTTCCTCACCCACCAATCCACCCACCCACCCACCCAGCCAGCTACCCACCCATCCACCCACCTTCGTCCCATCGCCCGACCACTGCATGCTACGGCGAGGAGACAGTATAGGCCAATATCAATCAAAGGCGAACACAAACATTAATCGACGCGAACAGTGGGGAAAAAAAAGCTCCGTCATTTTGCAAAAGAAGTGACGGGAATGACGCCGGCGTTTTAACGCAGAAAACATATGAGGCTTGCAGAGCCCATCCATCTTGTGCTGAAAGAAATAGGTCATGTGTTACAGCGTAGCTTAATCAGTTGCGTACGTGACAGGGATAGACTTGTCATGCGGTTTGCTCTTATTGTTTCCCCGTGAACCTAATTGCTGCCTGTCACAGTACAGTTCCATAGATGGAGCATCGAGGTAATAGTCCAGTGTCGTGTACATCCCACCCAATTCTTGAAATCCAGGATAAATCCACTTTTATACGACGGATGAACCCATCACGCTTGCGATTGATACTTTAACACGCGATGCATTGTCTGTCGGTCTGCGGTAGGTGGCAAATTAATGATACTTTGGGTGAAATCGACTTCAGCTATTATAGGCCTATACGTGAGTTTCGGATATGTTTTCAAGTAGGCCTTCCCAGGATTAGGACTTTTCCTCCCTGAGTTTATATAGAACGGTCTCGCAGTTTGAAACAATTTTAGTATAATTATTTATACGGGTAGTTTAGAGTACAGGCAATGGTAGGGGGTTATGGGACTAGGGCTGTGGCCGAAACGACCGTGTAAGCATTGGTTGTACTGCAGTCTGAACGCAATTACACGAAGGTCAGGCCATAATAGGCGGGTATAATCAAAGTTGCATTGCCACTGTCGAGTCCGCGGCTAAGCGTTTTCTCACCGGCGAGCCACGCCGCTTCCCGGCGGGGCACCCGACCGACGGGACCGACGGTACCGGCGGCCGTGGCGCGGTGAGCCCGCCCCGAGCGCCTCGGTGCACTTTGCACAGCCAACGCCCCGGCGATCGCGTGACATAACTGCTAAATCGTGCTTACGTTTTCGCCAGAAAATAGCCTTCAGAACAAATGACTTATTAGTGATTACCAGTTGGCGATATGACTGAGTTTAACATTTCTGTTGCGTTTGCTAGAATCCTTCAGCCTCTGCTATAAGTTTACCAAGTAAGCCGATACAAGAAACCACTCATAATTATGTTGATAAGGATCTGAAGAAGTACAGAGAGAAAAAGGGAAAGGTTTATCATAGTTGTAAGTATACAGCAAGGACGCAGTTATTAGTAATATAATCCCATATGTAAACCACAACATCACGAAAGTGGCAGAAAGTGAAGTGAGACACCACACATTTAATAAGGATAATCAAGCATTTGCAGCGAACCGTTAACCACAGAGCTTTAATATCATAACGAGCTCCTGGAATACCGTGAACAAAACATGACGTCATAGGCTAGATTATGATGTTTGCGTAGGCGAGAATTGTACTCAGTGAGGTTTGGCCCTGGCCTGGCCTACATTGTAGGTAGCTTTGTACGATGCCAAATTACTTCCAGGCAGGCAACCAGTGCAATGTAGGTAACTTTGTATGATGCCAAATTACTTCCAGGCAGGCAACCAGTGCAATGTAGGTATAGCTTTGTATGATGCCAAATTACTTCCAAGCAGGCAACCAGTGCAATGTAGGTATAGCTTTGTATGATGCCAAATTACTTCCAAGCAGGCAACCAGTGCAATGTAGGTATAGCTTTGTATGATGCCAAATTACTTCCGAGCAGGCAACCGGTGCAATGTAGGTATAGCTTTGTATGATGCCAAATTTCTTCCAAGAAGGCAACTAGTGCAATGCAGGTAGCTTTGTATGATGCCAAATTACCATCAAGTAGGCAACCAGTTCAATGTAGGTAGCTTTGTATGATGCCAAAGTACCATTAAGCAGGCAACCAGTTCAATGAAGGTAGCTTTGCATGATGTCAAATTACTTTCAAGCAGGCAGCCAGTGCAATATAGGTATAGCTTTATATGATGCCAAATTACTCCTAACCAGGCAACCAGTGCAATGCCGGACAGGGCAAACCCTTGCCCCAAAACAAAACACAATAAAACCTATTATAGCCGCCCTCAAATGACAACTTCTACCCCGCAGATTTGACGGCAGCTGATAAATCAGTGATCATCAGTATACAATATTGTAAACCACAACAATACCCGTAAAACGATCTCTATACAAAATAATAGACACATTCGGTAGCGATAGCGAGCGGCGTCAAGCTCAACCGAGACGGCTTTCAGTGCACGCCCACGGTCGCCAAGACCGCTCTGCACTGGACGTGGCGCACGTCTTCCCCTAATCGACTCCACATCCCACAACGATCCAGAGAAATGTCGGTAATTACTAATAACTGCCTTCGTGATGGTCACATCCGGTAATCATCTCCGACTTTTGGCATCTGTTGGCATTTCTAAATGAGACCAGGTGATTTGGGTAGAGATGAAATCACTGTAGTGTTATGGATGGGAGTGTATTTAATGAGGAGGGGGGGGGTTGTGGACTTCAAAGTTGTCGCTGTTTCTGTTTGGGTGACGAGATACCGGCAGGTGATTGTGGCTTTTGCTGGTGGCGATGTTGATGATGACGATTAAGATGAAAACACCGTCTATCGGTATTCTCCTCCTCATTCCATTCACAATCTTCTTCTTCGTCGTCACCATCGCCTCCATCACCTCCATCGCCACCACCACCCAAAGACACGCGATCAGTTGAGCGTGTCAATAGATCGCAATTGGAGGTGTTTAAATTTAGATGAAAGCAGCATTCAGGTCTTTTCATGAAAATAAACGCATCATCATCGTCGTCGTCATCATTGTCATCATTGTCATCATTGTCGTAATTGTCGTCATCGTCATCATCATCCCCATCATCCCCATCATCCTCATCATCGTCATCATCATCATCATCGTCATCATCACCACCACGATCATCACCATCACCACCACCATCACCACCACTATCACCACCACCACCGCCATCACCACCGTCGTCATATGTGACCCGGCACATCATAATGAGGAATAACCCCCACTTTTGAGATTTTGATATTTTCTAATGATGTGAAAGAGTGTACCATTAGCTTTCAAATGATATCAAAATTTCCTCCAATACATTAACTTTCCGAAAATACAAAAAAAAAAAAAAAATGGTTTTTAATCGAATTGACACGATACTTTGACTTTAGGCGTTGTTTACTCGAAAAGTGTTTTGGTGGGATATTCCTCATGTCGCTGTGCCTGGTCACATATATCATTACTAGTGACATCTTTAATGGTAGATTTGCCTTAAAAAAATCGTCTCCTGACTTCATAAAGATACGTTTTTTACGTCCGGACACTAAGTATGCAGCATGAAATGAGATGGGGGAACTATATGCACAGCGGAGGCGTTCTCAATGTAAGCGGAGAAGTGGGTCGACGCCTGGTCGGTTGCGATCCCGTCGACTGAAGAGGAGAGAGGGAGGCAGGCGGGGGGAAGGGGTGAAGGTTGGGAGGCAGCTGGAGTTTGTTTGCGGGGGAGGTGGTGCACTGACCCGCCGGCCTTGGACAGACGAAACCCGTCTCACCCGCAGAGCTCCAAGTTCGCGCGTTCTATCTCTGCCCTCCCCCTCTCTCCCCTCTCTCCCTCTCTCTGCCCCACTCTCTCCTCCCTCTCCCCCTCTCCCCTATCTCTCTTCCCCCTCTCTCTATCCCCTCTCTCTCACCTCTCTCTCACCTCTCTCGCTCTCTCTTCCCCCTCTCTCTCATCCCTCTCTTTCTCCCCCTCCCCCTCTCTCCCCCTCTCTCTCTCGCTCTCTCTTCCCCCTCTCTCTCTCTCCCTCTATCTCTCTCCCCCACTCTCAGTTTCTCCCTCGCTCTCTCAGTCTCCCCCTCTCTCTCTCCCCTCTCTCCCACCTCTCGCTCTGTATCCCTCTCTCTATCTCCTCCGCACCTCTCCGTCTCTGTCTCTGCATCTCAACCTCTATATCTTCTCTCTGCCACTCTACCTCTGTGACTCTCTGCATCTCTGCCTCATTTCTTTCTTTGCCTCTCTGCCGCTCTGCTTATCTCTCTGCCTCGCTACCTGTCTCTGTCTGTCCCTTCCTTTGCCTCACTAGTATAATTACACCTGTCTGTCTCTGTCCCAGTCTCTGCCTCTCTGTCTAAAATGCCTCCCCCTCTCTCCCTCTCTTCTCCTCTCTCTCCTCCCCTCTGCCATCTGCTCCTCCTCCTCTCTATTTGAGACAATTAAAAACCAGCGGGGTTGATGACCGCTCCTTGCCAGCCTCGTCAGTTTATCTTATTTCAAGGCGGTGGTATGGGGAGGGGGGGGGGGGGGGGGCTGGCCGAGTCTCTCGTGGCGTCGTGCACGGCCCAAAGTGAATTGTGCAAGGCGGCACGGGTATACGTGGCGTGACGTGTAACATGCCTATTGTGACACCACAGGGGCACCCCACTCACTTGATCAATCAATCGTTGGACCACGATTGGGTTAGGTTATTGTCGCAGTCCACCGGACTGGTGTTTGCGATGCTTCACAAATTCAGGATGTACGTGCATATTGGTGGAATACCTGGTATATCTGATGTACCTGTGCATTGATGGTGTACATGTATATACCAGACAGCATTACGATCAAGGGGGCACCAAAACCGGTACCACATCCGTCAATAGGAAACGCTCAAAAATAATAAACCGAACCTTAGGGCCTATAATGGGACTTGATTTCACGATTTCAAGGACGCGTGGTACACGGAAACTAGCCTTCGGCGTTAGATAGGACATCATAAGTAGACAGGTAGAGGTGAACGTGGTGCCCAGTACCGTGTAACAGAATCCTTGCTTTGTCATGAAGTAATACGAATCGCGTAATACCCGAATCACCAGGAATAAAGAAAATAATGTGGAGTGTTTTAGGGTGGGTATGCCAGGCCCTTTAGGAGTTCTTCATCAAATTTGAAGAAAAACAATGCCAACGCAGGACCTTGTGTGTCTGTGTGTGTGCCAGTCAGCGTCAGTCCCTACAGGTGACATTCCTCGTTTCACGCAGGATCTGGCCCCCCATCTCTGGTTGACTTCACCCGGTGGGGTTTCTGACCCGACAGACTGAGCTTACATACGGGGGCGCACAGACAGACCATGGACGCTGAGACACACAGACGGAGCATCTGTGAACAGCGCTCAGACAAAGAACGTGACGACGGCAAACGGCATTCTACGCCCGGTGGGTTTGGGAGTAAACCCAGCGAGCTCGCAGTGTCAATGACTTGTTATCTTTGTCTCTTCCTCAAAAATTGATACGTGCGGCCCGATGACAGCCGTCTAATATATAGTCCCGATGACTTTCGCCTCCTTTGGTTGACTGAAGATGTCTTGATTTCCATTGGTATCTTTTAGCGTATACCAGGGCGGTTCGCGGTTGGTATTGGGCCACTATTGGCAATGATCGCATTGCAGCTACCGGGAGCAGAAGCAGGAGTACCCCCATACATAACAGTGTACCAAATTTGTAAACGCAGGATATGAATCTATTTTCAAAAAGCGTCAGGTCCAGTACTAGCACTACAATATAACCCGAGAAGTATTGTGGTATACTCAGAGATTCTCAACGATTGAAAAGAATCTGAGATACGAAGGTCCAATCCTCAATTTTCAGTATGCCTACAAGAACTGAGAAACTTTTGGGTGTGGGATGATTGGCTTTGAAAGTGAGTGTTTTTTTTTCACAGTGTTCAATGGGAGCTCGATTTAGTGTTCTGCACCCCGAAGACATCGCTATTTTTGTGATGTAGCGCCCTCACCGGGCAGTATGAATACCAATCGCGCGTCTGTGCGTTCCTTCCGTTATCAAATCGTAAGCTCGAAACACTTATCCGGTTACACCGTCCACGAACCCCTCCCTCCCCACCCCCGCTGTGCGTAACCCTGGTTAACACCCCCTCCAGTCCAATGGGCAATCTGGGTGGAAGCTTCACCCCGTCACTGAATGTAAGCTGACACCCAGTGTGTCCGCGCTGGAGAGTGTCGGGTGGACCACTCATCGCTCCACGGGGGCAAACACATCCCGACAAAATCAGCGTGAGGTGTTGTGTCGAAAAACAGCGCCCCATCTCGCCCAACCTTTAACTCGTCATCGGAGATATTCTCCGAGGCTATACTTTTGTTTTGGGGGTATTCGCGAGTTATAGTTTTGTGGCAGAAGCTTTCGTCACCTTCGTTTCTCCCCAAAAACTAAACCTATATATATATATATAAAAAAATCAAAGAGCGACTTGTAAGTTTGAAGTGGGGCAGGACGGTGTTCAAGGTCGACTCGTCATTGACATGTATTTGAGGATGTGGACCGTGGAACCGTGCGACGAATCTCGTATACAACGGTCAGCGCGGTTTACAGACACACACAAACACACGTGCACATCCGCTAAGCTTCAACCCAGTTTCCCCTCCCCTCCCCCGACTCTCGTGACAGGCGAACGGCAGCCGCGTCTTTCCATCGCGGTCGTCTCGATCTGTGACCGTTTGTCAGCAAGGGTCGTTATTCATCTCATAAGGGCGGGAGGAGAAGGGGTGAGGAGGGGGTGGGGAGGGATTGGAGGGAGGGAGGGAGAGAGAGAAGGGGGAGATGGGGGAGGGAGGGAAGGGAGTGGAAGGGTGGAAGTTGGACCGGAGTGCCCCCCCCGTCCATTAAATTTCTCCTTTCCGTCGTCGTGGCCGCTGCTGTTGTTGTTGCTGCGGCCGTCGCTTTTAGTGAGGATGACGACAGGTGGCGCGCATGCGCGGTGGAAAGTGGATCAAGAGCCAAACCCGGCCCTGGCGTCGATTTCACCGGACCCATCGTAACTTACGATCGATCGCAAGACGACGAGCGATGCACAGAAACCACTCACACACAACTGTACGATGGGCCATCCGTCGTAAGCCGAGTTACGATGAGTCGTGAGGCTTTGTGTATAATCCAGCCCGGGTCCCGAAACTACGAGAACGACACCTGGACTAAAACAACTCCGACGATCCTTCTTTGGAGTCTTTCTAGGGGAAGTGGGAGCTCTCAGACAAATCCACAAGACAGGCTATCATGACTAACTCCTGGTGGGGAAAAAGAACTCTTTATGGCCTTGGTCTTCATTGACCCACTTCACAATCACAGGACGGGGATGGGCAGACGACCAGCTCACGAGAAAGAACACAACTCAAACAGAATCACAGCATCTCCAACAAACACGGGATGAGACAGATGGGTATATGGCGAGATGCCTCGGCGCATCTCACATCTCGGCGAAGGCGTCGAACGTTGGAAAGGGTGTACCCGATCTTTGAGCATTTTTGTCCGGTATTCGGCGACTATTCGCCTTTTTTCCCGTGGAGACGGTTAAGGCTATTCTCCCGACGTCGAGCATTTAACGAGTAGAGTGGGTATACAAACGGGATGGTTCATCGAACGTCCGGACAAGTATGTACTCAGAATGAGTCAGTCCTAAAGAGTTGGGAGATGAAAGAACATCTCTCATCAACCGGTGGAATGGTTCGGAAAATCTCATTCAAAGTGCTTAAACAGGGTGCAACGCGATTGGCTGTTAGAACTAGCATAGATCCTAACAACTCACCTTTATGTATTCAAACAATAACACAAGCAAACGATATCTCGTTTCAATAACCATCATACTATACTATGATGTTTGCGTTGAGGAGAATGCACTTCAACAAGGGTCGGTCCCACTCGACTTGTATCAGTTGTAATCTAACACTCGATGCCCAGTGCTTTTCCCGATTGCCTGCTGAGTTGAATTACACCTCCAGTGGGGCCCAACCCTTGTTGATGTAAATTTGTGCAGTTGTTGCCGATTTTACTCTCTTTACGGGCGAAAGTTTGGTGGGTTTGTTTCCCCGTGGTCGAATCTCGGCTATCGATACGCTCTCGTTCAGTTTAGGATGGTCACCTCCGACTCCCTAATGTAGTGCAGGCCGCTGAAGAGAGGAGAACGTGCCGGAGAAAGGGGTTAGAAATGCAGGCAATTTGGGGCCAGGGAATTAAGAGGGGGTTTATTTTTATCCCGACGGCTTGCTACATCCCTCTGTCCCCCTTCCCTCTCTCCCTCTTTACCTCTCTTTCAAAACGATTCTAGCAGCTGGCTTACTTAAGAGAGACAGAGGGAGAGATTGAGAGAGGGAGAGAGAGAGAGTCTCGGTGAGAAAGGCAGCGAGGCTCAGTCGTCGGGAGGCCCGTAAGTTCAAGATGTGTGAGCGGCACTGCGAGGGCGGATGGTATTCCCTCCCCACGGAGTCCTCCGTCGACGGGCAGAACGGCCGACCATATTTTCAGGTCCCGAAATCCGGGCCATCCATAAAGCGTCACGAATTATCCGGTAAACAAACCGGAGAGGGATGGATGGGGAGAAACAGAGTCAGAGGCAGGGACAGAGGCAGAAGCAGAGAGAGATGGGGAGGCAGGGGCAGTGGCAATGGCAGTGACAGAGGCAGTGACAGAGGCATGAGGCAGAGACAGAGTCAGAGGCAGAGGAAGAGGCAGAGAGAGAGAGATGGAGATGGAGAGGGAGAGGCAGAGGCAGAGGTAGTGGCAGAGGCAGAGACAGAGTCAGAGGCAGAGAGAGATGGAGAGACAGAGTCAGAGGCAGAGAGAGATGGAGAGACAGATGCAGAGGCAGAGACGATGGGGTGGAGAGGCTGATGCAGAGGTAGAGGCAGAGGCAGAGAAAGGTAGCTGAGACAAAGAGAGATGGAGATGGAGAGGCATAGGAAGAGGTATATGGAGGCAGAAGCGGAGGCCGAGGCAGAGACAAAGACATAGAAATATAAACACACATTATAGACACATTAATACAGAGAGAGAGAAAGGAAGCGAGAGTGAGATAGAGAGACATATTCAAAGACAAAGGGACAGACAGAGAGACACATACAAACAGAGAGACAGATAGAGACAGTGAGAGGCAGCCAGAGACAGAACGAGGCAGATATAAACAGATATAGAAACAAAGACAAGGAGCAAACAGAGAAATACAGAGATAAACAGACAAAGTCGGAGACAGACTAAGGGGGAGACAGATAGACAGACAGATGATGCGAGCAAAAAATCTGCAAGCATTTCCATCCGGTCCCTCTTCCCATCCCCCCTTCTCTTTAGATGGGTTTAGGGTTGGCTAGGGACCTTTGAAGATGTCATAAATGCATAACTTGGGCGGACAGATATTTTATGGGCATCAATCAAAGGGGGCGTGTTTTATATAGACCCATCAGCATGATTTAACTGAGGGGACTGGTCAGTTTCTGGCATTCTTGCGTATAGCGGAAGAGGCAGAAAGGGAGACACAGCGAGACACATAGAGAGACAGAGGGAGTGGAGAGGCTGTGGGAGAAAGAGAGAGAGGACAGAGAGACTGCGAGGCAGTGACAGACACAGATAGAGAGAGGAGAGAGGGATAAAGTGATATGGAGCGACAGAGAGAGACAGGGAGAGAGACAACGAAATACAGAGAGAGATACATAGACGCGGAGACTGGAGACAGAGTAAGACAGAGAGAGACAGGGAGACAGAGACAGACAGAGACAGACAGAGAAAGACATAGAGACACAGAGAGAGACAGAGAGAGAGACAGAGAGTGACAGAGAGATACAGAGACGGACAGAGAGATAGACAGAGAGAGACACAGAGAGACAGAGAGACAGAGAGAGAGATAGAGAGATAGAGAGAGAGACAGAAATATAGAGAAACAGAGAAACAAAGAGAGACATAGATACAGAGAGAGACAAAGAGAGACATAGATACAGAGAGAGACACAGAGAGACAGAGAGAGACAGACAGACAGAGAGACACAGAGAGAGAGAGAGGGAGACAGAGGGAGACAGAGAGATACCGAAAGAGACAGAGAGAGACAGAGAGAGACAGAGAGAGACAGAGAGACAGAAAGACACAGAGAGACAGAGGGAGACGGAGAGATACAGAGAGACTCAGAGAGAGAAAGGGAGAGAGTTGGAGAGAGAGAGAGAGAGAGTCGGGGGATAAAGGGAGAGGGAGAGAGAAGATTTGGAAGTACAAGTTTTTTCTCGGTTACCCATCGGCAGATGGCAGAGACATCTGCACTCAGATGAGAGAGCCGGGCGCCGCGGCGGGGCGGGATCGGTGATATAGCCGCAGATGCCGCTATCGCGTTTCACGCCAAGTATTTCTGGACGGGTCGTGTTGTCAAACAACCGTCACAGTCGCTTAGCTTTAGGGGCCCATTCTCGCCCCCCCCCCCCCACCCCCTCCTCACAAAACAACCCTGCGTCCTTTACAGCCATGACCTTCGGGCTAGATAGCCTACAAGCTGTATTCCGTAAAACATTTGATCCAGTTAAGCATTGGTTAACAAAATACGTACATGTATACGTGATATAAAGCACTCACTACAATTACGACCCGAGTACGCCGTAGCACAAAGCTCACGGAAGAAACCCATACCTCCAGACTCCCACAGGGAGGCTTCCGAATGCACATACTCTCCAAAAAGGGGTTTAAGCCGCCCAAATTGATGTCGAAAGCCGTAAGAGTTATCATAACGATGTGGCAGAACAGACCGCGAAATGAGGTGATTAATTTGGGCGCGCACTTTATGGCTGGGCCGGTCCTGAAAAGCTTGGGAAAGGTCTCCGCGAATGGGGGAAAGCGGTTGGATCATGGTTGGATCCACCGAAGGAACAGCGCAAGAGACGGTCGGAAACTCGGGACGCCGCCGTGAAGCGGGTCGCGAGAGCCACCCGGTAGAGCGGAGGCTTGTCTGTGGCGACGTGGATGCAAGGGGTGACGGGTCGTGGCGACTAGTATATAGGCAGTGACCGTTTAAGTTGGCCAACTCTTTACGATGGCATGTTAATTAAGGGGCTGCATTGGTCCGTTGATCCGTTGATGAAGAAATGCATGCGAATATGGCTTCAGATCTAGCAGTGCACAATATTAAGAAAAAGGCCACTTGGGTGAACAGAAACTGTGCCAAACAGATTACCGTTAGAAATTACAAGTGGGCAATTTGCCACTTTGGAGACCCACACAGTGAGAGAGAAGAGGAAGAGGAAGAGAGAGAAGGACAGATGGAGAGATAGAGATAGATAGGGGGTGGACGAGAGGTGGAGAGAGACATACAGAGAGAGAGAGAGAGAGAAGGATAAGAGGGAAATAGAGATAAACATCTGTCATGATCTGTAGCTCATTCTATTACAATGTCCAAACTAGATAGGCCTATATAATTATACGCACTTAATCCAACCATCCGCTCCGACTCCGAAGTACATAAGAGCTCCACTTCAGAAAGCTACCGATAGATATTAATAATGACATAAATTAAAGCTATTATCAGACTAATGGCATTAAATGATCGCCTAAGTCAAGAGGTTTTACACATAGAGAAAGGCAGTGAGAGAGACAGTGTGATAGAGAGGGGGAGGGAGGCAGAGAGAGAGGGGAAGAGACAGAGATGAGGGGGGAGAGGGGGAGAGAGAGAAGAGAGGGGGGAAAGAGAGAGGGAGAGGGGAAGAGAGAGAGGGAGGGAGGGAGAAAAGAGAGGGGTGGAGAGAGGGGTTGAGAGAGGGAAAGAGAGAGGGGAGGGAGAGAGGGGAGGGGGACATAGAGAGAGAGCGACAGAAGAGAGAGGGGAGGCAGAGAGAGGTGGAGCGAGAGGGGAGAGAGAGGGAGAGAGAGAGGAGAGGGAAAGACTAATAGAGAAAAGAGAGAGCGTGGAGAGAGAAAGAGAGAGCGAGGTGCAGCTCCTTCACAATCTTGCACAATGAAAGGCAATGGTTCTTAGTGAGCCCAACGTGGAGAAAGAAAGCCAATTCCTCGACTAAGGACTAATGCTTCGTTGGCAAGGCTTCCAGGAAAACGAAATGAAGACGAACACTTCCGATTCATCATCGCGAATGATCACGGGGCACGGAGGAGGGAGGGGAAGGGCGATCCCATCTGCCGACACAGACTGACAGAATGCCATGATGCCACGGTTGGCCCATGCAGAACGGTGGACGTGTTCCAACCAGCCCCGGAAGCAGAACTAGTACAGTAGGCATTCATCAACGCTGAATACGAGTACACTGTGCTGTGTTGTGGACGAGCCTTTGGCATACTGCTTCAATCGGAGCACATCCCATTGTCCCGTGAGATGAGAGTCTTGCTGTGTCACCAGGTGCGTAATCGGCTGCTGTGCCCTGTGATGATGAGACCCCCATGCCCACTCACAGAGGTAACTGCCAATTTTGACGGCTGTGATTGATATTATACGAGAGAAGAAGATCGGTTGTTGTTTTAGCGACAGTGACTGTGGCCTATACAAGAATAATTATACCTGACGGAAGGCTGTATATGTAGCACGAAATAGGAGAGGTGGTAGTGGTAACTCGACATTTTGGGCTCTTCTCAAAGGCATAGTCGCTTTCATTCTGAGTTTTCTGCCCGAGGGCACATCTTACATTGTGATTTGCTATTTACTGTCAGATCATATTGAAGTCTATTTGAATCTTTTTAATGAAGGCTCCAACGAGAAAACGTGTTTGTGTGTAATAGAAACGTTTAGACTGAACGCTCCACAGCAATTGAAACCCGAACTTCTATGCTTCTGGCAGGCGCAACAATGGTAGTTGACTATTTGGGAGGGCCGCCATAATGGTAAGAGCCCTGCCACGCAAAACCAGAGGTCTCGGGTTTAAGTCCCAGTTTAGTCAAATCTTCTTTCCCAATGTTGAGAATTTCTCAAAGTTCCCAGTCAGTTTTTCCCCGTTATTTGTTTGAACCTACATATAAACTCAGGCCTTTGAGAACTGCTCGTTAATTGAATATCATCTGGTACCCCAGTTCACATCACCACATCCAAGAATTTTGGGCTAGGTCCACGATAGGGTTCAACTCGGGACTTGCATAAAAACAATTCCTCCTCGGCTAAAACAACAAGGCAGGCAGGCACTGGCAAGATCCAGGAAAGGGCAAACTCCAACGGTGAAAAAAAAAAAATTAGAACACCCACAAGAGAATGGCCGAGCGAAAGAGTTTGACTGATGCCGGCCGAAGACAGACGCGAAACTGCGGCACCCGGAATCCCGGCTCCCCGCTGGAAATCGCACACGGAACGGAAATCATAATTTTGTTTTCTCTAAAGTTCGAGGGTCTGACGTTTCGATCCTAGCAGGACCTTTCTCAAAGGCAAAGGCAGGCCCTGTATTCTGCTTTTGAGATTCATGTATTGCAGGCCATTTTTAGTCAGTGAGCGGTTTGCAACAGTTGTTCGGATTTTGATACTTCAATTTCACTTTGTTGGAATCAGCGGTCAAACCTCAGCCCTCCGGATATCAAGGACCGATTTGACAAACCGTTTCATGATGTGCACGGTCGCAGTTGTTCAATCAGTCAATCTGACGAGGAGAGGAGGACGGCGAGGGGGGGGGGGGTCGGTGGGGGGGTAGGTGTGGGGGCGTGTTCAGATGTCTCGACTGTCTGGCTGACGGCGGGTCGACGTCAATCAAACGTCACCGCTTAATTAATTAGCGCTGCATCCAGCCGCCGTCCTCGCCTCGTGTCTGCGAGAGCACTGACCTTGGGAAGTGGGTCGGGTTCAAGGGCGTCCCATCTTCCCACTCGAGTGCGCCGAGGGATTCACCATCGGGAGATTACACGCAGCTTTGAGTCGTGCCAATTTACGGTCGAGTCGTCGGTCGGGCGGTCGATTTCACCGAACTCGTCGTGAATTACGACCAACCGCAAGGCGACTATACCGCTGCATAGAATCTGTGCGACCTACGATGGGCTATACATCGTAAGTTGAGTTACGACGCATCGTGCGGTGCACCCCAGCTATGGCGATTGTCGGCTTCGGGAAGGATTCCCCGAATGGGTCTGTATACATGCATTTTGCATGCTGTGGGTTAGTTTCTCGCTGAACGAATAGTGTGCCCCCCCCCCCATGAAAAGAAGCTATGTCGTCGATAGATAGCAACGTCACAGTTCAAGTTGCCGTCTACAGACCCGTTGGGCTCTCGTGAACAGAGTTTCACCCGAACACACCGTAGGGTCCCTCCATGGGGAAACGCATTGCTCTCCCGCCAATACCGACTTCACCGGCCTGGGTGTCATCGACAGTGCATACCCAAGGTGGGCTTAGGTTGAGCATGGTAGAGCCATTGCTCTAATCACGGAGCTCTAATGCCTGTACCACACTAATTTCATCCAAGATGGCTCCGCAGAGCTGATTATCAAGTGTGGACCTGTTTTAATGAGGGGACTTTTGAGTTTAATTAAATAATACATTGTAGAAAAAGTGGGGGTTCACTCTTCAATTTCGTGTGTAATTTGGAACATATTTGGCGTTAATTAAATGAGGCCCTATCAGACTATAGAAGTGGGGGGGGTCCATCCCCAAATCCTTGGAGAATTTCGGCTTGGATGCCTACCCATTTGGGGTTGGTTTCATCTGGGGGTCATTAGCAAAAAATCTAAACGTCTAAGGGCACAACAATTGATAATAATCTGAGAGATGAAGGTCCAAAGTCCAAACTCCAATTTTCAGTACAGCTACAAGAACTGAGAAACTTCTGGGCGTGGGATAATTTTTATGGTCTTTGAAAGAGAGTGTTTCTGTACAGTGTTCGATGGGACTTGGAGCTCCATTCACCGCTATGGTAGAGGCGCGGGTTCATAAAACGTCACATCCGAGCCCGGTTGGCAGTAAACATCTCAATCAAGTGCCTGGAATTCTGCGTGTGTGATGTGTGGGTGCCTCGTAAACGCTCGCACCTCTTCGAACGTTCCCCTGTTCCCAGGTCCCGTATATAGTGTGAAAGGGGGGGGGGGGTTACCACCTAGCCAGACAGAAGGAACCCACCCACCCCCACCCCGAGGCAATGCCGCAGGGTGAATTCCAGTTCCCCCCCCCCCCTTCCCCCAAGCCAACACCTCGCGGTTGGTTTATGGCTGACATTTATGTGGCTGATTTATGGGGGAAGG
This sequence comes from Luidia sarsii, assembly GCA_949987565.1. Classification (NCBI taxonomy): domain Eukaryota; kingdom Metazoa; phylum Echinodermata; class Asteroidea; order Paxillosida; family Luidiidae; genus Luidia; species Luidia sarsii. The sequence continues at coordinate 8,336,505 of OX465109.1, forward strand.
GTGCAGGCTGCTCGCCACACGGCCAGGGTGCAAACTATTATCTGACTGATTGACCGACACACGCGAGGTGCCAGTGCGAGGGTTGTTTTGAGTTATGTTGTTACGTTGTGTCATGTGGCGTTGGTTTTTTTTGTGTTGGTCTTGTCATGTTGTGTTGTGTCATGTGGTGTTGTGTTGAGCCGTGTCGTGCCGTGCCGTGTCGTGTCGTGTCGTGTCGTGTCTGTCGTGTCATGTTGTGTTCAGTTGTTTTGCGTTGTGTCGTGTCATGTGGTGTTGTGTTTTGTTGTGTTGTGTCGTCTTGTCATGTTGTGTTGTGTCATGTGGTGTTGTGTCATGTGGTATATTGTTGTGTTGTGTTGTGTTGTGTTGTGTTGTGTTGTGTTGTGCCGTGTCGTGTCATGTTGTGTCGTGTCATGTTGTGTTGATTTGTGTTGCGTTGCGTTGTGTTATGTTGTGTTCACTTGTGCTGTGATTTTTGCGTTATGTTGTGTTGCGTTGCGTTGCATTGCGTTGCGTGGTGTTGTGTTGTGTGGTGTTGTGTGTCGTGTCGTATTTTGTTGTGCAGTGTTGTGTTGTGTCATATATTGTTGTTGTATTGTGTTGTGCTGTGCTGTGCTGTGCTGGCCTGTGTTGTGTCGTGTTGAAGGTTATTTGAGAGCACGCTGGTTTGATATAGGACAAGCCGACTGCTTACGACATCGAGACATCCCCTGTGCGATGCATCTTTTATACAGGGACAGCGAACACATTCAGACTGACACACGCTAAACTGGAACACCAAAACCACTTGCTCAAATATCCAGGGTGTCATTCCGCCACACGTGTAGCCTACTGCCACGTACACGTACACAGTGTACACGCACTCTGTGATTAATATCACCGCTAAAAATGGTTTTCATTTACTGGGGCAAGCTTACCAGTGACAGCAAGGAAGCGCGTCAAGGTCACGTAGGGCCTCTCGCCTTGCCGAGGGAGGAATGAGTGCAGCGTCGACGTATTTCCGTGAATTCCTGTCAAGACAAGCAAAATGCACTATTATATTTCTATAAGAGTTGGCGTTTTGCCAACCAAGACAAGTCTAAGATCTGGAGACGCTTGCTTGACGTTTGAGTACTTTGACGGCGGTCCCGAAGAGACGATATTCTTTAGACGCCACATAATTATGTAAACCCTAAAGGAAACGTTACAGAATCTAGGGCCGAGTTCGGGCGCGCGCTTTCTCGGCTGTTCGTGAACAACCCTGGCGGAGAGGCCGTGTGTGTGTCATCCTGTTACGAGCGCATCAATGGGTCGTGTTCGTGTGGTTTCAAGCGCCAGAAAAAAGGTTCGCGTGTGAAGAACAGACCGCCCCAACGCGACCTAAACATTCGACCCAATGTGAAATAATGTTCAGACTCTTCCAACCAAGCGATAAGCCTGTTTCAGTATGTTCAATTACGACCACCGTATTTCGTCACTGTGATTCCCCTATGCCCACACACACATCCTGCGACACAAGCTTACAAGGATGTGCACAGTCGTGGAGCAGCTAGTCACTCCAAAGATACTAGTTCCATCTCGGCCCTGGCCCGTCTATTTCTAACAAGTTCAGGGTAGCACTAAAATATAAACCGGTTATTATAATTCGTCGGTTAGATAAGATGGTTTACATGGTGGAAAAACTGGATGGCTTGCGGTGACACCACGTAGCACTTCTCTTTCAAGAAAGAGAGTGGCTCTGAAAAGAGCCGATAACTGTGTGTACTCTGTCCGTCGTCAGAAGACTGACTATAATCATCGGTATTGCCTGATGAAAGCGCTAGGGCGTGGAAAACCCTTCCGACCCAGTGCAGCCACTGTCGGTTTTAGACGAAGACGGGTATATTGTGTAGATCTGAAGCCAACAAGAAATTAAGGAGCTGCCTCGGCCAATAACCAGGTCACCAGGGCACCCCTCTCCAGATAGAAGGGAGCCTCCTTACGGTGATTCTGAGTGCGGCATGTGGGTGATGGTCTGGCTAATAGTCGGGTCCATTCGCGCCTCCTATTACGGTACACTGGACGGGGGACTTGTCAGCCGTCGACGCGCCGGCAGGACCCACTTTTTCGTCCGTCAGCGCCCGGGCGGGTGTGCGGCCGTTTCCGGCGCCTTGACCTTGTGCTTTCTTATACCAAGCGGCCCGGGACCGCTTGGCCGGCCGGGAACTCGCTCGGCCGGGGCAGCAACGGGTGACGGTGGACGAGCTTCGGCTGCGTCGTCTTAGGCCGGGCGGGAGTGGGGCTGGGCAAGGGGGCCAGGGAGGGGAGGGCCTGGCAGGTATAAGTTGGTATAAGTGGCTCCATTTATCGACGGTGACAAGTGCGTGTGAAACGACTTGCGGATAACACACCATACTGATCAGTTGCATGGACAGACTGCCTAAACTTTCGAAGTAAATAAGTATATCAAATATTAGGAAGACCCGATTGTTCGATCCTAGCAGTAGCAGGACCTTTCTCGAAGCACAAGTAATAACTTCTCAACCAGATGTATGATTGGAGCAATCTCAGTGCAAGCCAATATTGGAACAGCAGACACTGAAACAGGGACAAATTGTGACTGAAGCGTCAAATACGGTAGTAAGAGAGGAAACCACGGTCTCTATGTAATCCTTGCTCAATACAGTTGATATACACATGTACACGTAGGCCTACAGTACATTGAGAATATGTAATCAGTCTTTGTAATCAGTCTCCGCGTATGTAGGCCTATACCGGTACCCCTCTGCTGAACAACGACCACGGTAAGATTCACCAGTTGGCTAGGCCTATCTGTGAACATCACCAATGCTTTGTGGGTGAGTGTGGGGGCACTTTAAACCCACCTGCTTGTAATCCCAGTACCCATGTTGGCCAACGTGTAACCCAGATATGTCATGGGTAATAAAATGACACACCGTAGGACCTAAATCATCCCGAGCGCTCTCTCACCGACCGCGAATCGTTTTTTTACGACTTCTTGTTCCGTCATTGGTTTCAGGCCCTAGCCATCGGTCAGAAGACACTGGACATGCCTCTCTCTGTCTTTTATCTCCAAATCCTCGCTTACGACATCCGCTTCATCTTCATCTCTGTCTGTGAGTGCTACAAAAGGCTGAAGGTTGAGATTTAAGGTCGCACGTTCTCTTAAACCAGTGTGTCTATATATAGACGCATTGCTAACTGCTTACCGAATTAAATGAGCAAAGATGAGAATCTCGAGAGTGTACAGTGCTTGAATTTTCGATCTCAAAGGCAGAATGATGAGGACAAAAATTACAAACCAAACTGAATGGGCGACTGTGTCAAGAAATTGAGCTTGGAAACACACCCGCATGCATAATATAACAATTTCATAATCGTTTTCAAGCCCCTACACAACATTGGTAAGATCGAAAAACAGAAATGTTCACATATCTACATGAAACTTATACAGTTTGAAGATGGTTATGGTAGAAACCTCGCACTGAAATATTTCTGTCAAAAATGCTGTAGATCTAAACCCCCTAGATCTAAACGAATTTTCGGAACAATTCGTTGAATGCTGCATTTTGGCGGAACCAATGAAGCGGCTTTACACTATTTTCCCGAGACTCGGTTGGCGGATTGAGCTGAAATTTTCGCAGGTGTGCTATTTCATGCACATATGTGACCCAGCAAAACGACATGAGGAATATCCCACCAAAACACTTTTTGAGTAAACAACGCCTGAAGTTAAAGTATCTTCACAATTCGATTACAAATCAATTTTCTTTCTTTTCTGTATTTTCGGAACTTTTAAGTATTAGAGGATTTTATATTTTGATATCATTTGAAAGCTAATGGTATGCTCTTTCACGTCATTAGAAATTCTCAAAATCTTAAAAGTGGGGTTTTTCCTCATTATGCTGTGCCGGGTCACATTTGTTGGATCAGACAACGTATGGATGCTATTCTTTAACCTCGACCAATGTTGTGTTATCCCTTTAAATGAGCAAAAAATGCAAATGCCGAGAGTGTAGAGTGCCCGAGTTTTCCATCGTATCAGGACCTTCCTCAAAGGCAGAATGACGAGGACAAAATGACAGACTAAACGGGTGAATGTGTCGAGAATGGAACTTGGAAACACACACGCATGCATAATAGACCTATAACAATTGCACAATCGTGTTGAGGCAGCGAATGTAAAATTGTATTAAATCCCGCGGACAATTAAAAGGATTTTTTTTTCTAAACAAAAGTGTATTTATACATTTGTAAACCTGGGATTAGGATTCTTTGTTGTTGTTGTTTGTTTTGTTGTTGATGATGATGATGTATACAGTTATTTACTAACTTGAACTAATGAGGACCCTCACACATTATTCTGTATTATTCATTGTGGTATTTGTTTCTCCCGAGAATTGTAAACTTACATGTATTATCTTCGCATCCAAGGGGCAGACCTCGTATAAGCTTCAGCCTTTTGTCTGAACTCCCAGTCCAGTACTTTGTTTGCTTTATATCATTTATATTCTGCACAGTATGGAAATAAACCCGAAGTAGCGGGATGATACTGAAAAAACTCAAAAAGACCGCCGCTGAAAAAAGTTCTCGAGAAAATTGTGCACTCATTAGAAAGCCTGTTTTTATTAGGCGCGATGCGGGACGTAGCTAGTCTCGTGACAAGACCCGATGATAGATGGCCGGCCAATTCGCCTGCCTTCGTTTTTCTTCTCGCGGAGAGTCTAAATTCCAACATTATGTTTGCCTTTGAGTAAGATCCTGTTTGGGAAGCGGGACGGTTATAGGGGGGGGGGAGGGCTCCTCCTCCCTGTGTGTGTTTTTTTTTCTTCTTCTTCTTGCGCCACTATTGGCCGGTGTATTTTTAAACTGTGCGGTGATGGGCTACTTCGTCAAAGTGGACGCTGCTATGTAGCTGCTGGCTCGCATGACGCAGCAGAAAGAGTCGGTTGAGTCTGAAGGTTTTTTTTTTATTGGTGCAACCTCCGCGTGCACTCGAGGGCCGCCTCCCCCACCGCCCCTTCCCCATCTCCCCCCCCCTCTCCCCCTTCCCCCCACCCCTTCCCTGTATGCCGGAGAACGGGAGGAAAGCTGAACGTAATCACTAAGCTACCCATCAATCACAGCGGTTTTTGTTGGCAGCAACACAAAATAGAATAGGGCCGAGTTGTGACGCCATATCTGCAGGGCTTCAAAACTTTGATTGGAAGACTCTCTCAACTCTCACCGGTTGTGCGCATGCGCAGAACGTTGGTTTTGTTTCCCACACACTTATACCAGGGCCCTTTTCCGAAACACTGCTTAGGCTCGGGCTCCGGCTTTGCCGTTCTTTCTTTCGACCATTTTAAAGTACATCTGTAATATGCTTGAAAACGGGAGGCCTTTGGCTTCGTTTTTTGAATGTTATACTGCATTTGGAAAAAAAAATCCAAAGTTTCAACTTCAACAAAGAACTCCAACCTGTGTTTTCTACGTTTGGATACGTAACATAGACGAAGCCGGAGCCGAAACCTAAGCCAGGTTTTGGAAAAGGGCGCAGGGAGCTCTGAAGGTGGGGGGGGGGTCTCATCTGGGTGCAGCACACAACATTTTAATAAGGGGTCTTTGGAGGCTAATTAACTGATACATTGTTGAACAAGTGAAGCTTAAGACCCGGGGGTTCGCTCTTCAATTTGGTATGTAATTTGGACCATATCTGGCTTTAAATGTGGCCCTATTTGGCTATGGAAGTGGAGGGGTCCATCCCAAAATCCTTGCAGAAATTCGGCAAGGACGGCTACACATTTTGGGGTTGCAAAAACTCTAATCGGCTAAGAGCAGTAAAATTGAAAAGAATCTGAGAGATGAAGGTCCAAACTACAATTTTAAGTATAGCTACACGAACTGAGAGACTTTTGGGCATGGGATAATTGGCTTTGAAAGTGAGTGTTTTTGTACAGTGTTCAATGGGAGCTGGTATAGTCTTGGTTCAAGACGTCTCGAACCAAGACTATAGACGGATGGCTGTTTCTCGTTAGGTCCGATCTTCGGCGCGCCGCCGATTGCCGCTCTAATCCAGTCACATCCGGGAACCCAACACTGCCACAAATCCACCCCACGACCGAATTTTGTTTTCATGGGCGATATAGAGGGAGGGGGGGCGTCTTGTGTTTTTGTGTGTGAGGGGGGATGTTAGGTCCATTGCATCCTCGCTTCTCTCGTCTCGCAAGCCGATGCATACGGGGGGTTCCTCTTCGCATGATTGGTGTCACTTTACAGGGGTCGAGGGAGAAGGGGGCAAGTGTGTGGTATTAGTGGCATCACCGATAGGCGGGAGTCGCGTTTCTCTTACGAGGCGGGAATACGATCATGGGGAATTATGTGGTTTCTATGATCTACGGTCTTACCCCTACCCTTGATAATTGATGCCATCGCGAAGGCGAGGGACTTTTGGGCGGACCAAAATATTAGACGGCTGGGCCCACAGCTGCACCCACATGGCAGCAGCTATACAGTACAGAATAGGGAGCACACAGAGAAACGCGTGCATTAAAGCTTAAAGGCCCTATACAGCATCGGTAAAATGTCAAAAGATTACCACAGTTTGTGTGTTAATCCATTAAACATGCAACAAAGCAACACTGCGAAGTTTTTAACTCAAATGGTAATCTGAGAAAGTAACAAAAGGCAAAAAAACGTTGCGGTTTTCGCACTGTTCTGTAGTGTAAGACAAAGTTTATGACTTGCGAGTCATACACTATCTGTCGATGTTTGTGTGAAGATTTCTCGAGAAGTACAGCATCCCAGACCGTAAGATTTCAACATGAGGATTCTATTATGACCATCTACAAAGTGTGTAAATTAGAAGGAAATCTGTGGACATCGATGTTTTCCGATCTTCCCAATGTTGTATTGTAGGTTACCTTTAACCATTTCGTGTGGTATCCACATAATGATCAGTGTAGATTGAAATGGCACAAGTTTCCTTAGAATTCGTGTCCGCAATTCTAGAATATTGGAATGGATAAGACTTGATTAGTTTGCATGGTGGAAATACCAAGTGGAAGGTTAACTTTGTGGCTCTGAAAAGAGCCGGTAACTCAACTCAGAGTTAACGGCTCTTTTCAGAGCCACACTCCTTCTTAAAAGAGAAGTGCTACATGGTGTCACCGCAAACCTTCCACTCACTGTAACGCGTATGATTCTGAACGTACCGATGTCTGACACATTCCCTGACAAAAAAACTCGGTCTTCCTCGCGGCCCGTTCCCGTGAGCATTACTTCGATGAAAAATGTTGTCTTCAGATTGATAGGCTGTTGAGAGGATGCAGAATGCCAGTGCGAACCTGCTACACAATCACGGGTCGCTGGTTGCTGTCATTTCAGGGCGTCGATGCGATGAGTTTTTGGAACCGCGTGCAGTGTGGTGGTTTGCCATCTGCGACGCGTCATGACAACAGCGCAGGTTGTGCATGCTCTGTGGTGCCTTCTGCCCGTATCCCATGAGTAAGAATCATAGGCGTATAGGCCTATCCAGAATTCCTTGAAGGGTGGCATTTAGCATATTTAGCATACGCAGCACTATTTGAGGCAGATAATTCTGCTGCCGATTTCAGGAAACTTCAAATGTTGCGTGCGCAACATTTTGTTGCGTAACTTACTCAACCTTTCTGTGCCTTTGCTAAATATTGCTTAAAAGAGTCTTTGTGGCGCAAGACTTGCGCAACATTTGGATGTTGCGTATAAACCTACGCAACTTCTCTTGAAATCGGCTGCAGGACACTCATTGCGTAGCACTACACAAACCCCACACAACTGGTATCCTGCTCGAGCGTGTAGTGCAATGTATTTCCATGTTTATACCAATAAATTCTCTACCTGAATTTTCGTGATGGGTATAGTATTTAGATTTAATCTACATGTATATACGCATGTCATGAAGACCGTGTCCCTAAAATTGCGAACCCCGCCGATGTGTTCACAAAGTTATACCAAAATCATTTTTACCTTTCAAGGGTTACAATGGAGTTTGTGTTTGAGAAGGAGTATTGTGGTGAGAGATTAAAGGATTCCGCTTTCATTTGCTCCCTTGTTGATTATAAGGAAGCTTTCCTCAGGCCATCACTATACTATTCCGTGTCAACCATCCAAATTAAGCCATGGGGTGGACGGGGGTATTTTATTATGATGTATATGCCTACTATGAGATTTCTTTAGTGGAGTTGTCACCGTTGATAAGTCAACGACACGGCAGCGGTCGTGTTTCCCAAGCTAACTCACCGCTACCGCCCCGAGAGTGAGGGCCAGTTTATTGCGGAGTACAGAGAAGAGTCAGAGAAGCTATTGGATCCCTATGAAGATCTACTAATACTGTAATAGCCACCGTGAAAAGCGTCAATTGAGGTGGTACAGGCATGCCACAAGATCGACGGGATTGACGAAGACCATCTTGCAGGGCACTGTGCAATGAGGGAGACGAAGAGGCAGACAGAGAAAGAGATGGGATGAAAACATGACAGAGTGGACAGGGCTAAGTCTGAGTGAAGCCCTTCGGAAAGCAGAAATCAAGAGAAGGTTGGAGAATGGTGGTTGACATATTGTGGTTTATATGGCTTTTACTTGTCTGCTCTGTGTGAAGAACGACTGAGTTTGCTGAAAATCTTGCAGCCTTGAAAAGCTACCATGCACCTCGGACTGCAGCCATGCGGCTACTGCCGTAGTGCGGAGAATATAAATGTACTTTACGATAGTAATGAGACCCAATGGTTGAAGAACAATCAATCGAGCTCCCATTGAACACTGTGCAAACACACTAACTTTCAAAGCCAATTATTCTACATACAAACGTTTCTCAGTTCTTTTAGATATACTGAACATTGTAGTTTGGACCTTCATCTCGCGGATTCTTTTTCAATTGTATTGCCCTTAGCCGATTAGATTTTTTGCTAACTAACCCCCCCCAAAAAAAAAAACGCCCCCAAAATGTGTAGCCGTCCAAGCCGAATTTCCGCAATGATTTTTGGATGGACCCCTCCACTTCTACAGCCAAATAGGGCCACATTTAAAGCCAGATATGTTCCAAATTACAAACGAAATTGAATAGTGAGCCTCCAGGTTGTCTTTAAGCTCCACCTACTCTACAATGTATCGGTTAATTAGCCTCTAAAGACCCCTTATTAAAATCATTAAGTTGTGGGTCCACACTTAATGATTACCAGACAGACTGAGCCATTTTGGATGGAATAAGAGAGCTCCAACACTATAATAGTCTGCCTGCCGGTCCGCACAGGGGACAGCATGCAGACACGGCCATCGTTGACATCTATATGCGTGGCAAGAGCGGTCATGTCGGCCGTCAGTCAGCGGGTAATGGACGGTGGCGTGTCTGGCTGTCGCCCGGCATCAGGACGTACCCGGTGCTGGGCGGGGGCGAGTGGGGGCGGGAAGGCGTGGGGGAGTACGGGAAAGGGGGAGAGGGGAGGGGAAAGGAGGTTGCTCTTATACCCCTGACTCACCGCTCTTCCATCGAGCCGGGCTCCCGTATCATCTCCGAGGAACCCACCATTCATTTCATTCATTCATCGCTAGCCAGGAAGTATTTAAGAAACGTAGTTTTTTGGCACTTGTTTTGTAACCATGATAGTATTACTGCCTTCGATCGAGAGCGATGTTACTAACATTATCTTGTGTAGAGTCAACGCTGCATTGTGGCTGCGGCATACATATTTAAATCTTGTCCTCCCAATGTGATAAGAGGTGGGGAATAACTACATGTACCAGGCATCGTAACCAATAATGTTCAACATAAACACTACTGGTCAATGAAAGGTAAACTCCTAGATTTTATTGGATTTCGACCAAATCAGTCGCACCCCACCGCCAACGTTTTCCGATAAGACCGGGGCAAGTGTTTTGCCTAACACTTGTTTTGCTCAACAGTTTTAACAGTCAGGGTGCTCTGCCCAGTGGAGTCTCCCTCTTAAACGCACCCGCCTCAAGAGGGCGCTGCGACAATACCCCTGCTTTTATCTCACGATCGCTGAGCCCGCACCCGACTGCACGTAGAATGAACTCGTGCGAGCGAACTCGCACACAGCATGCCCTATCGTACTGTATACTTGCTGCATGCGCTCTTGTGTCCTCTCTTTTAAGACAGATAGATACCTGAGTGGTTATTTCTATTTCATGAGTAAACGATGGGGAAACTGGTAGCATGCTGACCACTTTGTCAAACCGATGTAAGGAACACGTTGTTTTCGGTGCAGAAAGTTACTGAAAGGTGTCCACCAGACATCGTTGCCAACTGAGCTACATTAAGAGTTAAGATGTGCAGGATAGATAGGGGCACCCGGACGGGCACTTGTGGCCCATGACTCTCACGCCACATGAGTAAACGAAAGGGGCAACTGGCAGCAAGCTATAACCACTTTGTCAAACCGATGCAAGGAACACGTTGTTTTCGGTGCAGTCAGTTAACTGTAAAGGTGTCCGCCAGACATCGTTGCCAACTGAGATACATTAAGAGTTAAGATGTGCAGGATAGATAGGGCACCCGGACGGGGGACTTACAGCCCGTGACTCTCATGTCACAATCGTAGCTCCTGGGTTTCTTTGTTTGGCGGCTCTGAAGGTCAATCACGATCGCGGAGACATGATTGGAGAAGACAGCACCGGGCAGGCCCCCTTTTTTTTGGTTTTATTTTTACCGAGCACATGCAGCCCGGGGGCCTCGGGGATTGCTCAGTCGTCCTGCCCCCAGGCGTCTTCATCCAGAGAGCGCTCAGTGACGCTGATACTATCTCTGATGCTCTCTCTATATATCTCTCTTTGTCTGTGTCTGTGTCTGTCTTTCTCGGTCTCGGTCTCTCCCCATCTCCCCATACCTCTCTCTCTCTCTATCTCTTTATCCCCTCTCTATCTCTCTCTGCCTATCTCTCTCTACCTCTCACTATCTCTCTCTATCTCTCTCCAACTCTCGCTCTATCTCTCTCTACCTCTCTCTCTGTACCTGTCTCTACCCCCTCTCTCTCTACCTCTCTCTCTATCTTCCTCTCTCTATCTCTATCTCTCCCTCACCTCTCTCTATCTTCACCCTCACTCTCCCTCTCTCTACCTCTCTCTCTATCCCTCTCTCTATCTTCCTCTCTCTATTTCTATCTCTCCCTCCCCTCTCTCTATCTTCACCCTCACTCTCCCTCTCTCTACCTCTCTCTCTATCCCTCTCTCTATCTTCCTCTCTCTATCTATATCTCTCCCTCCCCTCTCTCTATCTTCACCCTCACTCTCCCTCTCTCTACCTCTCTCTCTATCCCTCTCTCTATCTTCCTCTCTCTATCTCTATCTCTCCCTCCCCTCTCTCTATCTTCCCCTCACTCTCTCCCTCTCTCTCTCCCTCTAGATCTATCCCCCTCTCTCAATCTCCCCTCCCCCTCTCTCTCCCTCTCTCTCTCCCTCCCTCCCTCTCTCTCTCACTCTCTCTCTCTCTCTCTCTCTCTCTCTC